>CAWUFW010007196.1:600000-1040448 GCA_963921515.1 Calotriton arnoldi | reverse complement strand
AGGGTATCTGACCCGGACGTATGACTAGATAGTTATGCACAGATTTCCATGTTAGATGCTCAGGACATTGGGCTATAGAGTTGTCTTATTTTGTACAGCTAGGTAGAAAGGATTTGATGCAAGACAGTGCCGCAATAAGGTCAGAGCATGCCCGGCTCAGCACAGCCTGGTTTTAGAGCAGGAGTTTCAGATTCCCATCTTGCCATCTTGGTGCTCCAGCTCTTGTCTTGGTCAGCGCTCTCTCACCACCTCAATTCAAGCCTGTGACACACCACTCCCCCACTAGTAAGACATCTATAGAGCTCTGAAGGTTTACCACTATCCTGGTCTGGCATGGCATGCACTGCTATGGAAATGTTGGCATCGATACTAACCTGTACTCCGAATCGGAGTCACATCACTAAGTCATTCACAGAGCTCTCATGATGACCCTCTGTCAAAGAGCTCTGACAATGCCATCTGTCCTCACTTGTACTATACTCTGGTTTCTCAGTAGTTAAATGTTTACAGCATTCTCAAGAATGAGACTTTGTCAATGCCTTACAAAGGGAACGTGAAGCACAGCTCTCTTAAAATAGAGGTCAATGTACCTGCTGCTGCTACCTAGTCCAAACCCTGAATGGGCTGATGCAATCTTTCATTTTTCTATGGCGAATTATGAGCACCCATGAGTTAGAAAATAACGCCACCTCTTTTTACCACCTCAATGTAAATCAGTAAAAATGGGCTATACAAATTTACTGGATTCTGTGTGCTCACTCGTACTAATGTGAACATTCTGTGCCATGCGTTATAATGAGGTTGGAACATGGAGTGCATCTGGAGGAGTTGACCCGGTGGTGGGGAGGGGTGAGTGTGGGTTTGGAAGGCGGTGCTTTTATTCAAAGGTTGCAGTCTCAGCTGATCAGGGAGTAAGGGAGTCACGCAGGAGCTGGGCGTAGATTTTGGGTTTCTCACAGCTGGCATGCAACTGGTGCAATAAACAAGTGCATAGGATTTAAATCTTGTCTTGCTTTGGGTTTGGGAAATCAGTGCCAGCTCAGTGTCCACACTGGCTAGATCACATAGTCCCAAAGACCAGTTACTGAAGAGATATGGTTTCTAAACAGCAGTCCCAAATGTAGCATCCTATCACAACCCTTTCGATATGTGGCCAATGCTTCTCTGTTTCTCAAAGCAACCAGTCTACTAACGCCCTCATTTGGGCTACCCTGTAGTATTAGGTCAAGTCTGGTAGGGCAAGTCGCCCCTGTAGGAGAGTAGGATCTGCTTTTTGTAGTTACCCCCACTTTTTGCTGATGTATCACTGTTTTCGACTTAGACTGGCTGGGATCCTGCTATCCAGGACCCCAGCCTAGCTGCTTTCTCCTGCAAATTGATTGCATGTACTTTAGGTACACTCCAGATTGGATGCTGGGGTACCCTTATAAGTCCCTAGTATATGGTACACCATGTACCCAGGGCATAGGTACCCCAAAGGCCTCCCAGGGGCTGCAGTATGTATTATGCCACCCCTGAAAGACCATTCAAAATGACACCACAGGTCTGCTACTGCAGCCTGTGTAAGGTGGTGCATGCACCCCTTACTTAGATATAGGTTCACTATATCTATTCTAAATCACTGCACATAAAAACCTATCAGTCACCCCTATGGCAGGCCTTATGAATCCTGAAGGCAGGGTGCTGGGTTTTGTGTGAGAGGGTACCCCTGCATGAGCAGAGCCCCTCTGCAGCCTTCGGAATCTATTCTCTGGGGTTGTCTGTGATGCAGCCAACCATATATACTTAAGTGCATTATAACCTCGCAGTAAATGCTAACTTTAATACGGCTGCTTAGAAACATATTGTGTTTGGTGTCAAACACCTTGGAATCATACCTCCACACCAGTAACTGGTGTGGGAGGTATGATTCCTCCCTTGTAGTACCACTACTATGGGGCACCGGGCTACCCGGTACCAGCTTTCTCGACCTGAGCAGCACAAAATGGATGCTGCCAGCCACAGACACGAGTCTGCCCTCCTGCTGCTGAGCCAAGCTCGAGCAGAGGAAGGCCTTACAATAGGTTTCCTGTCACAGGGAGGTGTGACCACCTCCCAGACAGGCTTTAGTGTATTGGGGCTGGGTGGGTGCACTCTTAGAGTGGCAGAAAGTCTGCACTGGGGGCACATTTGGTGTCCCCGTGCATAGTCCAGCTCAAACCGGTTGCAGGAGCCATTGGCTCCTGCTCTGCCATGAAACTGGACAAAGGACATGGGTGTAGCCACCCCTCTGTCATGACCCTCCCCTAGGTGGGTCCCAGAGTTAGTCCAACCCCTTCCTTGGGTATAAAGTAGGAAACCTGACTACAGGACTTTAGATTTTACCTGGACTAAACTCTGCAAGAAGAAACCAAGTACTTCAATGGTCTACACTTCGCTGGACGACAGAAGAATCTCCCTTGGAGTAAAGGAGTTACTCCCCTGCAAGGCAGGCACCTTAACGCACCTGACTGGTTTGCATCTCCTGAGATCCTGAGGACTCCGAAGATTTCTGCAACACAGGAGGTGGGTTCCCGAGCGTCCCTGAGGTTGATCTGACCTCTCAGCAATCCTGAGACCAGTATCCCTCGTGGAGACCGTGCAACCCGAACCCCTATGCACTGTGTACTTTTGCAGCAGCATATGCTTTTTGGCAATCCCGGAGGCTGTGCTTTGGGCTACGTGTAGTCCTGACCCCGAGCAGTATTTCCACTGAAGATTTCCGGCCTACACTCCACGAGTGTTCTGTGGGCTGGTATTTCGTGATTCAGCTCAAGGTCCCTTTGCGATCCCTGGTCCGTTGGCCTGTGGGTCCCTGTGAAGGTAACTTTGACTTTCCTTGGGCTTTTTTGGTTGCTCCAGACGTGCCCTGACTCTCCTTAGCTTGGAGAGTCCCCCGGACCTTGCTGGTCCTCACCGTGACTCGTTTCCTCTGCCCGCGTGGGTTGCAGTTGCCAAGGCTTGTTGGTGTTCAATCTGGACACTGACCCCCCAGCACTCGACATCCTTTGTGGGACAGCTCACCTCTGGACTTTGGTTGTCGTCAACATCTCCTGGTCCCCATGGCTGCAGAGTCAAGCATCCAAACTTTTCACCTGAAGCACCCGACATCGGTGGGCATTCGTCCACTGAGCCCCTGGTCACCTGAAGTGACCCAGACTCTGTCCCCTCTGCTTTCGGGTTCTTCTCACCTCGGATCCAGGCTTGGATTCCACCGGACACTTTTCATCTTACCGGCAGCCGTACTTCTTCGCATCACGCCATTGAAATCAACGAACGTTTCCGACACCACTTGACCCCTATGCACCCGGCTCCTCTGGGACAGGTAACACGGCTACCTCGGTACTCACAAGGGTGCTGGCCTTAGAACCTCCTATGTTCCAAAGGGTTTGCTTGAAGTCCTCTCCGAAGTGTCCTTAAACTGTAATTATCCAACCGCGACTTTCTCATAGAGTTGTACGGAGCTCGCGTCTGTGTTCCCACACTGCACCCGTCCTCCGTGGGCTCCCTGTATCATTCTTGTGGGTGGTTCCTTGGGGTCCCAGTGATTCTACGTGCTCTAGGCACTGTGTCTATTGAAGTCGTGGTTGTTATACCACTTTCTTAGTATATGGTTCGGTCTCCACCTGGAGCCCGCTGTGTATTGTGCTATTTACTGTCGTTCTATTGATTTAATATTGTGTGCCTTGTGCTCTAATCTCATAAAGAGGTTAGTAGAGAGTGTTTAGAAATAAATACATATATTTTATATATCTCTTGTGTGGTTCTCCTTTCATTTGGTCATTCAGGAGGTTCTGATCTGGTAAAATAAGCTGCTTTACATTCCTTCGAGACTTAGCCTGAAGGCTGCTCTCCACAGCTACCACTAGGATAGCTTTCTATAAAGGTTGTCTTAAACCTAATCATCAATAAGGGTCGTTTGGACTGGTCCAAGGTGCCCACTTTAATTAGTGGACAGCATATACCAGGCCAACTTCTCACAGCCCCCCATATTTAGGCAGTCACGTATGTTTATAGGAGAGTGTAGCCCTTTGTGCCTGCCATATAAAACAACTGTTCAACTGATTGAGGGAGGCCAACAATTCCCTCCAGACCATTATAGCAAGTGCCTGGAAAAGATAGAGAACTAGAGGATGTAAGTTTACCTTAATGGAATTGAGCCTTCACAACGAAGATAGGTAAAAAGAGGACCACCTCCGACCGTCCTCTCATATAACCTGTAGAAGTGTTGGAAAGTTAGCTTTGTAAAGGGCCTCAATCTTAGGAGTTAGTATAACACCCAGGTATGTGCTTGCCTTATTTGTCCATTGGTACTGGGTGTTCAGTGCTAGTTCATCAACGTTGCTCCAAGATAGTGTAAAGTTGAAAATTATTGACTTTGCTATGTTTACCTTGAAACCTGATACCCCCTCAAAGCAAGTAAGACGGTTTTGAATTCAAGGTAGAGATCTTGAGGGATCAGTAAGGGATAAGAGGACATCATCAGCAAACAAGAATGCTTTATGAATCTCCTGTCCAAAGGTTATGCCTCCCACCTCGTCTGCTCTAATATGGGCTGCACAGGGTTCTATGCTAAGAGCATAAAGAAGCAGGGAGAGTGGGTAGCCCTTCCTTGTCTCTCTACCCATTGGTACCCTCTCTTTCTTCTGCAATTCACTAGGATGTGGGACATAGGATTTTTGTAATTCAGCCAAACCATTGCTATAAATCTGGGACCAAGCCTCTCTATAGTCCTCACGAGGTAGACCCAGTCCACCCAGTCGAAGACTTTCTCGGTGTCTAAGGCTACCATATGACCAGGATCTTATTTTTGTTGACCTTTTCCACCAGCTGGACAATTCTTCAAATGTTATCATGCATCTGTCTTACTTAGACCAATCCTGACTGTGCTGTGAAATGTAGTTATTCAGCCTTCCTGCTAGAATTCTAGAGTAAAATTTGACATCAAGATTTAACAAGGCTATCAGTCTGTAGGAAGCAAAGAGCCTTTGAGCTTTCTTGGGTTTAGGGATTAGTGTAAGTGGGGCTTCACTCGTTGATTGGGAAAGTGTGCTATTTTGCACGATACTAGTAATAAGGCTGTGAAGTCTGGTACCAACACCGCTGAGTATGTCTTATAGAAATCACTTGTAATGCCGTTGACACCAGGGGCCTTGTGCATCTTAAGCTCCTTAATTGCCTTATTAGGTGGCAAGAGGTTCTGTATCAGGACATGGGTGTGTTAACTCTCCACTAATTAGCTATTCTCTGTCGTACTGGCAATCTCAGTAAGTTCAGTGTACAAAACCGACCCCAGTCTGAGCTTGTGTTTAAGGGGAGCCCTTGCTCCAGCACCAGAAGCAGATGTCCTCATCAAAACGTGTACGTTCTGTTCTACAGGGGAGCATCAGGCTGGCAAGAAATTGTAGATTTTATTCAGGGCAATCACTGTGCCAGGCTGTCTTGCCTCATCACAATATTTTTGTTCAGCAAATTCGGATCACCGCTGATCCCAGCCATGCTAAATATCTGTCCCCTCAATCCACCAAGCGGGCTCTCCCCTGCAGTCTGCCTCAGACAGCCCTCTGCATTACTCAGCCACCGGGCACCATCTTATCAGGGTTGGACATAGGCAGCCTGCAGCCCAGGAATTTTCTACTTGTCCCCCCTGCCAGCAGTAGACAGGGTGACTAAACATCACTTGTCAGCAGAACAAAGGCCAGGGAATAAGGTGCTGACCATGCTCTGGCTGCATTATAATGTGGCTGAGTGAGGCACTTACTCTGTGGTGGCTGCCATTTTTGTGCGATATGGTGTGTCCTGCTCCGGTTCTTCACTATCAACGTGTCATCTTTGCTCGATCCAGATACATTCACCAGCCCTTTGCCTTTGTCAATTCTTGATGAAGTCAGTTCAAACACTGGATGTCTCAGTCGCTTCCCAAAAGCAAACAGATGAGTTTAGGCCCGCAGAGGCTCATGTTCGTCTGGCCAGAATGCCAAACCCCATTCCTTCAAATTTACTTTGATTTAATTTCAGTCATACTGTTAAAATACTATAAAGTCAGTGTTGATTATTGGCAATGCTATTCTACTAACCAAAAGCAAGATGTTCATTTTCTATGGTCACAAACCACTGTTTTCAATATCATAAAACATTCTGTACTAGTTCCTAAAATGGGTTTGTCACTCCATACCAAGTTGATATTTTGAGGGAGCGTATTGTAGGTGTCCCTTCAAAACACTGAATCTGTATGAGATGATTCAACATTTTTTTAATAAAATCCTGTTTAAAGCATTGAGAAATTATTGGGTCCCAAATTGAGGTAGTATTTCATTCACAAAAATAATACTCCATTCCCTTTGTGAAGGTTATAGAAAAAGGTTTGCTCTAGAGTAGGCTGTGGGTCGAAGATCCACTGCTAAATCTCAAACAGACTTGGGGAAAAAATAACCCTTTTTTTAACTTACCTGTTTTCTTTAAAGAAAATGGGCTGCTTTAAAAAAAAAAAAAAAAGTTTACTTTATTTAAAGGTGATCAGAGACATGGTTTGACAGCCACATATTGTAATAAGTTGAAGTTTTCTATTTACCTCCTTAATAGTCATGATGTAGGTCAAATTAAGACCCACTCCAAAGTGGAATTTTAAAAACCAACATATCGGTCGGAAAATCAGAAATTACTGGTCGCAAATTGTGACCAAAATTTTGCTGCCAATGATTTGTGCATTTGGCGCAATAAGTGTTCATTGAGGCTGTTCTCTAATGTTCAAAAACAGAATTTTCGACTTCAGATACCCCCCCTCCCTCCCCCGGTTCATGGTGAGCTAGCTGACACATGCGTGTGTCCTGCATACAAAAAATGTTGTTGGCAGATCAACAGGGACACTGAAAGCTGCCTTTGGTATCGCAATGCTTGTTTACCACAAAGGTTTTTTTGCAAACTCTGTAAGGTGTTCTATCGCTATAAGTAGTATTTTGTCTATCCAACTGCAACAATATCAATAAATAGATGTTGTCCAGGTAATTAGATGCAAATGTTTACCTTGACTATATTTTTGATTTCAACATTCTATACAATATTTTTACAGGTCATTAAAAAAGAATATTTGGAAATACAACTCTTTCTATAAGATGGCTTATGGAGTACGGATTCACCCGGAATTAGGAGTGGAAATCTATTCTTTGACATCTACTACCACTTCCAGCCCGCTACATTCCAGTGAACTCCCACAGTTGATGTGAGCGTGAAGCCTGAAGACATTAACAGGTACAAATCACCATGTCCAGGTGGTCTTGTCATCTAATGCATAAAATAACAATTTATTATGCAGGGTGGGCCAGTCCTGGCTGAAAGTCCAAGCACAGTCTCTCAGGTCCCATTCAAGCACTCCACTGGGTCCACAGTTCGAAGTCGAAAATTGGCACCCAAAAGGCTCAGAAAAACCACAGTTTTGTCAGTGGTCTCCAGCAGCTAGCTTCAGATTTTCCTATTTAGACTGAACTTTTTGCAAACAGCTTGAACATAAGGCATTGAAGGACCTCTAGCTGTGTCATTGACATATATATTTTTGAATTACTTTTAAATTATATTTTGACCAATAGTTTGACTAATTATAATTAGGTATTATTTATTCTTGATTGCCGATTGAAGGAGGGCTTAAAAAATCTGGGAGTACTTCAGGCCATGGAAATTCATAAACAACTTTTTGAAGAGGCATTTATTTGGATGTAACAAGAAATCACCACTGATATCATTAATGGAATGTTTAACATTAAATTTAGTTCATCAGGAAGTAACTACCGGTTACAGGAAGAACACATCATTGGTTACTGGAGAGATTACTTCCAAGATTGCGAAGACAAATGAAATTGTTTCATTATGTTATAGCTCGACTAATGATGAGACAAATCCGTTGAAACTATAATTTAAACCAGCCTATTATGGCAAGCATGGTGTCTAAGAATTCCTAAAGATACTGTAGAGAAAGAGAGATAAGGAGGGACATACCTCCATGTTTTATTTGCACAGTGTAAAATCTATTGTAAGGACAAAAGGATAAATGCATCCAAAACTGGAAAGTCTGTGCCAGCTTTAATTCATTTTTAATTTTGCATGATATGCCTGTTAACAATGCTGTTCAAGCTCAATTGTAGTGTCATGGCAGTAAAATGGTAGCTACCCCATTGTAATGATGCTTCATGTACTGCATCAAGGAAAAGTAATAAAAATAGATATAGAGCATGATTGGGTCTGCTGTTTGGGTCTCTGATAGAGCATAGCATTTGCACAGTGGAGATGGCAGCTACCTCCAGTCCCAAGTATTGAGAAGTTTATTGACTTGTCGTCAGTATTTGTACAAACAATGGTGTGTGTGAAGACTCAGAAAGGGTGTCAGATTCAGGTCTAGCAGCATGAAATACGGATGCTTACTTCATGTTGAACAATGGGAAAACTTCTATTAAAGGGAGAGGAAGGCGAGCAGGATTGTGGAGATGGTAACATACTCTCACGCCAGATCTTGAAGTGTTCTCTGTTGTCAACAGCAGATAATCTTGATTTGATGAGTTTTTTTGTGAAATGAAGCCTAGCAAATCATCAGGGGTTTTATTATTCCTATATCAACCGTTACTGAAGTATTCATTTAGCAGATGCAATAAAAAACAATCTCAATTGTTGCAATAATCGCAATTTTGCTACTTTGACTCATATATATTTTTTTCTCTTCTTTTAGAGCTGGCATGTGACTGGCGCTAACACAGTTCCACCACTCGGCTTTAATCCTCAACCATCAATAGAGGTTCTGCATGCATGCGATGGCGACGTCCAAATGTCATCCCAGAAGCAAACACCTGTGGAAATGTGTTGCGCCTCCCCCTTTCAATATCCTATGAAGAATTTAAAACAAACATGGACTTTGGGATACTGAATTCACCTTGATTTGGGCGGGCCTAGTGATCATATTTAGATGTTGGGCAGAATGCATACATATATGACGAAGTAGTTATAGATACGAAGGATTGATCATGCTGTTGTCTAGGAAGGTGTGATAGTTTTGTGGAAGCTTGTGAAACTCAAGGGCCTTAGACTTCTGCAAAATCATCTAATAGAATGGTGCAGGCCTCTGTGCCTTTAGAATAGCACATTTCTTTCCCTTCCTGGCTCGTTTGTCATTGCATATTAGAAAAGACTATTGAAAACATTATTTTTCCTGAAACTTTGCCAATGTTTGTTGTTGCAATGATGAATAAAGTTTTTTCCTAAACTACCTATAACAATGCATTCGACAGTGGTTGTCAATAAATAGAAGTTCTTCAGATTGACAGAGTTCTCGGTTTCATCTTTTTAGTGTTTCTTGTGTCAGACCCTGTTTGGGTGGCTACAGGGCAAGCAGGGGCTACTGGGCCTGAGGCCTGTGGTCATTTGCCTCTGGTGTAAAGGGGTACAGTGAATCTTTGGCTGTGCAAAATGGGCTAAGTACAATCTCTGTAACACTTCACTCTCAGTTGTAGCAATGGCAAGCAGTCGCGGGCTTCTCAGTGAGGTAGTGTGAGGGTATGCAAACTCAGAAGTTATCAATTGGCCTGCAGCGCAATAACTAATCGTCCAATCCATTGCTTTACTTTGCTTAGGAAAATTAATTTTATACACATGTAAAACTTAACGCTTCACAGAACAGGCTATAGCTACAATTACTTTACTGAGCTACTGTGCATTGTGTCCTAGTCCTCCTCTCCCAGGTGTTCCCATCCTTCTGGGTTCGAGCTCTCTAGGGCAGTAACAAGGGTCAGGTGCTGATTACCTTTTTGAATAATCTCAAGCAGACCTGTGTGTCAGTTCCCACCACAGTGAAATTGGTTCAGCCCACCACGAGTGGTCAGCAGGGACCTACTGCACTGTGTCGTGAACCCCCAAATTACAGGGCACACCCACAAAGATCACATAACTCCAAGCGGAACTTGGTTCTTACACTACCTTCAGAGAACAGGAAAAAAGACACTTCTCTGCAATAAGTTATGCTCATCTAGATACTCAGTTTTATGAGTCAGAGAGTCCTGCCTTTGAAGCTCTTATCTATAAGGAGTATTAGTAGATGTGTGGAGCCTCAACCTGGTCACTGAAAGCAGTCGATATACATAGCTATTGGTGTTTTCCAATAATAGGATATGTAATATGGACAATCTACACACAAGAACCTTGTCTATCAGAATGGAAAATATATTATGATTCCTGCAGTCATACTATCAAATAAAAAGAACAGTAGAAAAACCAAAAACATTTTATTTTGCACATCGCTACTATTGGTAATGAATTGGCTTAAACCAAACCTAGCACCTATATCGATAATATTAGCAGCTTTGCAGTTATTATATTGGTGTATGAGTAGTATTTTCCTAATTATTTTACGCCAATTCATATCGTACCACTGAATACATTTGAAGCTTGCAGTTGGGCACGCATTTCCCCCAAGCAACCAGTCCTCTTGTCTTCCCCTCCCAAATTCGTAGGTCTGTTTATACCTTTCTCCCCAGTAATTCTCTTTTGAAATGTGTGTGGAAGTTGTCGTTCAGTCTCACGTATCTACCACAGAACAAGCAATGCCTCAGTTAGAGGCACTTCTGAACGGTAAGCAAAGGTATCGAAACATGCCTCCAAAGTTGCTCTTTCCTGAGTTGAATGACCTTGTAATGCTGCTCTTTACACATAGCTCTTTGAACAGCTGAATGGAAGTTTCCTCTGCTGCGCTGCTGTTATATTTGTTGGTGTGAGTAACGCCTAACTGCTTCAAAACTAATATAACCATCTTGCACTCTGTTAAGTATTATCACCATTCAAAGCATTAGTGTAGGAAGCTGGGTTTCTGTTGCAGTAACCCCCCCACTTTTTGCCAGATTTCTGATGTCCTTTGACTTGATGTGCCCTGGGTACCTGCCAATCAGGTTCCCAGGGCCTGTGCTCTTTCCCAAAACTGTACCTTGTACCCCCAATTGGCACCTCTCTGGCCACACGTCAGTCCCTTGTAAAAGGTACCATGGGTACCAAGGGCACTGTGGCCAGGGAAGGCCTCTAAGGGCTGCAGCACTTATTACGCCACCCTTAGAGGCCCTGTACCTTTACACACACACACTGCCATTGCAGGCTGCATGTGTTTTGGTGCAAAACAAAGTGAAGAGTCAACATGGCACACATCCCTGTGTGTCATGCCTACAACCCACTACCCTGGCATGGGTCAGCCACTCCTCTAGCTGGGTGCACTATACCAGTGGTTAGGGTACAGGTGCATGAGCCCTGTACCCCTACAGTGTCTAGACCAATTCTTAGACATTGTAAGTGCAGTAATGCCATTAAGAGTATATGGTGCTGGGAGTTTGTCATTATGAACTCCACAGCACCATAATGGCTTTAATGAAAACAGGGAAGTTTGGTATCAAACTTCTCAGCACATTAAACCCACACTGATGTCAGTGTGGGATTTAATGAAAAATTCACTCAGAGGGCATCTTAGAGATGCTCCCTGAAAAACAACCAGCCTCTGGTGGTTTCCCTGACTGGTACACACCAGCCTGCCACCACAAGACATGTTTCTAGACCCCTGGGGTGGGAGCCTTCACTCCATGAGCCCAGAAACAAAGCCTTTCCTGGGCGGAGGTGGTCACACCTCCCCCAGGCCAGGAAGAGCCATCTGTGGCCGGGGAGCTTCAAAGGGCTTACCGCCTTTGTAACACGACCCCCAAACTCTCCTGCTATCAGGAGAATGCCCCCTTGCTGTTTCCCCTCCTTTTCGGCGGGAAGATAGGCGGGAAAATTTAGCACAGCCCAAAAGGTGTGCCCACCTCTGCCAACCCCACAGGCGAGGTGAAGCCCACTCTTCAGGGCCTGCCATCTGAGGCCCTCTCCAATCAGGATTAGGGATTGTGCCTACTCCCCCACGTGGGGTGAGCACACCAAGGGTGTAGTCACCCTAAGGTCAGTAGCCCATTGGCTACTGACCTCGTGACCCCTAAAACGCCACCTAAATACAGTATTTAGGAATCAGCCCTGAACCAAGAAGACAGATTCCCGCAACCTACGAATAAGAGGGACGAAAGAAGACGCCCAGCAGAGGAGACTGCAGAGACAAACTGACTTGGCCCCAGCCCTACCGGCCCGTCTGCAGTTTCCAGAGATCCTGCACCAAAAGTCTCCTTGTCCTGCAGCCAGCGACCTCCAGAACCCCTGGGAGGACTGGCTGCCTTCCGCAAAGACCGGATCTCCTGTGAACAGCAGCTCTGTTAGAAAGAAACAGCCAAGAAAGACTCTGAGCCTGCTGAGGACAAAGAAACCGGACGCCTGGAACCACCACTGCACCCGACACCTAAGGCCCGAGTCAGAGTGGCCAACCGGTCACTGCGAGGTCCCCCAGCGCTCCAGAGTCTGAGTCCACCGTGGGTTGACCCCTCCAGGACTCCCTGACGTCGCCTGCAGCCTCTGCACGGAGACCACCCCAACCGCGAGTGGCCCGGTAAGGTGAAATGCGACCTCAAAAGACACCCATGCATCCAGCCGCCCTGGAGAAGAGAACCTGAGGTGCACCTACGTCCCAGAGCCCTCCATCTTACCTGCCCAGCTGTTGGTTCCTCCCGAAAGTCTTCCTGGACTGAGCCTGCAGCCAAAATCCAAAATCGGCAAGTCCCATTGAAAACAACAGGGCCCATGATGCCAAAACAGCACCCGGCCGCCCCTGTGCCGCTGTGGGCGCACCTTGTGTGCTAAACTGGATCCCCCGACGCCCTGAGCATAAGTCCAGGAGCTTTGCTCCCACAACCTTGTGGCCTGCTCGTGAGCAGCCACCAACCGGAGGCCCCCTATACCCCATTGGATAACATTGGGCCTCAGCACTCTGCACCCGGCTGCCCTAGTGCTGCACCCGGCTGCCCTAGTGCTGCTGCATCCTCGACCCTGGGGGAACCCTGGTTCTAACCCCAGAAACCCAACTCCCACAACCAAGTACTTACCTGTAAACCGATAACTCCATTTCCTCCCATAGGACTGCATTGACTGCTTTCTTGTGAAAATTGTTCTGTGTGGAGTTGGTTTTGTATGAGAATTTGAAAAACTGCATATAACTAAAAACTGCTTTACTTACCTTTTCTCTAGGAAATTTCCTAGTGTGATATCTAGGCATATCACACTGAGTAAAAAAAGTAATCCGAAAAGTAATCAAAAGTAATCTAAGTAATTTCTACTGTATTGAAAGTATTTACAAACCTGTAACAAAGTCAGTTTCATTCAGCTTGCTTGTATTGTTTAACCTGCCTTGAAAAGTACCATTTACACTTACCTGTGCCAGGCTTGCTTGGTTCTAGAAAATAAATATAACTAAATAATATTTCTATACAAATCAAATTGGTCTGAGTTCAGTCTTTGAGTGAATGACATCATTTGCTGACTGTGTACAACAAATTCTTAACACTACCCACTGATAAAGCCTTACTACTCGCCCACACTACCACAAATAGAGAGTAAGGTGCTATCTACTTTAACCTCTGCCTACCTTTGGGGTTCCACTGGACTCTGTGCACACTATACCTCATTTTGGTAAAGTATATACAGAGCCAGCTTCCTATAATTAGTTTTCTAGACCTTAAGCCTAGTACGTACACCCTCTACCGAGTAACATGCATGCGTCATCAGAAAAGAAAGCCCTGCCACATATGTCAGTTCCCATGACACGCTGGTCCCTCTTTCGAGAAGTGACATGTTGACAGGAGGTTCTTCTGACATTTGGGCAGAGGACACAGCAGGTAGCAGCAGAGGCCGCTGATGCAATACTTGAGGTGTACGGAAAGGACTTAAGTGATGACACAGGCCTCCGGCTTTCTATGAACCTGCTTCTGGACTTGAATGACACATGGGAATTGGGGCAGAGACAGCAAAACAGTTCACCTTGTAAGCAGTCAATAAAATGGCGCTTAAGCCCTGGCCACAGTTTTGCCAATGCAGCAGAAGGCCATTTGCGGCACAGTTCTTTGATGCAGCAGCACAGTCCACTCAGGCATAGTTCGCTCGGACCAAATTGTTGTCTCTCTTCCTGCATTCATATGGAAACACTATGCCCACACCCCTCAGAACAGACAAATCACTCTCCTCAGTCTTCCTGTTCCGACAGACCCACACATAATTGGGTTGTCAAAACTGCGTCTTACTTTCCCTGGACAGACACCTGCTCATTTAGCAGGCTCATTCCCTCTTTCATCAGGCAGATTAGATTTTAGGTGCTTTAGGTCAGAGGAACAGCCTCTTCTTCTCTGTTGACCCCTCACCTCTTGGAATCTGGCTTTCAGCCGGACACCGGCTCTGGTAGCACTGCATTCCTCAGTGGAGCACTGCCTTCCTTGGTCAAAGAGAACTTGGAACTGGAACAACAAGTGGGTCAGTGGCCTTCAGTTTTATTCAGTTAAAGCAGACAGGAGGGTGTGGATTCTTTGTCTGCTCGTTCAGAAATTGTTTGGGTTGATTTTCTTTCAAGTGTCCTCTCAAGCTGTTCTCCAGGCTGGTCTTTGTGAAGAGTGATGCTCCTCATTACCAGGTGGTTGCCAGCCTGGAGTACCTACAACAGAGCCACAAAGGTGTGAGCTCGCTGAACCTGGCTATCAACTGCCTCGATGAGCAGTGATCAGGGAAGAGGCCAAAGGCTGACCTCACCAAAAGTGGGTCACTTTCACCTTAAACAGTCCCATCCTGTACCACATAGCAGTGTCATAGGGAGTAATCAGTATCTTCCCTCAGCAAAAATCCTGACTGAATTTCTATAGGTGTCATGTCTCCTCTGCTCCCACTTCGGTGGCTAGATCTCCTTCCAGTTTCAGGAATGTCAGCAGTATACTTCCACTGTCTGGGAAAACAACCATCTTCCAAATGAGAAGAGGCCAGGGTCTTCCAAAATAAAACCCACAAGTGCACATTCCTTTGGCTCACTTAAACACAACATGCATATACCACACAGGACACAAACGCATTACATACAGTTGGCATATTAGCAACAGGATCTAGGTTAATGCATGAATTGCTACATGAGTGGCCCAGTAAGCCTCTTCTCCACTAATACAAGTAAAAAGGGCTGGTAGGAACTATGGATTCACAAAGCATGATAAGCTACCACCACTTCTGCACATGCTAAACCTATGACAGGGACAGTAGTCCTCTTTCAGTAAATGAGAGTACGGTTGGTGTTTCCCACCAGGTCACCTGACATGTCCTGAGCCTCGCTTATGTCAAAGTACAGGCCTAGGCCTCTGCTCATGTCAAAGTACAGGCCCAGGCCTCTGTGCACAATCTACATTATGATGAAGCTAGGACCAAATATCAAAAATCACGATTCCAGATACTCGCAGTCAGGCACTCGGGGCAGGAGAACCCAACTGTACACCATGCAGGGGACACACATAAACATTCTCAAAATGTTGTCGTTGGGCATGGGATGGCCTCCGCTGCTGGGCTCAGTGACACTGCCTATATGCACCCTCCATCCCCTTAGCTCACAATCCAATGCTGCCGGCCCTACATGATGAAAGCGCTAAAGCGCGGGCACATAGCAAAAGACTATAGACGTATGGTGATTTGTAACCTGAGGGTCAATTCCTCCCCCCCGTTTGCACTGGAAGAGACCCCACCATTCTCGACACACTCCTCTATTATCAGATTCGTGCCACTTGCAGGGTGCAACACACTACGTTTTCTGAACCTCCGCCTTCAGTACATGCCCTTAAATACATATTGACAAACGCCTTCCCTCATAGACTAGTCACACGCCTGTACGCCACCATGCAAGATAAGGCACCCGCCTGCACCCCCATGGCATTAGCTGGGTGGGCAGCAGACATAGACCCCCCCACCTACAGACGCACAATGGACTTATTGCTGCGAACAACTGGGGGCTCTTTCGCCCAGTTACAGACTCAGACTCATATATTTCAAATTCCTACACAGGCTACATTGTACACCTGAACAGATGCATTGTATAGGCCTTCTGGCGGAGGCGCGCTGTGTGCCCCAGGCCTCCTTCCTACACTTAGCCTGGGAGTGCCCCAAAAGAGCTGACTATTGGAGTGAAATACATCACACTACTCACCAGATAACTGGTCACTCACTATCGCCAACTCCACTAGTCAGTCTATTGGGGTATGTAAGAGACATTCCAACTGGACATCGACGCCTCACGCCCATGCTCTATCTTCAAGTCCAAACGTCAAATTTCTAAGCATTGGGGGAGAAAACTTGCACCCAAGAGTGCGTCCTGGTTACGAGACGTCACCTACTGTCAAGAGCAATTGGTCCATTACTGGAAATTAATGCAGCCGACCTCCCACCCTATAGACATTTGGGACCCATTCTTAACTTACCTACGATTCCGAGCTCCTTCCCCTTCTTAGTCGCTGTGTGATATATATGTATTGGTCACTGTACGTTCCCTGGCCATTGCTGTCTAGCTAAATTGATGTGACGTAAAGCTGACAATGCCTCGCTTCTATTTGAATTCATCTATTGGAGTGGGCCTTTGTATTCAAAACTGCCATATTGGAAATACCACAGCATTGTTTTGCTTTACTGTGAATTCTCTTATTCGTAGTTGTGGCTCCTTGAATGATAAGTTTTATGGGATGATAAAATGTTTCAATGATTATACAGAATTCTGCTTCTCTGTTGTTCTTTATAGAAAATGCAAATAAAAATAAAGAAAAAAAAGTTACATCTTTCACTGACAAAACATGGTTAGTCTTAAAGGCCTCTATACAATTGTCATACCCTTTCCCCTTGTGATAACGGGAGACAATGCCAGTTATCCAGTGTTGCATCTTTTACAGTTGAGGTGCTGGTTGAATATTCACTAATAAGAAGCTGAGAATCCTCAGTAAATTATATTTTAAACATGGCATACACAGCATAACACAGCATAACATTAATAGAGTGTATTATGGTGCTGTACGGGGTTATGAGGATCTCTGTAGTCCATTTACTCTTATTATGGTCCTGTGGCGATTCCTGGTAAGGAAGCTCATTTCAGCTATGAGAATATTAATTAACGTAACAGTACTTTGTAGTGTTGTGTTTGCCATTGTTTTATAGTGATACCTAATCAGTAGTGCCTGGCTGAGGTAGAACTATCTGATCCAATCTTCAGTTCAGTTGCCATGTTTAGGTTCACTTATTCTAAATGGTTCTGATATGGAATGGACATACTATGGTAATGAAATATTTAGATGTTAAACAAAAAATTTGCTTTAATGCCTTTTTTGAGAAAATGATGACCAACTGGTGTGCTGAGTTTTTTCTGTTGGTGGAGGGTGAAAAATAAATAGCTTCATGTGCATTTACAGTTGAGATGGCAACTTTTAATATACTATTGATCTGTTTCACAAATCTATTTATGTTATTGGCAAGATTTACAAATGCACAGAACACGAAATAGTTATTTACCAGCTGTAAATCACTTTGCTCCTGCTTAATATTACTTTAGAGGAGAAATGATACAGCCACAAAAATAAAAAAATATGGTGACATGATATATCCCAGGTTTACGGCTAGCATTGCAGGTATTCCTGTAAACTTTTATAAGTTGTGGACCTAGTGGTGTAATATCCAAATTGCTTTCAGCTTCATGCCCTGCATGTCTGTGGTGCCATGGTGTCCACTTGATTGTCCCCAGTGGTGTGTCTAACATTCTTATTTGGAGTACGGGAAAGAACAACTATATCTGAACAGAACTGAAAAGTTACAATGTTGAATGCTGGATTGTTGTTTGATCTTCAGAGGTATCTGGTTAACTAGAATATTGGAACAGGGATAAGTAGTAGTGATACTTACTGGTTAACATGGTAAATTGGGATATTGTGTGTAATTTCATGGGCTTTGCTGTTTTAAAATTGTGATAGTCGGAGGCACCTCTGTTTGATGTTGTAGATGTCAGATGACCTGTCCTGTATGTTCTTTTGGAAACTGGGTTTCTCCAATAGAGGAAAGCAGCAATCAGAATTTATAGCTTTATAGTTATAGATTGAGGAATTAAATAGCAGTTTCTTCCCTGCACAGAAAACACAATTAGTGAATGAGTGGCATAGGAGGAAAGAAGAGGTAAATGAAGTTTTGATGATATTTCATTGGGAGTGGAGCCTATTGGAATGGTAGTGGTAACAGATGAGTAAAGGAGTGCTTCACAGTGGAAGGGAAGGATGGACTGATTCTCAAGGTCAGAGTGTTTATGAAGGAGCCAATTTTAAAAAAAAAAAAAAATTTAAATTTATGGCACGCAGTCAGATCAATGGCAGCCCACCCGCACCGGACGGATAAAGGTGATAAATTAACAGATCATTGACACCGTTATCTGTAAGGATGCCAAGTGTTGCTAGTATTAAATGTAGATAGCCGGGTTTCTAAGATCTTGCAGATTTGAGATCTGCAAAAAAGGTTTGTAAGGTTTATATGTAAAGTAATTTAATATCTGAATGTTATATGGTCAGTCCTGCAGAGTTAACTTTCTAGCTTGGGCAAGGGGAGAAGGAGGCCCACCTGTGTAGGTTTGTTGGGCTTTGAGCTACATGCATCAAGAGACCCATAGCAAGGGGGAGAAGCCACTGATAAGGATGTTGAACGTCATGGTGTTGTGACCCATGCAGCCAGTCTCAGAGTGGCCTTCGGATCAGAGAGGGAATATATCTGGGTTCACTGTTAAGAAGATGTCTTAGTGATAATTTGGTGCATGCATAATCAGGAGAGATAATAGTAAGGTGCATAGGTGGGTAGAGATAAACTCCTGGGGTCACAAAAGGTTCAACAGGAGTAGGCGATGAAACACTGCAAAAATAATAATCATTTGTGGAAAGAGTGCATGGGTGTTCAACCAGTAACGGGAAGGAACAGAATAGTGAAATTAGAGAATGGAGCTATCAGGAAGAAACAAGCAAAGGTTATTGGCAGGATGTAACACAGATTAGCATCTAGGCCATATATGGCTGGGGACATGCAAAATATACAAAACGGCACAAGTAGAAGATAAAGGCATAATCAGAACTAATGTGAGTAAATACCACAAGGAAGATGGAGGGTTTTGAGATTGGAAATTAAAATGGTACAGACTGAGTAGGGCCAGGTTGGAAGAGGTAAAAGCAACAACAAGGTGTATGGGAAGGGTAAGGGCAGGGAACGGCACAATAAACTGGTGTATCTGATAGAGGCTTCTAGCTGCAGATTTCTCACCTTACAATATTTCCCAGGTGTCAGACTGAACCCGGAGGTTTTTGAGCAGTATCCTTGCATGGCGATAGGTGACGTAATTCTGCTCTGCGTATGCCTTGTCTGCGCCGGAAATTGCATGGTCTGAGCCTATATAGGAGCCACTCCAGCATGCTGACTTCAGTTCTTTCCTTTCCATGCTAGATACCACTGATCCATTTAGAGCTACCCTAGTAGCTTTCTGACTTTTTTCTTGTATTTTATTGAACATTTTTTGAGAGATTTCTCTCCTGGTGTGACAGGATATCCCCAAAGAGACCTACTGTTTACAAACCATGTGGTGCCTGTCACTGGCATATATCTGTGACAGACCCACACTTGGCTTGTCTATGGTGCTTGGATATAGACCATGATTCTAAGATCTACGAGTACTGCCGAGCCAAGGACCCAAAGGCACTAAGGGAGTATTCCCTCAATCTCCTCGTCATCCGATGTCAGATGACCCCACGATGCTCAAGATCCCAGTCGAGCTGCACCCAGTGGTAAGTCCCAACGCAAGAAGAAAACCAAGAAGCTGAAGAGATCTTCGACTTCGTCACACCGATCTAAGTCATCGGGCGAGGCGCGGGAGCATCGGCCCTCCAGGCCATGTGCTTCAGCAGAGCCTGAGACAGACTCCGTTCCATGATTTCATGACTTTCCCTGTGCCAGATCGACCCCGGCCCAGCTGAAAGAATTTTCTACGGTCATGTACATCATATTTGGGTGGCCCGGCACCTCTGGAGTGCCTTCAGGCCCCACAGACTCAGGAAGGGCCCTCACTGGATCCTCACCGGCAGGTTCACCTTCGGCACCAAAACTTAAGAAGGAGTGAGAAGTCTTTACAGGAGATATATCCTCATCTTCCCAAACAAAATGCTTCAACAAACTAAAGGAGGAAATATCTTGAATATCATAAAGTGCATGTATATGATCTATCCGAGACCGGTAAGTAACGGCACCCAGATAAATCGGTGCTCACCTTACATCTGTCTCGGACTTGTGTGAGACTAAAGAAGAGATTTTGCGGATATATACCTGGGTATATATATATATATATATATATGAGCTCCAACTCCCTACTGCTCATCCCTATGAAAACACGCAAACAAAAAACCGCCGCACGATCCTTCGCTGGAAACGCACCCAAAATCTGGAACTCCATCCCAGCACACATTAGGACTATCCCGTCCTTTGTAAAATTAAAAAACTCCTAAAAGACCTCTTCCTCAACCGTGCCTTCCCGAACAGTTAACCCTCGCTGTAGGGCACTTGCCGACTTTATGCAGCACCATGCCACTTTGTCACCATTATCTACCTCCTCCAAGTACCCCTACGCCCCTACCCGATCCCCCCTCCCTGTAAATGGTTTCCGCCCTAGACAGTGTGCGAGGCTCCCAGGACTGCCTTGCCTCATTTGTCGCACCACACGCCGGGACTTTATGAACCAATATGTATACCTATGCCTTATTTTGGGACTCCTGCATTATAATCTGTTGTAAAGCGCTCCGATACCCTCGGGTCTGGCCAGCGCTATATAAAACTCCTTAAATAAATAAAAAAAATATATATATATATATATATATATATATATATATATATATATATATATATATATATACAATAGTAACCTCTGAGCCCAGAGGTTGGTATGAAAACGCATTCTCGGAATCCGTATAACAAAATTGCTTTATTTCATAACAGCAAACATCGCTATGCCCAACGCGTTCGGTTCGCTCCTCGAACCTTGGTCACGTGACCAAGGTTCGAGGAGCGAACCGAAACGCGTTGGGCATAGCGATGTTTGCTGTTATGAAATAAAGCAATTTTGTTATACGGATTCCGAGAGAGTGCGGTTTTTCATACCAACCTCTGGGCTCAGAGGTTACTTGTTGCAATATTTCCGGCTGCCCTGTCAGAGAAAAACTGCACCGCTTCAAGGAAAGAGCGCTGGCGTCCTACTCGAGGGCGTTGTGGAATTATATATATATATATATATATATATATATTTATTAGGGTCCTCACCCACAGGTACCACCTGTGGCTTGCTTCATCATTGGACCCTCACTCACACACATTAGGTGGGTGAGTGGACTCGACACGTTTGTAAACGGAGTTCTGTGATAACTGTGAGTAAAGGCAGGGGATCTTGGTGAGTTAAAATAACCTCCAAAACCTAAAAAGTTATTCAATGGCGTAGGTTTAGGGGCTATATTAAAAGTATGAAAAGTGACACTATATTAGGATATAATGGTCCCAAGTGTCTAATCGGTCGACATGTTTCAGCCACAACATGCAGGGAGTCAAGGGCACTCCTCGAGGGTTGAGCGGACCGGTACCCTTGACGAATGTGTGACTATAGGGACAGTCCATCCCTGAAATTTCCCTATGATGTCCGTAAATTGACCTAGACATCAGTTGACCATGCAAGGAAAAGGTCCTCAGTGTATGATCTGTACGTAAATGTGCATGCTTTTCAAAAAAACGATGTGATTTGTACATGCCAATAGGCTGTTTATTATAA
Organism: Calotriton arnoldi; assembly: GCA_963921515.1. Lineage (NCBI taxonomy): Eukaryota > Metazoa > Chordata > Amphibia > Caudata > Salamandridae > Calotriton > Calotriton arnoldi. The sequence goes on along the minus strand of CAWUFW010007196.1, from coordinate 1,018,679 downwards.
CTAGCAGGGAAAATACAGGTCCTGAAGAAAGCCAATTGACATTTCGGGGCAGTTTGTGGCTGAAACACGTTGACCGATTAGACACTTGGGACCATTATATACTAATATAGTATCACTTTTCATACTTTTATTCTAGCCCCTAAACCTACGCCATTAAATAACTTTTTAGGTTTCTGAGGTTATTTTAACTCACCAAGATCCCTTGCCTTCACTCACAGTTATCACAGAACTCTGCTTACAAACGTGTCGAGTCCACTCACACACCTTATGTGTGTGGGTGAGGGTCCAATGATGAAGCAAGCAACAGGTGGTACCTGTGGGTGAGGACCCTAATAAATATATATATATAATATTATCTACTGGCGGTCGCCAGTAGATAGTTATAGTTAGGACCTATTTTCCATAGGAAATCCGCAACATTCTATTTGAAATAACTCTTGCGCCGGTTGACGAATCTTCGCGAAAGCTTCCAACTTGTTGGGGCGCTCTGGTCCGCTCCTACCCTGAAAGTCTCGGGGTGATTCGTCAAGCGGGGGCCGAGAAAAAAGGGGGGTCCCAAAACGCGTTTTCCCTATTCATTTTTCCATAGGATCCTTTCATCGCAGCTACAGCCCAAACTGCTGAACGGAATTACACCAAATTTGGCAAAGAGGTAGCCCTTGGTTCAGTGTCGTGCCTTTTGCTTAAATGGTGTAAATCCGTTCAGTAGTTTCTGAGAAAATCACAAGTAAAATCACATATATATCTATGGCCAAGTAGGGTCCGCGTACCCTGAGCGCACCCTGCGCGCACCGTCCCGATCACGAGCTGCATGGTAATTGGCTGTCAACTGGCTGTCAACACTCCAAATCAGGAAGTGTTGGCAGCCATTTTGTCCCTCGGTAGAACCGAGGCACAGAAACAAGTGCGCAAAACGCACAAAGGGGGCAGGGTAGAAACACCCTGACCCCCTAGGTCTGCTCAGGGGGTCCCACAAGGACCCCCTGGGCAGAAAAAAGCATTTTTTTAAAAAAAAATCAGCGGGATGCGCTTAGGGTGCGCGGATCCCGCCGAGAAAAAACACAAGAAACAAGTGCGCAAAACACACAAAGGGGGCAGGGTAGAAACACCCTGACCCCCTAGGTCTGCTCAGGGGGTCCCACAAAAACCCCCTGGGCAGAAAAAAGCATTTTTTTTTTTTAAATCGGCGGGATGCGCTTAGGGTGCGCGGATCCCGCCGATTAAAAAAAAAAAACACAAGAAATAAGTGCGCAAAACGCACAAAGGGGGCAGGGTAGAAACACCCTGACCCCCTAGGTCTGCTCAGGGGGTCCCAGAAAAAAGCAAAAAAAAAAAAAAAAGCGGCATCGTGCCGGAGGCCCTGCCCCCTCCCTGCAGCAGTCTGCAAACGCGCCCACTGGCGCGTTTTAAGAAGGGGAAGTAATTCCCCTTGAATACTGGGGGTCCCTGGGGGCCAACTAGCCCACCAGGAACCTCCGGTATGCGCCAGGGGGCTGCGTTGCAGAGAGGTGTACAGAGGCCACGCCCCTTTTTACACCTCTCTGCAACGCAGCTCTGTGGCGCTTTTTGGAGGTACATGGTGGGCTAGTTGGGCTCCAGGGACCCTCAGTATTCAAGGGGACTTAATCCCCCAACTTAAAACGCGCCACGTGGTGCGTTTGCACAGTGGTGAAGGGAGGTGGCGTGGCTTCAGGTGACATGTGTGCAAACAGGCCCCGTGGCGCGTTTTAAGATGGGGAATTAAATCCTCTTCAATCCTGAGGGTCCCTGGGGGCCAACTAGCCCACCAGGTACCTCCAGTAAGCGCCACGGAGCTGCGTTGCAGAGTGTTGTAAAAAGGGGCGTGGCCTCTGAACACCTCTATGCAACGCAGCTCTCTGGCGCATACTGGAGGTATCTGATGGGCCAGTTGGCCCCTAGGGACCCTCGGGATTGAGGAGGAATTAATTCTCCAACTTAAAACACACCACAGGGCGTGTTTGCAGACATGTCACTTCAGGCCCCACCCCCTTCCTTCACCATTGTGCAAATATTCCTCTAAAATCAGCCGAAATACGAATTCCGATTTACTCACCTGTTATCAGGAGAGACCTCAGTGCTGCATCTTTGAGCCCAGTACTGATCCTGAAAAGTAATTTTAACCGTACTTACCAGTAACTTGAATTTCCTTCCATAGGCTAACATTGACTGGTTTCACTTGGAAATTCTTCTAAGTGTGGAGTTTTGGAACTTTATTATATTCCTCTAAAATCAGCCGAACTACGAATTCTGATTTACTCACCTGTTATCAGGAGAGACCTCAGTGCTGCATCTTTAAGCCCAGTACTAATCCTTAAAAGTAATTTTAACCGTACTTACCAGTAACTTGAATTTCCTTCCATAGGATATCATTGCCTGCTTTTTGCTGAAAAAGTTTCTGTCGATTTTTGAAACATACAAATATTCCTCTAAAATCAGCCGAACTACGAATTCCGATTTACTCACCGGTTATCAGGAGAGACCTCAGTGCTGCATCTTTGAGCCCAGTACTGATCCTGAAAAGTAATTTTAACCGTACTTACCAGTAACTTGAATTTCCTTCCATAGGCTAACATTGTCTGGTTTCACTTGGAAATTCTTCTAAGTGTGGAGTTTTGGAACTTTATAATATTCCTCTAAAATCAGCCGAACTACGAATTCCGATTTACTCACCTGTTATCAGGAGAGAACCCAGTGCTGCATCTTTTAGCCCAGCACTGACCCTGAAAAGTAATTCTAACCGTACTTACCAGTAACTTGTATTTCCTTCCATTGGAATCCATTGTCTGGTTTTCAGCAGAAAAGTTTTAAAGTGTCGATTTTCACAAACTACAAATATTCCTTAAAAATCGCCTGTATGACTTAAACGCATTCTTTCAACTGTTTACAGGAGATGCACCAGTGCTGGTCCAGGATCCACCACTGAGTAAGAAAAAGTAACGATAACACTACTTACCTGCTAAGTGAATTTCCTCCCATAGGATAACATTGGTGATTCTATGTGAAAAAGTTTCAAGTGTCAACTTTTAAAATACAATAATATTCCTTAAAAATCACTACTGTAACCAAAACGCTTTTACTCAACTGTTTACAGGAGATGTCCCAGGACTGAATCTAGGATCCAATCCTGTGGTTAGAAAAGTAATCCATAAAGTAACTAATTGCATTTAACTAGAAATTCACATTGAGCTCAATGTTGCATTGTGTTTGAAATTGTGTTGCCCATTGCAACAACTGTAACTACTGTACTTAAAAGTCTATTGCCTATTTGCAAAGTATTTAAACTAAAGTAATTCATTCTGAGAAAGTATTTTTGTAATGTAATGTATAATGTAATTATAATGTAATTTAAAAAATAAAATATCTAAAAATAAATAGTTTAAAAAAATGTAGTAAATCAGTATCAAAAAAATAAATATAACAATTAATACATTTAAAAATTGTCATTTACAAAACCTTTGAAATTCACTGAAAAAAACCATAGGTTTCAGACATGTTATAGTTAGGAATTAGCATTTAAAAAACCTTTGAAATTCACTGAAAAAACCATAGGTTTCAGGCACGTTATAGTTAGAAATTAGCATTTAAAAAACCTTACAAATTCACTGAAAAAACCATAGGTTTTAGGGACAGTTATAGTTAGTTGGACATTGCACTCGTACAAAACCCGTGAAATTCCCCGTTATAGTTAGTTCAGGTAACTATAACTCGCGCCCCGCAATGCACTGCTGATGACGTCACATATTACATCACTCATGACATGGTCAGTGACATCACTGATGACATCACTGATGACATCTCAAATGACATCACTGATGACATCATCCATGTGATAATTTGATGCATTTTCACACACCCTAATATAACCTTTCATACACCAACTCTAAATTACAGACTGCCATTCTCAAAACCATAGACACTCCAACACCAATAACTACATACCCACTCACTGATTCTTAGGTCTACACACACATCCACTCACTCACCCGTACAGTCACTCATACTTATGGTCACTCAGTACAGGACTATCATATGCACTCATACACCTATATAGACACTCACACACCGCCACTCATCCATAGAGGTACTCACATACCTAGTCAGTCATGCAAATAATTAATCACACTCCCATTTACTCACCTATACAGTTATACACACACAAGCTCACTTACTCATACAAATACTAGCACATTCTTACGCTCTTATACAATCACTGATACAAGCACACACTCATCCATACAGCCACTCTCACAGTCACACACTCTCACTTATAGCCATTTAAATACTCCAACACACATATATACTGCCTTTCACATATGTAGTTACTCACACATGTACCACTGAGATATACATTCACTCACCAACAAACCTACACTCACACTCACCCACCCATACAGCCCTTCACAGATGCACACTTGAAACTATGCACCCAGTAAATCACCCACTCACACATCTATGCACAGAGTCACACACACCCCACCCACACAAACACTCAGGCACCCATACAGATACTCAGACAACCAATCAATAACCCATGTAGACACTCATGTAGCTATTCACAAACCCATGCAGCCGCTTACACACCAACAGACAGACGGATACAGACATTCACACAGTTTAGTCACTAACCCATGCATTCAGTAAGATACGTTTAATCACTCACTTAGAGTCAGTCACGCACCTACTAAATCATCCATTCAGACACTTATACACCCACTCATTCTTCAATACGCCTTTCCCTATATATATTAAACATATTTAAACTTTACAGAAACACACAGTCACTGGATGATGTCATCAGTGATGTCATTTGAGATGTCATCAGTGATGTCATCAGTGATGTCACTGACCAAGTCATGAGTGATGTAATATGTGACGTCATCAGCAGTGCATTGCGGGGGCGCGAGTTATAGTTACCTGAACTAACTATAACGGGGGAATTTTACGGGTTTTGTACGAGTGCAAAGTCCAACTAACTATAACTGTCCCTAAAACCTATGGTTTTTTCAGTGAATATATATATATATATACACCCAGGTATATATCCGTAAAAACTCTTCTTTAATCTCACACAAGTCTGAGACAAATGTAAGGTGAGCACCGATTTACCTGGGTGCCGTTATTTACAGGTCTCGGATAGACCATATACATTCACTTTATCACCTTCGGCATCAGTGGGGCCCCATGGATCCAGTGTTGGATCTGGAGCGAAGCTGCCTTTGAGACCAAGACCTTCCTCAGTGCCCACTCCAGTACCGACATTTCTGGCACCGCCGACACCCCACTGCGGTGCCATCCCCATCCTCTTTTCTGGCTCCGAAACATCATCTGAGAACGGTTCCACCTCCGGCTGGGACCATGCACTCCAGGTCAAAGCCAGTGCCATTTTCATTCAACAGTCCTGGAGAGGGAAATGAATAGGAGGGGTCTGCAGAACCTTATGGATACCAGCATCCCCTAGACAATACAGAGGACAACTTATATGGACACTGACTTGGTCTCTCCCCGTACCGTGGCTCCGGGGGAGGGTGCCTCATTCACTATGGTGGTGTGTAGGGAGGCTGAGGTTTTGGGCCTGCAGTGGCAGTCAAGATGAATGTCCTGACAGAGGTGCTTCAGCCGGGAGTCGCCCCATCTGAACCCTAATTCTTTTTAATGAAGCCCTTACTGATGTCCTACTCGGGGCCTGGTGGAAGCCCTGCATAGGGCCTCCTGTGCATAGTACAATTTCCTGCCACAGTTGTTCCTCTCCTGGGGACCCCAGTTTCCTTACCTAGCATCCCACCCTGGAGAGCTTAAAGGCCCAAGCCTCCAACTCTAGAGTTAAACCTGGTATGTTGCATACCACTCCACTGGATAGGGAGTACAAGAGGTTGAACACCTTTGGGAAAAGGAAGTTCTCTGCATCTTCTGCCAGCCTTACACTGCGGTCAGTGAACACAGCATGCCTCTTCGGCCGATACTCCCATATGATCTGGGACTTGGTTGCTCAAGTGCTGTCTATTGTCTCGGAGGCCCGAGCCATTGCTGAAGGGAGAGATGAGGCAAAATTCAACTTAAGCTTTACTTATGGATGTGCCTTTTTAGAACTCTTCTCTTTTTGGAGAGAATGCGGGCTCATTTCTGGAGCACTTTAAGGATAGCAGAGCTACGGCCAGGTCCTTGGGCTTCTCCATGGCCCCTTGCCAATCTCAGTTCACCTTCCGCCACAGAAGAAGTTTTCAACTGCATTCATACCTTTCCAGCCTTTTCATGGCCTTGGATGCGGGTCTCACAAACCACCTGGTAGAGGTAGCCAAAGGGCAGGCCTGTAACCCCTCCTCTCCATCAGCCGTAGCCTCAAAACCCCTTTAGTTTGCGCTCCTACCATCATGGGCATCCAGTGGATAGGACACCAGCTGCACCACTGAAGTTTGGAAACATCAGACCATTGTGTTTTACAGATTGCCAAAAGAGGCTACTACTTCCCCTTTGTGACGACCCCTCCACCAATGTCATCCACTTACAACCGGTTGATGGTGGACCACCTCTCTTTGCTCTATCAGGAAGTGTTGGCTCTTTTGGCCAAGTAGCATAATCATGAGGGTGCCAACATCAGAAGTAGGTCACAGATTGTATAGCCGCTACTTCCTGGTGCCCAAAAAGGACAGAGGCCTTCATACTATCCTAGACCTGCGCCTTCACAATTTATTTCTGAAAAATGAGAAAATCAAACTGCTCATGCTCGCTCAAGTCCTGTCTGCCCTGCATCCAGGAGACTGGATGGCAGCGTTGGACTTGCAGGACACATATTTCCACATGCCCGTCCTGCCTGTCTACAGACATTTCCTGCTATTCACGGTGGGCCAAGAGCACTTTCAGTTTGCTGTGCTCCCCTTCAGCTTTACCAGCACCCCTTGAGTGCTCACCAAGGTGATGACGGTGGTTGCAGCATGTCTGCGGAGGTCAGGGATTCCAGTCTTCCCCTACCTCGATTATTGGCTGTTTAAGGCAGGCTCACAACAGGCAGTTCTCTGCCATCTCAAGACTACGGCGAACCTCCTGCACTTGCTGGAGGCTCACTATCAATGTGCCGAAGTCAAACCTGACTCCCTCTAAGGCGCTCCCTTTCATCAGAGCTGTACTGGACACTACAATTTCAGAAAGCCCAAGATATTCAGACTATGATACAGATGTTTCAGCCATTATCCTGGATTTTGGGATGAATGACACTGAGGCTGTTGGGCCTCATAGCATCCGTTATCCTACTTGTAACACTTGCTCGTTGGCATATGCGGGCTCTGCAGTGAGACCTGAAGTTCCACTGGGCACAGCATCAGGTGAATCTCTCCAACATAGTCCAGATCTCAGAGATAACTGTGAAAGATGTGCAATGGTGACTGACGAACCACGATTGGGTCAATGGCAGCCCTCTCTACCTTCCTCAACCAGAGCTGACTCTAGTGACAGATGCGTCACTCCTGGGCTGAGGCGGCCCTCTGGGAGAGATGGAGATCAGAGGACTCTGGTCTCTGGCGGAGTTCGAGCTTCACATCAATATGTTGGAGCTTTGGATAACCCTTTCTTCCGTTGATCAAGGGAAGACTGGTGCATGTGTTCATAGACAATAGAACCGCCATCTGGTACTGAAAAAAACAGGGTAGGGTAGGGTCGTGGACTCTTTCTCAAGGGTCTCTGTGTATCTGGACATGGCTGGAGCATCAGGGCATTTTCTGGTGGTTCAACACCTGGCAGGCTCTTTAAAGGTCATAGCAGACAAACTCAGTGGATGATGCCTAGTGTATCATGAATGGCGTCCCAATCCAGAGGTGGTACAAGGTCTCTTTCAAGAGTGGGGAGAGCCTTGGCTAGATCTGTTTGCCACCGCCAGGACGCACCATGTCCACAATTTTGTGTGAGGGAGTTTCCAAGGCATCTTTCGCTCGGAGACACTTTTCATCTCAAGTGGAGCTCCGGCCTACTGTATGTCTTTCCGCCAGTACCACTTCTGCACAGAGTTCTCAAGAAGATCAGGAATGACTGGGGCCAAGTCATTCTTGTGGGTCCGGATTGGGCAAGGAGAGACTGGTATCCCAGGCTGTTGAGCATAAGCATCGGTCCCCCAATCAGGCTGCCTCATTGACAGAATCTTCTGTTGCAGCAACAGGAGGGTCCTGCACTCGAACCTGCACACCCTTCACCTTTATGTTTGAAGATTGAGCGGTAACAGCTGACAGTTTTCAAACTTCCTCACATTGGGGCCGATTAACAGAACTAATCTGAGACAAAATCCTAAACTTACTACTTTTGGTATTCACAGAAGACATTTAGTAGTAGTAAAGTTAGGATTTTGTCTTAAGTTAGGATTTTGTCTTAAGTTAGGATTTTGTCTTAAGTTAAACTTAAGTTAAACTTAAGTTTGTCTTAAGTTTTGGTCGTAAGACAAAATCCTAACTTAAGACAAAATCCTAACTTAAGACAAAATCCTAACTTTGAGGTTGGAATGGGATCTAAGGAGAAATGGTACATGGAAGTGCGCAAGAAGGGTGGGAAATAGACAAATCAAAGGGGTCAAGGATCTGTAAGGCAAAGGACTGAATGGAAGTGGTAGCCCAATCATACAGAATACAAACTACACCACCATGGAAGCTGGCACAAAGATACTACATGTCAAATTGAGTGCTGGAGGCTAAATGAACAGGATACTCCCAAGGGCTCCCCTCGAAATTGTCAGAAAAACCTAATAAATAAATTGCCTTCAGCTAAGCTGTAGGCTGTGTGCCCTTGCAAGTAGATTGATAACAAAAATGTCATGGGACCCAACACGGATCTAGGTAGTAGGGTGCACCTTCCAGACAGCATTAAACCCCATAATCCAGGGTTGAAAAGGAGAAGACACAGCTGCGCCACAAGATCAGCAGCATCAGGTCTAGGGGGAAATTTTGTAGGAATTCATGCGACGCAGTGCAGCAAGGCAAGTTTCTGTGGTGCATTACGTGAAGGGGATAGAGCTCAGAAGGGCCATATTTCAAATATATGGCACTCTTCAGCTCTCTTCTAGTGCTTGCACACTTGTTGCTGCTTAGCAACAATGCAGGCACCCTTGCATCATGCTATAAGGGTACCTGCATTACAGGCAGGACTGTTTATGTGCAAGATTCTACAATAAAACACATCAAAGAGGCATTTCTCATTTTCTATATGTGAAAATGTGGGAAGAATTTGGTCTCATTTCTGTTTCTGTTCTCATTGAAGCATAAGAAAAATACATCTTCCCTTATCCCTTTGTCCTCTTTTGGCTTAATCATCTGTGGAAGAAAAGCCTGGTCGTGTTTACAATGCCAGCATCAGTAAAAACCATGCCCTTATGACCATACAAGAAGTACAGTGCCCCAGATTCAGAACAACATTGTTGCAATCACTGGCATTGCTAGCCTATGTGGTGATGGTGACTACCAAGTGGAAACTGATTAACCCAGCCATGCTAGCTACAGACTCACTGCATACGTAATATGGGAAATGGGAGAAATATGTTAGGTATGGAAGTACTTATGATTCATTGTGACTGTGTTGATGTCTAAATACAAAAGGAAAATATTCAGAACTATGAATACTAAAGAAGTCTTTTCCGTCCCTATCCTACCTGATGCACAAAACATTATACCCACAGAGAGCGAGAGAGATTTACCAACTATTGACAACCAGAGGCCCTCACAGGAGGGCATTGCCTCAAAAGTGAGTGGAATTTTATCAGATAAAGAGTTGTACATGTTGACATCAGTGTCGCCTCACCAAGTTGGATACACCAAGTAGATTGCCTCCGCTAGGGACAGGAAGTAGGGAAGTTTGAAATAATTTCCAAATCCAAACTTTTCGTTTTTCTGAGGAATTTCAATCTGACTCTGGTAACTGCCAATCAAATACTTTTTGCCATTGGTCCCTTTAAACTTTGGAGCAAAGGTCCCAAACTTCTTGTGGTGTCTGAACAACCACAAGAGGACACTAATAATGTCCATAGGATGTCAGATGAAGTAGTTTTAGACTCTCAGAGACAGATTTACCAATGAGTTGCATCGCCTTTGCGACACAACCACTTAGTCAGATTTATCAAGCCACGCAAGGCCACCTTTCGTAGCCCTCCGTGGCTTGATAAATCTAGAGTAAATTGCTGTGCTGCGTTACACTACCCCAAGGAGGCATTTCATGGGTGGAGCGTGGGTGTTCCCACGTATCCACCTATGGATTTTGGCTCATTCCCAGATATACCATAACTGTCAGACCTGGGAATGAGTCAAAATGCTAAGCTTCCCTGGGTAAAGCGTAAGGAGGAAAAATATCTCTATTTCTCCTCTTTTGTTCCTCTTTCTATGTGTTCTGCAGCACACATAGAAAGAGGAAAATGCCTCAGGGGATTGTTTTAGTGCAGGAAGGTGTCATGCACAAAAACAGTCCTGTCTGCAAGGCAAGCACCCTTGCACCACGGTGCAAGGGTGTCTGCTTTAGAGCTAGGCAGCACATAGTGCGCCAGCACAAGCAAAGGACAGGAATGCGCTGTTTCGTGTTAAATATGGTGCAATCCTGACCTTTCTCTTTCACGCAGCATAGCTCAGCAAGGTGGCTTGCTGCACTGTTCTGCATGAAATAATGATAATTATGCCCCTCAAGGTGTCTGGCAGAGGGAAACAGCAAAGTTCAGTCTAGGTCCAGTTTCCACTGGTCAACTGGCATTCTTTATGGGAACGTTCTTTTCAGCTTTTTTAGGTTCCTGGAGCCGCCCAGGGGATCAGCCTCATGATCTTTGGAGACCTTTCAGTCCTTGGGTTTCAAGAGGAAGGGGGTCCAAACTCCTCAGGTCCTTCTAACAGGTCACAGAAGCCAAGTGCAGCAGATTCAGTCTGCCTGGCATCCTTTCGCAAGTCTGGCATTTTTCTAAGAAAGGCACGATACATTCACCCCCAGTCAAGAGATCAGGGTTAAATCCATCGTTCTTTTGCTCACCATGCCACCCCAGTTTAGACCCAGCCATATGCAAATAAGTCTTGACCCTGTTCCTGTCCCATGGGGAACAGGGTCAAGACTGATTTGCATACGGCTGGGTCTAAACTGGAATGGCATGGGGAGCAAAAAAACAATGGATTCAGGCCCAGATCTCTGTACTGGGGTGACTGTTTGACATTGTGCAGCATTCTGTCCATCAATTGTTCTTTTTGCATTTGTCACCCCGAGTGGGACGGAATGCCTAGACATGAGTCCCGTGCTCTCCATGCCACTGGAGTCAAGCTAGCCTGGCTGATGAGGGGTGATGTCCTGAAACCGGTCCCAGGATGCTTTTTTCCAGTCCAGGGAGGACCTGGCCTGGCAGTTCGGGCTGGACTGTTCCCATGGGGAACAGGGTCAAGACTGATTTGCATATGGCTGGGTCTGAACTGGAATGGCATGGGGAGCAAAATAACGATGGATTTAGGCCCAGATCTCTGTACTGGGGTGAATGTTTGACATTGTGCAGCATTCTGTCCATTGTGCATTTCTTCCCATGCAGGAACGGGCTGCACTGGTCTCACGGCGGTGCATGTCTAAGGCACACCTATGTTCCTTAGACACGCACTGCTGTGGGACCGCCCAACCTGGATTAACTCGTAATCCGGCGGACGGTTTGACTACGGGTTTGGCAGTCTCACAGCGGGACGCTGGTGTGGCGACCCGCTACGAGACTGCCAAACTTGTAATCAGGCCCTTAATATCTCAGTTGTCATATTCCTTTGAAAGTGTGTAAATTCAAATCCAATGAATATGTTACTTGTGTCAACATATGTCATGTATGTTGCAACATGTGTCAGAATTATTTCAAGATGTGCAATATTCATTTTAATGGATGTTGTATTTAATTCAAAGCTTCGTATGTTTATTTAAGTGTGGGCCATATTCATTTTAAGGCGTGTCAAATTAATTTAAACTGCAATCATCTTCATATGACCATATGTCATATTTAGTTCAGTGTAGGTCATGTTCATTGTGACACTAGTCATATTTATTTCAACTATCTTACATTTATTGGAACATGTTCTATATTCATTTGAACATGGCTTGTATTCATTGCTGATTGTCTGGCATTCATTTCATATGTATCACAATCATTTGAAAAAGTGTCACATTCAATTTAATATGTGCCATATCGATTCCAATGGATGTTGTATTCAGTTCAAAGCTTCTCATATTCATTTCAGTGTGGGCCATATTCATTTTAATGCACACCAAATTCATTTCAACTGCAATCATATTTATATTAACATGTGTCATATTTAGGTCAGTGTTAGTCATATTCATTTTGACATTAGTCATATTTATTTCAAATTATCTTATATTCATTTGAACATGTGTCATATTAATTTGAACATGGCTTATATTCATGGCTGTATGTCTGACATTCACTTCATGTGTGTCACAGTCATTTTAAAGAGTGTCAAATTCAATTTAATATGTGCCATATTTGTTTCAATGTGGGTTATATGCATTTCACCACCAGTCTATATCATTTCAATAAGGTTTATATTCACTTGAGTTCTTGTTGTATTCTTTTCAGCAACAGTCATATTCCTTTCAGTGTAGTTGCTATACATCTCATCATACCTTTTATCCAATTCAAAGTGTGTTATTCATATTGTCTAATAGGTAGTATATTCACTCTGCCATGTTTAGTCTTTGTTTAGACACATGATACATTCATTCTGGTGTGTCTCAAATTTATTTTGCAGCACTCCATGCATTTCAGGAGGTGTCTTATATGGGGATCTGTAATTTTGACGTGAACGACTTCCCATACCATCTCACATAACACTTTGAGCACCTGTAACAAGCAACCTCTCAAAAGTGAAATGATACTCCCCTTAGCAAGGCTTTTCCAAATTTGATCAGTTTCTGAATATGTAACTGAGTTTAGAAAACGAAAAACCACCAGGTTATTAGCATGAACAATTTAACTGATAAGCTGAAACATCTAATGAAACCCTAACAACCCTCTTAGACAGATCTTGTACTGTTGAAATTGTTTTCCGGCTACATCTGTAAGTTTGAAATTATAATTGTTCACATTAAAAAAAATGTGATTTAAAATGTATTGCTTCTTAATTTTCTAATTTATATTAGCATGTATACTTTTTGAATATGTTTTCTTGTTAAAAACATAACCTAAAGAAAAGTCAGAAGAAAATGAAATAAATAACTGTTAGGGTGGTCTTCCCACAAACTTTATGCCTGTGTGCCTCACTTTTTGCTGATCTGTTTTTTTGGCCTTAGGACTCTGGGCCCTTTACTACTGCTAACCAGTGCTAAACTGCATGTGCTCACTCCCCTAAAACATGGTAATATTGGTGCATCTACAATTGGCAAATTTAATTTTATTTACTTATAAGTCCCTAGTAAACTGCACTATATGTGCCCAGGGCCTGTAAATAAAATGCTGCCAGTGTGCCTTTAACACTGACTGTGCCATCCACTTTAAACAGCCCTTTGAACATGTCTCAGGCCTGCCACTGCAGAGCCTTTATGTGCAGTTTGACTGCCATGTCAACTTCATATTTAAAACCCCTTGACAAGCCTTAAACTCCTCTTTTATTACACATAATTCACCCCTAAGGTAGGCCCGAGGTAGCCCGTAGGGCAGGTTGCTGTGTAAGTAAAAGGCAGGACATAAACTTTTCAATTTTACATGTACTGGTAGTAAAAAACTCTGAAATTCATTTTTCACTACTATGAGGCCTACCCCTCTCATAGGTTAACTTTGGGGACTACTTAATAAATGTATTATGTGTAATTTCTGATGGAGAAGGAGTAGAACTGTCATGTTTGGTACCTAGGGAATTTTAATGATAAATCATCTTTAATGGTAAAGTTGGATTTATGATGAAAACTAGAAAATTAAAAACACAAATGATATATTCTTGCCCCTGTCGCCCTAAGTGGGAAGAGTATGGCCAGGTGTGGGTCCTGTGCTCGCTATGCCACCGGATTCAGGCTGGCCAGACTGATGAGGGGCCCCAAAACCGGTCCCAGGATGCTTGTTTCTGGTCCGGCAAGGACCTGGCCTGGCAGTTCGGGCTGGACTGTTCCCATGGGGAGCAGGGTCAATACTGATTTGCAAATGGCTGCATCTAAACTGGAATGGCATGGCTAGAAAAAAAAACAATGTATTTAAACCAGATCTGTGAATGGGGGTGAATGTTTGGTTTGTTCAGCATTCTGTCCATCATCTTTTCTTTTTACATTTGTTGCCCTAAGTAGGAAGGGTATGCCCAGACGTGGGTCCTGTGCTTGGTATGTCACCAGATTCAGGCTGGCCTGGCTGATGAGGGATGAAGCCTCGAAACCAGTCCCAGGATGCTTGCTTTTGGTCCGGTGAGGACCTGGGCTGGCAGTTCAGGCCAGACTGTTTCCATGGGGATCAGGGTCAAGACTGATTTGCATATGGCTGGGTCCAAACTGGAATGGCATGGTGAGCAAAAAAAGATGGATTTACCCCAGATCTGTGACTGGGGTGAATGTTTGATTTGTTCAGTATTCTGTCCATCACCTTTTCTTTTTGCATTTGTTGTTCTCAGTCAGAAGGGTATGCCCAGATGTGGGTCCCGTGTTCGTTATGCCACTGGATTAAGGCTCGCTTGGCTGATGAGGGGTGATGCCCCAAAACCAGTCCCACGATGCTTGTTTCTGGTCCGGTGAGGACCTGGCCTGGCAGTTCGGGCTGGACTGTTCCCATGGGGACCATAGTTAAGACTGATTAGCACATGGTTGGGTCCAAACTGGAATGGCGAACAAAAAAATTATGGATTGAACCAAGATGTATCCTAGATTTAATCCAGAATGTTTGATTTGTTCAGCATTCTGTCCATCATCTGTTCTTTTTGCACTTTTAGAAAGTTGACATTTTTCTGCTCTTAAGCCCTGTGTGCCCCTGGCTGTCTCCAATGCACATCCAGGTTGGGTGACAGCTGGGGAATTGTGCATTCCCTCTAGAAAGTCACACAAAGGGAGCTTAGGTGTGCCTGATGGGACATTCACATCCTGATGGGTCATCCTGGGCAGGATGGGAGGGAGGAGCTGACACTTGCACATGAATTGGGCTGTGCCTATCCCCACACAAAGAGCTGCATACCCCCCTGCAGTGTGTCTGGATCCAGAGCAGGAAAGGGAGGACATCTGTGCACTTCAAAGCTTCTCTTTGAAGTCTCCCCTACTTCAAAGGCATCACTGGGTATAAGAACTGTAATTCTGACCCTACCAAACCAGTACACTTCTGGACCTGTGGATACTCTGCCAGGAAGAAGGGCTGCTGTGCTGTTGAAGGAAAGCCACTCTGCTGGATTGTTGCTCTGAAAGAACAGCTTTTCAGCTGTGCTGACTTGCCTTCTGCACTCTCTGCCTGGCTGAGAAGGACTGGACCTACACGACTAGAACCCAGAGTGACTCCAAGGGCTTGTCTGCTTGCCTCCTGTTCTGCAGTCTCAGGGACATAAAAGACTGCCTGCAACTCTCCAAGCAACACCTGGGCTCTGCCATCTTTGCGTCCTACCCTGCCAAGTGGTGCCAATCCAGTCCTGGGCCCTTAGAAGTGGGTTTTCTGTGCTGCAGCACCAAAATCCACTCATCATCAACTTTGCTCTGGTCGTAACTGACGCATTCCCTTCGACACGGATGCATCGCAGCTTCGAGGACATAACAGCACCTGCAGCGCGGCTCGACGCTAAAGCATTGCCTTCATTACCAGGGGTTCGCCGACGAGGCATCACCCAATTGCGCAACTCGGAACCGACACATCCCCTACCATCCGACGGATTGACGGGGACGCCTCACCTCCAACAGCTCTGTGCAGTCGCTTCTCAACATCAACACTTCCTCTGAGAAGGTACTGTTTGCAGCAGGTTCTGCATGGCTCCTGTATCTGACCCACGCTCTATTGTGGTCAGCTTGACTTTTCAGATTTCAACCGGTGCAGTGCGACCAGATGGCCCCGGTTGGCGTTTTAAGTTTGTAAGCACTACATTTCAAGATGTTCTTTAAAAATTCATAACTGCAGTTCTACTTATTGGATTTTTGTCATCTTGGTCTTATTTTGTTCAATAAATTAAGCTCTATTTTGCTAACCAGCGGTGGATTATTTTTGTGTGGTGTTTTCATTGTTTTACTGTTTTAAGTATTGAACAATTTAAGGTAACTTAAGTTAAGCTCTGACTTCTCTGTGCCAAGCTACAAGAGGGTGAGCACAGGTTAGTTTAGGATGTGTATATGACTTACCCTGACTAGGATTGTGGTCCCTACTTGGACAGGGTGCATATTTCTGCCAACTAGAGACCCAACTTCTAACAATAATAAAATAAAAATACCAAGCTTTAGAGTTCGACTGTCAGATATCATATTTTACATACAGTCCAAATGATTAAATTAATGAAATGCGTTTGTATAGCATGCGGGTAAGCCAAGGAGTGTCCCGGCGCTCAGCTTGTGGCTGATTTTGCAGATTATAGCAGGACCGCTTGTTCTTGCATAAGAAGCCAAGTTTTCAGCCTTTTTTTGAATAGAGAGATAGAGTCCACTCAAGTGGGAGATTGTTCCATGCAGACAGCCCCAAATAGGAGAAAGCCCTTCCACCAACTCTGGGGCGGCGAATCTTGGGGATCCTGACCTGGAGGTTGTTGGCTGATTGCAGGTTTATGGTGGGGTCGTAGAGGCTGTTTCTTGCCCTAAGGTAGCCTGCATCTGTATGATGAAGTGCTTTGTGGACTAGGACCAGAACTTTAAACACAAATGTGCAAAAACAGTTTAAATATTGCAGGTCACATTTTTTACCCATAGGCCATGATATAGTATAGGTATCCGTGGCTTGTACCACAACCCAACCCCAATGCACCTTGTGAAGCGGCCTATTTAGAGTTATCCATTTGAACATGATCATCTAGGGTTCAGCAAACTGTACCACTAAATACTGAACCCAGGAATATCAGGATGTAAGAATATTGTGGACAGAATACCAAGGGTCAAAATATTGAATGGTAAGTGTATATAGGGAGTATAGATCTACTATTCCTAAGTCCATATTTACTTACCTTGAAGAGGGACATATGTGGAGTCAGGTATAGTAAATCTGTTCTTACCTTTCGATATTTTGGATTCGATAGTTTGACCTCAATATTTGCATGCCTCGATATTCTGGATTGATATACAGGGTGAACACTGGCTCAGCATACTTCCCTCCACTCACTAAATCGTCTTCCAGCTTTGGATCTGTCAGAATAGTAGCCATTAATACTTCTTCAGAAAATACCCACTCAAATCTTGCATAGTCCATGCATTGGCCCCTTATCTTGCATTAATAATCATAGCAGTCCCAATGCTACCAGGATGTAGCACGTGTTCCTCTTTTTAGGTCTTAGGTGCGAACCCAGAATGCATTTCATGGGGTTGCATTGAATTCTGAAGGTCATTAGTGTCATCCATTCAATTAAGTGTTTAAAATTACAACCACTACTACATTGCCTGTGATGCAGCAAGAAGTAAACGGGATTCCAGTAACATGGTGTCATTGTGTATAAAGGACAATATCAGTGCAATATCTGATGGGAATCGCATGTTCAGTTAGAGTGGGATGAGAGCCCTGATTTAGTGCTGACACTTGCATCTCAAATGAAGGCTGGGTCTAGAAGAAACTGAGGGGCATATTATCAACGGCCAGCGATAATTATCGCTGGCCATGATTAGCGACGTATTCCCTAACGCAGGCTATCTCTGGAATTTATCGCCCTGGTAGCGCGTTATTAACAACGCGTTTCTCCAGGGCGATAAAAATTCCAGAGATAGCGAGGTTATCGCCGTTTTGCAGGGAACATCGCTGGTTTTCCAGCGATGTTCCCAGCAAAATGGCGATAACCTTGCTGATACGACCCTGTGGTCGTATCAGCAGAATCCACCTCCTATGTCTAACATAGGTAAATCAGGATTGCAGCAGACGTTAGATTTTGGCGAAACGGCCGTTTTCGCCAAAATTTAACGTCTGCTATAATCCTGTGGGCTGCCTTGTAAATATCGCGATGTGAACATCGGCGATATTTGCAACGTAGCCCATCCGGGTACGCCAGTAACGCCCACTTTGCATCTCATTAGAGATGCAAAGATGGGCGTTGGGGAAAGGGGCGATAAAGCAAGGATTCACGCAATAGCGTGACCTTGCTGATTAGGCGATAAGATTATCGCCGCTTTTCGTCCGAAAACGGACGCTAAAGCGGCGATAATTGTTTATCGCCTCGTTGATAATATGCCCCTTAGTAATTCAGTTTCCTGGCTCTGGGCAGTGTCCCTTCACCAGACTGATATCTCAGAAGTTTTTTTTAGTCTGGTAATATTAGTGCAATGCCATTATAGAGCTGGGAAAAGGTTGGCGAGGGTTTTCTTGATCATACGTCTAAATCGACACATGGATCGATCAGCAGACAGAAAACAACAAGCAGGAAAGTAATAAGCAAATTTAACATTTCAAAAGTTTTTGCAAATACCTGTTTCATTTGTCTTAACTCGTGTTCTTGTTTCATTGATCGCTGTTATAAAGAGAATAGTCAAAACCTGGCTCAGTGACATGAGTGTGGATGGATTTGAATCCCAGCTTTCACCCAATGCCAAGTCTCTTAGGTTCACCAAGGATACAGACCTCACACTCTTGGAACACCTCGTTCAGAAAACCTAGGCAGCTTGGTAGCAAGTCTCTCTACTAAAGAAAGTTACTTTTCCTTCCAGAAAGCAACTTCAGAAATTCTATCTACGAAGCCCCGGGATGATTCTTTTACAGACAGGATCGCTATCACAAACAGCCCCTCTGGGAAGGTTTTTTCTTCCATTTTTTTAAAACCCTTGACTTTGTCTGTGTCCATTCCGTGGGCTCCCTCAACTCGCAACATTGACATTTTGGATTTATGCTCCACCACTACTGATTATCAAGTTCACTGCCAGACCTGGCCAGTGTCTGCTTTCTTTATTACCACAGAGACCCCTGTCATGCCCTTTTGCACAATTTCATTTTGCTTGACTTGCCAAATTCTACCCTAGTTTTCTTTAATCTGTAAGTACATTGTGATGTGCATTTTATTTCTAGGGTGTGATCTAATTACTTGCTTTTTTGTAACTAACGTTACCTTCCAAACTATTTTCTGGATTAATTTATTTCCCAAAAGATTCAGACCTGAGTTGTTGTTTCACAAGTTTTTCACCTGCCGCATATATACAATTTTAAACACTTTTGTGAATTGTTCTAATTGTTCTCCTTTTTGTTTTTTAGGTACTTGTGAATTGCATTAGTTGACCTTTCCTGTGAAACCCTCCCTCCATCTTAAAACCTTGATTCCCCTGGGATAACCAAATCTACACATGTTGCATGTTGTAGGTTCTTTCCGCTGTTCTTGTTAGGTCAAGCATAGGCAGCGCTTGCGCTGTCTCTTCAAGACATGTTGGATTCAGGTTTGTGAGCTTTAACTCTGCATTTGCTTTTTATTTGCTACTTTGATTGCTCTTCAAAATATCTTGGTTTCTACTGGTCCGTTGCCCCTCCTTGTCCCTCCTTTCTCTAGTTACCACTCACGGAGTAGTACCAAACTACTCAGTAGCCTTTCAAAAGAGAGCTTATCTGTTAGTTCAGGCGCACTCTTTTCTTTTACTTTCCTTCTCGTGTTACTTGATGCAGAATTCAGCACACATAGATAGAGCAAAAAACAAGGACAAATAAAGCCATTTCTGCTGGTTACATCACTTTAATGCTTTCTCTGGGAAGAAATTAGAATCTGACGCATTCTGAGGTTTACGAAACCTTCTATATCTGGGAATGCGCCAGAATCCATGGGCGTTGCATATGAACACCCACAGCAACACCCATGGAACGCCCCTTTCACTCAGAATAATACGTGAAAGGGGACCATATTTACAAGGCTATAAATAGCCACGCAAGGTGCCTTTGCGTGGCCTTGTAAATTTGGATCAGCATTGTGTGCCACCAGAGAGACAAAAAAAGTGATGCTCCGTTGGTGCTGGGGCCTTGTAAATATGCCCCTTAGATTGATCAGCAGAAAGAAAACAATATGCAGGATACTAATAAGCAAATTAGACATTATAGAAGGTTTTACAAAGACCTGTTAACATTTTTCCCTAACTAGCGCACTTGTTTGAATGATTACTATTGTAAAAATAGTAGTATAAACCTGGCTCAGTGACCTGAGTATGAATGGTTTTGAAGCCAATGCCAAGTCGCTCAGATTTCCCATGGGTACAGACCTAACACTCATGGAACAAATAGTTCAGAAAATCAAGACGTCCAGCTCTCGCTACTAAAAAAAGTCACTGTTCCATCCTGAAAAAGACTTCAAAAATTCTATTCAAGCCTTTATACTCTCATAGCAGTGCGATGGAAACATCCTGCTTCACAGCCTCCAAGACTCCAGGCTGTCCTCCCTCCTCCTAAAAGGGTATTCTACATTTCACAGCTTGGCTCTCATAGGTGCAGAAGAACTATGATCATATCAGCCTCACAGAGCGGAAACTCCAATGGCTTCCTTTCCCTACCCACACATCTCCAAAACCAGCGGCATTATCTACAAGTATCTACACTGACAAGCTCACTGCTTATAGAGGCTCTCGGCAACCCTCAGCCGGGACACCATCAGATTAGAGACAAACAAATGTGCAAAAATGAAAATTCATGCAACAGAACTTGTCCAGCTCAGGAACCAGGATTTGGAACAACATCCCCAAATCCCCAAATCCATCAGGACCACCCAAACCCTGCCCCAATTAAGGAAAGAGCTAAAGACACACCTATTTAAGTAACACCCCATCACAATGCATTAGTTGTCCACTTTTACTCCCAGAACCCAGCAACCTATCAAAGCACTCATTGACCCAGTCTGCGCCTTTGACTCTCTACAATGCTCTGATTCCTTCCGCCATGTTTTCGTTATGCAGATACCACTTAGATTCCTACATATAAGTATAGAATTGCTGTTTGTGCCAGAAGTACCACAAAGTATGGTTATGAAGGTTAATTTTCATATGGACTATGTTATTTTCTGAAACACATCAAATGACAGTACTAACAGGATGTATTGAGCACCATTGTTTATTTCACACTGTATCTAACATCTAATTAAGAGAAAAAAATAAACTTCAATTTCAACACAGTCTGCACAGTTAAAAAGGAGAGATGTTGGAACCTTAATTTTTAAAGCTATTCATAGCATGTGTCTTTTATTGAAAGCATCTGGGTTTTGTAATGTCATGTGATTGATGGGAAGGAACAAAACATATTGACTGAACCATTTGTTAATTAGAATATAGAGTGACAGGAAGAAAACAAAGCATCTTAGAGCCACTGTTATTTAAGCAACTGATTCTGTTTATTCATTTGGTAATCTGAAGAAACTGGTATATATAAATATAGATAGATATAGATATATAGATTTATTTATGTGTATTAAATAAGTAATTTTGTTTCCTTGATTTTGTATGCATTATTTATTTTTGATGTCAGTTTTATCAAAGGGAATGTTGCAAATGGAACTGGTTACTGTCAAATAAATAGGTCACAAAAAACTCCTCACTAAATGTAAGATGCCCCTGGACTTATGACCGGGTCTCAGTCAGTCATTCAAATGTTAGTTTATTGTTCAATTAAAACAACGATAATATCACATGAGTATGTATGTAGAATCCTTTAGAAAGTAATGTATAATAACTCTTGCAATCATCATATCAACTCAAATTCTCTTTCAGCTCAGCAAAATTATTGAGTTTCTTTGCAAAACAGAGAGTTGGAAAGATAGAGAACATCAACAGGTATATCATATACCATATGAGAAGATAGATGCCAAATCCAATACTATATTCATACTATAGCAAAGGTATTGTTTTATCTTCAGTTATCAAACCTCCTGCGGTGCAGATAAGACCCAACTGTGTAACCAGTGGTGTGACAAGATCCACTGTCTCTGTTTCTCTTGCCTGTTCCATTCCCTTTACCCCGGGTCCGCTTCTAACATGCATCTTGCTAGTGGAAGATTAGCTGTGGGTTCGTAAAGTATTGACGCTCACATCACTCCCTATAGATGTGGATTTCAAGATTAGTGCATCTTGGCAGCATCTTGACACCAGTCAACCAGGAAGTTCTTATCATAGCTCTTTCCAGTGCTGCTGTTTTACTCTTCTCAGGGACCTCATTATGCTGTAAATCAAAAATTGCCCTCAAATGGCATTTCTTGCTGTGCAGTCAGGAAATCTCAAACATTTCATGTTAGCTTTTAAAAAAATATAACTTCGCAGTGAGTTGTTAAACCCTGCTCTTCCAGCGAGCCAGTTTTATGAACATTGAACATTGTAGAGGGCTTTAACATTGAGGTAATTATCTTTTCAAGAGAGCATTTTTTGGGAGGGCAGGATATTAATTCACGATAATGCCAACTAGAATATTAAAAAATGTTCTTTTATTGGCGACTGCTGGTGATGCAAGATTGGGTAAATCAAATTAGATAATTTTCATTGGCTGTGCCCATTAAACATGCTACCATGATAATGCATTCCCCTAGTGGTGCAGGATGGTCTTTATTCTTAATAATGTATTTATTTGGAGCTGTTAATTTATACATTTGGAGCCTATTGTTCTCTTTGTAACCAAACGTGCAGAAGTGTACTGAATGCAAACTGAAGCACAGTATCGCTGTTCCCAGGCTGTGCAAAGTCCGCAGACGGAGTTTGAAAGAGAGCCTCATTTCAGCACCAGAGGTGCACAGCTGAAGCCACTGTCATTGAACTGTCGTAATATATACGCCAGGGCCACTGAAATTATGCGATTGTGCAGCGATTTTGCATAATTATAGATCTGCTGCATTTGCCACATAACCAATTATCAGCTGTATAATCTGCAGATTTTAACAAAAAAATTGTTTCTAGCTCAAATAGTTCAAAAGTTAATAAAAAGCGCAGCTGCACATGTTGCTGTGCAGTGGACGGATCTTTGCAAAGGTTGACTGTTCATCTTTCTGTTGCTTATTGCTGTATTTGTGTGTTAAACTGGTATTACTGAGGTGCAACCAATGCCCAGACATTGTTGACAAGTGTATACATAACAAAATAATGAAATAATGCTATCCCAAAATGTGCCTCTTTATGCCGGATAATATTGCCTTTTCTTGCCGGATAATTTACTCAATCCTGCCGCATAATTTGTCCTTCTCCTGTCGCATAATTCCAGTGGTATATAATATACCTTTGAGAGTACTTGGAATGCACACAGCGTACATTATATATGAAAAGCACATTTCAAGGCAATCTTCCTTCCTCCAGGAATGAAAAGAGCCTGTTTATTTAAAAGTATGTGAAAGGTACTTCTGCAGGAGTCTGGCAGACAGGTGCTGTAAAAAGCATTTATCCTCTATCCGAAAGGACATAAATATCCAACTTTACTGCAGATAATAAAAACATTTAAACCTTCATCATAATATTTGACCTTTGGTTAACAGATACTGTTCTGGACTAGGTTATGTAAATGCACGTAGAGCCAAGCTATGAATTTCACTGCAAGCTTTACTTATCCATTTAGTTGTGCCCTCTTTTTCTTTAGCTGACATATATTGTGGGGATTACAACACCCTGCTACCTTTAAGCACTGTTTTCAAACCTGAAATAGATGTGCTCGTAAGAACTAAGTGCCAGATGTACGACGCTTTTTAGCGTGCGCAAACGGGTCTTAGACCCATTTGCGCACGCTAAAAAGCATGGGCCCATGTACAAACAGTATTTTGCGAGTCGCAAATAAATTGCGACTCGACTCGCTATTAGGAAGGCGCGTTCCCTTCCTAATAGCGACCGCAAAGCTATGTACCAATGTTTTGCAACCGCAATTGTGGTCGCAAAACACTCGCAAATTACCACCTACTTCAAGTAGGTGGCAATGCATGCATGCATGCATTCCCCTTTGCAAATACATGCAATATTATTTTTTAAGGGCAGGCAGTGGTCCCAGAATGAAAACGTTTCATTTTTTTTTTTTTAAATGCATCCCGCTTTCCTTTAAGGAAAACGGGCTGTATTTTTTAAAAAAAGCTGCTTTTTTTAAAAGCAGTCCCAAACATGGTGGTCTGCTGAGCCCAGCAGGCCACCATCTCTGGGAGGGCCTGTCATTCCCAATGGACTCACAAATTGCGAGAGGCTCATTAATATTCATTGGGAATCGCAAACAGTGTTAAACACACTGTTGTACATGCCAAATAGCGCCTCGCAAATTGCGAGTCGCAAATGCGACGCAATTTGCAAGGCGCTATTTGGCAGGTTGTACATCTGGCCCTAAATGTTCTTGTCTTGCTGAATGAGATCTTCGAAAATTGTGGCCATTTATTATCAGTTCTACAGCCTTTAATAACCATACCAACAACAACAACAACACCAACACCAACACCAACACCAACACCAACACCATCACCATCACCAACAACAACAATAATAATAATGCCAATGGCAGTATGACATTGTCATTTTTTATATTTCTTATTATTATTATTATTGCTGTTATTATTATTATTATTGTTGTTATTAGTGTTATTATTATTATTATCCAACCCTCGGTCTAGGTACACTCTCTCCCCGCAGCTCCGCTGTACCATCTCTTGCCTCCAGACCCCGACCTCCTCCTTGGGAGGTTCGAGGCTGCTGCCCGCTCCTGCGCCTGCTGCCCACTCCAACTGGGACCAGACTGCCTGCAACCACCGTAACCTTTCTCAGCCGTTTTTTTTTTTCTTCTTAATTTTTTCCCTGTTGTGCCACTGTTATTGTGCCCATCTGTGTCTTGCTCTAATTCCACCACTGTTTCTATTTTCTCGTGCCTGCCTGTTCCTTTTGCCTTTCACCGTTGCTGCCCCTGCGGCCCCTCCCCCCCCGGAATTCCCTCCCGGAATTCCCCCGCTCCCGCCTCCCAGCCTCTCCTCCCTCCCACATCCCCTACATAATGGCGGCCGCTGCGCGGTCGCGCTGAAGGCGCACCAAAGGCAGGCCCGTCTGCGACCCGACCGCAGCCAGCGCCAGGAACCCTGGACCTCCCACTACCCATCGCTACGACACCACCACCCTCCTCGCACTCAATCCTGGAAGACTTAGAGAATGCCAACAGGCCTCGTCGAACACGACCCATGGCCAGTTCTCCTGCCTCCACTGCCGCCAGACCCTCACCGCCACCCCGGCTTCCAACACCGCCGACACCAGCACCGGCGACACCCTAAAATGCATCCTCCTCAACGTACGCTCCGTACACAAACACGCCATGGAAATCTGGAACCTACTCGACTCTCTCTCGCCCGACATCGCCTTCTCCACAGAGACCTGGACCAACGCATCCTCCGCCCCCGACATCAGCACCGCCATCCCAGACGGATACAAGATCCAGAGGAAAGACCGCCCCAACCACCCAGGAGGGGGCCTCACCATCGCCCACAAGAGCACTCTCCGCCTCACCACCTTCAGCGAAACCTTCCCCTCCGCCGAACACTTGCACTTCCAGATCCAGACCACCCCCAAAGCCACACTCCGAGGAACCCTCGTCTACAGACCCCCCAGCCCCCGAACACCCTTCGCCACCACCATCACCGACTTCATCGCACCCCACGCCATCGCCTCAACTAACTACATACTCATTGGAGACCTGAACTTCCACCTCGACAACCCCAGCGACCCCAACTCCACTATCCTTCGTGACAACCTCGCCAGCATCGGACTTAAACAACTCGTCAACACACCGACCCACAGAGCAGGACATACCCTCCACCCCATCTTCGCGGCAGGAAACAGCGTCCAATTCAGCCACACAACGCAGCCGCCATGGACCGACCACCACTGCGTACACTTCGCCATCAACAAGCCCAAGGCACCCAAACCAGCCCCACGCCCACCACGAAGGAACTGGAGCAAGGTTACAGATGAGCAACTTAACTCCACCCTCACCCGAGACAACCACACCTGGGCACCTGACGCAAACGACGCAGCCAGAGAACTCCACACCTGGATCTCCAACTGCGCAGATGAGCTTGCCCCGCTACGCAACCCCGACAGACAACGCCCCAGGAAAGCCGCCTGGTTCACCACCGCTCTCCAAGAAGCCAGACGCACCTGCAGACACCTGGAGAAGAACTGGAGAAACACCAAGACAACCGAAAACCACACCACCTACAAGGACGCCATGGCGGACTACCACAACCAGATCAGAGCCACCAAGAGGAACTTCATCCACAACAAAATCCTGGCCAACTCCACCAACTCCAAGGAACTTTTCAGTGTCATTCAAGAATTCACCAACCCACGCAGCGAAGCCACAGACATCACCCCAACCCAAGACCTCTGAGACAAGCTTGGAACCTATTTCCACCTCAAGATCAAAAACCTCTACGACAACTTCATCGACCATCCACCAGCCGCCACAGATGGCCCCCCGCCCCCCAGAAACACCAGCCAGCCCACCATCTCCAACTGGACACCGATCCCGGCCGAAGACACCACCTCGACCATGAAAAGCATCCACTCGGGGGCCCCCACCGAACCCTGCCCCCCTCACATCTACCACAGAGCCGCGGCCGCCATCGCACCCGAACTAAAATGCACCATCAACACCACCTTCAAAACAGGCACCTTCCCAGATGACTGGAAGCAAGCAGAAGTCAGACCCCTGCTCACGAAGCTCACAGCTCACCCCACCGACCTCAAGAACTATCGGCCCATCTCGCTCCTCCCCTCCGCAGCCAAAGTTGCAGAGAAAACAGTCAACAGGAAACTGACACGATTCATTGAAGAGAACACCGTCCTCGACCCGTCCCAATCCGGATTCCGAAGTAACCACAGCACAGAGACCGCCCTACTCGCCGCCACAGATGACATCCGCACCCTCCTGGACCAAGGCCACTCCGCAGCCCTCATCCTACTCGACCCATCAGCGGCCTTCAACACTGTCTCCCACCGCACACTAGTCACCAGACTACACGACGCAGGCATACAAGGAATAGCCCTGGACTGGATCCGATCATTCCTCACCGGAAGAAGCCAAAGGATCAGACTCCCACCCTTCCTCTCTGACCCCAAGAAAATCACCTGCGGAGTCCCACAGGGTTCATCACTGAGCCCCGCCCTCTTCAACATCTACATGGCCCCCCTCGCAGCCATCGTCTGACAACATGGCCTCAACATCGTATCCTACGCCGACGACACCCAGCTCATCCTCTCCCTCACCAAAGACACCACAACTACCAAACTCAACTTCCAGAAAGGAATGCAAGACGTCGCAGTCTGGATGACCAACAGCTGCCTGAAGCTCAACACTGAGAAGACAGAAGCCCTCGTCCTTGGTACCGCCCCTTCTGCATGGGACAGCACCTGGTGGCCGACCGCCCTCGGAAGCCCACCTACCCCCTCAGACCACGCCAAGAACCTCGGCATCGTACTCGACTCATCACTCACCATGAACCGACAGGTCAACGCCGTCACCTCCAACTGCTTCAACACCCTCCGCATCCTCCGCAAGACCTTCAAGTGGATCTCCCCTGAGTCAAGGAAGACAGTCACCCACACACTCATCACCAGCAGACTGGACTATGGAAACGCACTCTACGCTGGCATCAACAAGTCCCTACTCCGCAAACTCCAGCCAATACAGAACACCGCCGCCAGACTCGCTCTCGGCATTCCCCGACATGAACACATCAGCCAACACCTACGAAGTCTCCACTGGCTCCCCATGGAGAAAAGAGTCACTTTCAAAATCCTCACTCATGCCTACAAATGCCTACACAACAACGGACCCAAATACCTCAATGACAAAATCAACTTCCACGTACCCAAAAGAAACCTCCGATCTTCCAACCTCGCACTGGCCGAAACCCCGCGCATCCACAGAGCCAGAGCAGGCGGAAGATCCTTCTCTCACATTGCAGCCAAGACATGGAAGGAGCTACCGGCAGACATCAGACACGCCCCCTCCCTTAACACCTTCAGGAAGACCCTCAAAACCTGGCTCTTCGGCTAAACAGATCTGTGGACCCCCCCTCAGCGCCTTGAGACCCTCACGGGTGAGTAGAGCACTTACAATTCCCTGATTGATTGATTGATTGATTGATTGATTGATGGTGATTATTAATAATATTAACATTATTAGGAAGATTAACAACAATAATAATATATCATTATGATCACTATCAATGGCATGTTGACCCTTATTACCATTTTTATAATTATTGTTATTCTTAACACCATCAAAAATTTATAAAAGTGCTGCACGCTGCACATGCCCAGAAGGGTTAAAGGCAAGTCTAATAATGCGTTTAATATCCAAATAGGGAAATAGCCTTTACTTCTTGGCATTTACCACGGCATGCCTTTACTACTCATTGCTTTTGCCACGCAGGTCATTACCACGCATATGCCTTTACCACGCATGTCTTTACAACAAAATTGTAAGTCTATATCAGATAAGTGAAACCCCCCAATGAATATATAAATGTGTGTGTATATGTGTATATATATATATATATTTGTGTGTGTGTATATGTATATATATATATATATATATATATATATATATATATATATATATATATATATATATATCTACTGGCGGTCGCCAGTAGATAGTTATAGTTAGGACCTATTTTCCATAGGAAATCCGCGACATTCTATTTGAAATAACTCTTGCGTCGGTTGACGAATCTTCGCGAAATTTTCAAACTTTATGGCCCGCTCCGGTCCGCTCCTACCCTGAAAGTCTCAGGGTGATTCGTCAAGCGGGGGCCGAGAAAAAAGGGGGGTCCCAAAACGTGTTTTCCCCATTCATTTTCCCATAGGAAACTTTAGACACGGCTACAGCCCGAACTGCTGAACGGAATTACACCAAATTTGGCAAAGAGGTAGTTCTTGGTTCAGAAAGAACCCTTTTTGTTAAATGGTGTAAATCCATTCAGTATTTGCAGAGAAATTAAAAAATAAGAGTCAAAAAATCAATTTCCCATAGGAAACTTTATTCAAGGCTACAGCCCGAACTGCTGAACGGAATTACACCAAATTTGGCAAAGAGGTAGTTCTTGGTTCAAAAAGAACCCTTTTTGTTAAATGGTGTAAATCCGTTCAGTAGTTGTTGAGAAAATCAAAAGTAAAAACACATATATATCTGGGCGGAGCCTAACCACACATGTCATCGTGAGATCTGATTGGCTGTCAGCACTTCATCCTGGAATTGCTGGCAGCCATCTTGGGACCAATATAAATGATAGTACCCCATTGAAATGCATTGTAGTGAATCGAAGATTTTGAGGGTTACCAAAAGGAGAACTATAAAGGGTGATAACAGACTTTAGTTACATTAGAATTCATTTGTTGATGGTACCATACTAATTTCAGGAATTGTGGTGTGTTCTAAGGTGATTTTACCCTGTGAAAAACCTTCTGCTGGGATATCATGAATCATGTTTGAGAGAAAACTATTTTCACATGCTTGTCCCATACAGTTTTGGAAGGTGCCCCAGAAGCTAAAATGAGAGCATATTTTCTGTAAATTCACATTATCTTTCTCAGTCATGTGAGAATGAAGTCTGACATTCTCAGTAAAACATGTACATCCAACAAGGGCAGAGACTGTCAGTTGATTCCTTTGTGTTCTACTGCAGCTTCCCAGAGTGTTCTAAAGAACAACTAGAGTGCTAACAGCCTTACTTATGACAAAAGTATGGCACACCTGAAGCCATCTTGAGTGGAATAAACTGGTAACACTTAAAACATTTAATTTAAAAAGGAACAAAATGATGGGGTTCATCTTGTCATAGACATTATGGTTAGTGCTCTGGAAAGAAAAATTAGGACATGTTTCAAGTGTGATCTCAAATATCTTCCTGTTATATTTCAACAGGAGCAGCCTGTCAGTTGATGCCTTTGTGTTCTACTGCAGCTTCCCAGAGTGTTCTAAAGAACAACTAGAGCGCTAACTGTCTTACTTATGACAAAAGTATGGCACACCTGAAGCCATCTTGATTGGAATAAACTGGTAACACTTAAAACATTTAATTTTAAAAGGAACAAAATGATGGGGTTCATTTTGTCATAGAAATTATGGTTAGTGTTGTAGAAAGAAAAATTAGGACATGTTTCAAGTGTGATCTCAAATATCTTCCTGTTATATTTCAACAGGAGCAGCCTGTCAGTTGATGCCTTTGTGTTCTACTGCAGCTTCCCAGAGTGTTCTAAAGAACTAGAGTGCTAACAGCCTTACTTATGACAAAAGTATGGCACACCTGAAGCCATCTTGATTGGAATAAACTGGTAACACTTAAAACATTTAATTTAAAAAGGAACAAAATGAGGGGGTTCATTTTGCTATAGAAATTATGGTTAGTGCTGCAAAAAGAAAATTTAGTGCATGTTTTAAGTGAGATCTCAAATCATCTTCTATTTCATTAGAAAATTCTGACATGCAGACTGAAACAATCACTTTCAATACCAGCAGTAGACTTCCAGTTAACTCCTTGGTGAGCAGTAGCTTTACTACAGTGATCTAATGAACAACTAGAGTGCTAACATTCTGAATTTATGGCAAATGTGTGACACATCTGAATGCCTTCTTGATGGAATCAAAGTAAAAACTGAAAGCATTTCCTACTGAGGAGACTGCAGTAAATGAGGAAATTAGGAAACTTCATAACAAAGAAGTCTTCCAAGATGGCCACCAGTGAAAAAAGAGCCCAAATGTAGCACAAATATTACCCAGATGTAGCCCAAATATAGCCCAATGACAAAAGTGTGCAAAACACTTTTTATTTTTAGTTTTTTTGCAGTTTTATGTAGTGCAGACTGGTCAGGTATTGGAGCGTTGCATCTTAAAACATGACCCCCCTACACTACAAAAACACCACAGCACTACCCTAAACCTTAAAACACTACCCCAGCACGACCCCCTACACTACACAAGCACCACTGCACTATCCTAAACCCTAAACCACTACCCCCAGCATGACCCCTACACTACACAAACACCACTGCACTACCCTAAACCCTAAAACACTACCCCAACACCACTGCACTAACCTAAATCCTAAAACACTACCCCCAGCACGACCCCCTACACTACCCAAACACCACTGCACTACCCTAAAACATGACCCCTACACTACACAAACACCACTGCACTACCCTAAACCCTAAAACACTACCCCCAGCACGACCCCCTACACTACACAAGCACCACTGCACTACCCTAAAACCTAAAACACTACCCCCAGCACGACCCCCTACACTACACAAGCACCACTGCACTATCCTAAACCCTAAAACACTACCCCAGCACGACCCCTACACTACACAAACACCACTGCACTACCCTAAACCCTAAAACACTACCCCAACACCACTGCACTAACCTAAATCCTAAAACACTACCCCCAGCACGACCCCCTACACTACCCAAACACCACTGCACTACCCTAAAACATGACCCCCTACACTACACAAACACCACTGCACTACCCTAAACCCTAAAACACTACCCCCAGCACGACCCCCTACACTACACAAGCACCACTGCACTACCCTAAACCCTAAAACACTACCCCTAGCACGACCCCCTACACTACACAAACACCACTGCATTACCTTAAACCCTAAAACACTACCCCCAGCACGACCCCCTACACTACCCAAACACCACTGCACTAACCTAAATCCTAAAACACTACCCCCAGCACGACCCCTACACTACCCAAACACCACTGCACTACCCTAAAACATGACCCCCTACACTACACAAACACCACTGCACTACCCTAAACCCTAAAACACTACCCCCAGCACGACCCCCTACACTACACAAGCACCACTGCACTACCCTAAACCCTAAAACACTACCCCCAGCACGACCCCTACACTGCCCGAACACCACTGCACTGCCCTAAACCCTGAAACACCAGCCCCTGCACGACCCCCTACAGTGCCCGAACACCACTGCACTGCCCTAAACCCTGAAACACATACTCTTGCACGACCCCCTACACTGCCCGAACACCACTGCACTGCCCTAAACCCTGAAACACCACCCCCTTCACGACCCCCTACACTGCCCGAACACCACTGCACTGCCCAAAACCCTGAAACACCACTCCCAGCATGACCCCTACACTGCCCGAACACCACTGCACTGCCCTAAACCCTGAAACACTACCCCCAGCAAGACCTCCTACACTGCCCGAACACCACTGCACTGCCCTAAACCCTGAAACATCACCCCCAGCAAGACACCCTACACTGCCCGAACACCACTGCCCTAAACCCTGAAACACCACCCCCAGCACGACCCCCTACACTGCCCGAAAACCACTGCACTGCCCTAAACCCTGAAACACCACCCCAGCACGACCCCCTACACTGCCCGAACACCACTGCACTGCCCTAAACCCTGAAACACCACCCCCTGCACGACCCCCTACACTGCCCGAACACTACTGCACTGCCCTAAACCCTGAAACACCATCCCCAGCACGACCCCCTACATTGCACGAACACCACTGCACTGCCCTAAACCCTGAAACACTACCCCCAGCAAGACCCCTACACTGCCTGAACACCACTGCACTGCCCTAAACCCTGAAACACCACCCCCAGCAAGACCCCTACACTGCCCGAACACCACTGCCCTAAACCCTGAAACACCACCCCCAGCAAGACCCCTACACTGCCCGAACACCACTGCACTGCCCTAAACCCTGAAACACCAGCCCCAGCACGACCCCTACACTGCCCGAACACCACTGCACTGCCCTAAACCCTGAAACACCACCCCTGCACGACCCCCTACACTGCCCGAACACCACTGCACTGCCCTAAACCCTGAAACACCACCCCCAGCACGACCCCCTACAATGCCCGAACACCACTGCACTGCCCTAAACCCTGAAACACCACCCCCTGCATGATCCCCTACACTGCCCGAACACTACTGCACAGCCCTAAACCCTGAAACACCACCCCCAGCATGACCCCCTACACTGCACGAACACCACTGCACTGCCCTAAACCCCGAAACACTACCCCCAGCAAGACCCCCTACACTGCCCGAACACCACTGCCCTAAACCTTGAAACACCACCCCCAGCAAGACCCCCTACACTGCCCGTACACCACTGCACTGCCCTAAACCCTGAAACACCACCCCCAGCATGACCCCCTACACTGCCCGGACACCACTGCACTGCCCTAAACCCTGAAACACCACCCCCAGCACGACCCCCTACACTGCCCGAACACCACTGCACTGCCCTAAACCCTGAAACACCAGCCCCAGCACAACCCCGTACACTGCCCAAACACCACTGCACTGCCCTAAACCCTGAAACACCAGCCCCAGCACGACCGCCTACACTGCCCGAAAACCACTGCACTGCCCTAAACCCTGAAACACCAGCCCCAGCATGACCCCCTACACTGCCCGAACACCACTGCACTACCCTAAACCCTCAAACACCAGCCCCAGCACGACCCCCTACACTGCCCGAACACCACTGCACTGCCCTAAACCCTCAAACACCAGCCCCAGCAAGACCCCCTACACTGCCCGAACACCACTGCACTGCCCTAAACCCTGAAACACCACCCCCAGCAAGACCCCCTACACTGCCCGAACACCACTGCACTAAAGCCTGAAACACCACCCCCAGCAAGACCACCTACACTGGCCGAACACCACTGCACTGCCCTAAACCCTGAAACACCATCCCCTACACGACCCCCTACACTGCCCAAACACCACTGCACTGCCCTAAACCCTGAAACACCACCCCTCAGCACGACACCCTACACTGCCCGAACACCACTGCACTGCCCTAAACCCTGAAACACCACCCCCAGCACGACCCCCTACACTGCCCGAACACCACTGCACTGCCCTAAACCCTGAAACACCACCCCCTGCACGACCTCCTACACTGCCGGAACACCACTGCACTGCCCTAAACCCTGAAACACCACCCCCAGCACGACCCCCTACACTGCCCGAACACCACTGCACTGCCCTAAACCCTGAAACATCAACCCCAGCAAGACCCCCTACACTGCCTGAACACCACTGCCCTAAACCCTGAAACACCACCCCCTACACTGCACGAACACCACTGCACTGCCCTAAACCCTGACACACCACCTCCAGCAAAACCCCTACACTGCCTGAACACCATTGCTCTGCCCTAAATCCTGAAACACTAGCCCCAGCATGACCCCCTACACTGCCCAAACACCACTGCACTGCCCTAAACCCTGAAACACCACCCCCAGCACGACCCCTACACTGCCCGAACACCACTGCACTGTCCTAAACCCTGAAACACCAGCCCCAGCAAGACCCCCTACACTGCCCGAACACCACTGCACTGCCCTAGACTCTGAAACACCAGCCCCAGCAAGACCCCCTACACTGCCCGAACACCACTGTACTGCCCTAAACCCTGAAACACCAGCCCCAGCATGACCCCTACACTGCCCGAACACCACTGTACTGCCCTAAACCCTGAAACACCAGCCCCAGCACGACCCCCTACACTGCCCGAACACCACTGCCCTGCCCTAAACCCTGAAACACCACCCCCTGCATGACCCCCTACACTGCCCGAACACCACTGCACTGCCCTAAACCCTGAAACACCACCCCTGCAGCACCCCCTACACTGCCCAAACACCACTGCACTGCCCTAAACCCTGAAACACCACCCCCTGCACCGCCCCTACACTGCCCGAACACCACTGCACTGCCCTAAACCCTGAAACACCACCCCCAGCACGACCCCCTTTACTGCCTCGAACACCACTGCACTGCCCCAAACCCTGAAACACCACCCCCAGCACGACCCCCTACACTGCCCGAACACCACTGCCCTAAACCCTGAAACACCACCCCTGCACAACCCCCTACACTGCCCGAACACCACTGCACTGCCCTAAACCCTGAAACACCACCCCCTACACTGCCCGAACACCACTGCACTGCCCTAAACCCTGAAACACCACCCCCAGCATGACCTCCTACACTGCCCGAACACCACTGCACTGCCCTAAACCCTAAAACACCACCCCCAGCATTACCCCTACACTGCCCAAACACCACTGCACTGCCCTAAACCCTAGAACACTACCCCAGCACGACCCCCTACACTACCCGAACACCACTGCACTACCCTAAACCCTAAAATACTACCCCCAGCACAACCCCCTACACTACCCGAACACGACTGCACTGCCCTAAACCCTCAAACACTCCCCCAGCACGACCCCCTACACTACCCGAACACCACTGCACTGCCCTAAACCCTAAAACACTCCCCCCAGCACGACCCCCTACACTACCCGAACACCACTGCACTGCCCTAAACCCTAAAACACTCCCCCAGCACGACCCCCTACACTACCCAAACACCACTGCACTGCCCTCAACCCTAAAACACTACCCCCGCATGACCCCCTACACTACCCAAACACCAATGCACTACCCTAATCCCTAAAACACTACCCCCGCATGACCCCTACACTACCCTAAACCCTAAAACACTACCCCCGCACGACTCCCTACACTACCCAAAGACCACTGCACTACCCTAAACCCTAAAACACGACCTCCTACAATACACAAACACCACTGCACTACCCTAAACCCTAAAATACTACCCCCTACACTACACAAACACCACTGCACTACCCTAAACCCTAAAACACTACCCCCAGCAGTACCCCTACACTACCCAAACACCACTGCACTACCCTAAATCACTACCCCCAGCACGACTCCCTACACTACCCAAACACCACTGCACTAACCTAAACCCTAAAACACTACCCCCAGCAGTACCCCTACACTACCCAAACACCACTGCACTACCCTAAATCACTACCCCCAGCACGACCCCCTACACTACCCAAACACCACTGCACTACCCTAAACACTAAAACACTACCCCCAGCAATACCCCCTACACTACCCAAACACCACTGCACTACCCTAAACCCTAAAACACTACCCCCCAGCACGACTCCCTACACTACCCAAACACCACTGCACTACCCTAAACCCTAAATCTACCCCCAGCATGACCCCCTACACTACACAAACACCACTGCACTACCCTAAACCCTAAAACACTACCCCCAGCACGACCCTCTTCACTACCTAAACACAACTGCACAATTTGTTACAGGCGTTGCAACGCAGGCCTGTGGTGCTTACTGGAAGTACCTAGTGGGCTAGTTGGGCCCCAGGGACCCTCAGGATTCAAGGTGACCTAATCCCCCGACTTAAAACGCACCACGGGGCGCGTTTGCACAGTGGTGAAGGGAGGGGGCGGGGCATCAGGTGACATGTGCGCAAACACGCCCTGTGGTGCGTTTTGGGTTGGGGAATTAATTCCCTTTGAATCCTGAGGGACCCTGGGGCCAACTAGCCCACCAGGTACCTTCAGTAAGCACAACAGAGTTGCGTTGCAGAGAGGTGAAAAAAGGTGCGTGGCCTCGGAACGCCTCTCTGCAACTCAGCTCTGTGGTCCTAACTGTAGGTACCTGGGGGGCTAGTTGGGCCTCAGGGACCCTCAGAATTCAAGGGACTTAATCCTGCAACTTAAAACGCGCCACGGGGTGCGTTTGCACACGTCACCTCAGGCCCCCCCTCCCTTCACAACTGTGCAAATGCGCCCTGTAGCGCGTTTTAAGAGGTAGTTTTAATCCCCCTGCCCTATTATGTACTAGGGACTTGCAGAGGAGGTCATGCTAATCACAGGGGTACCCCAACGCATAGTGTTCCCTAGTGTATGTAGGTGTTTTCTGTAGGAGAGTAGGATCTGCTTCACATGGGTACCCCCACTTTTTGCTGATGCTTCACTGTTTTTCGACATTAGTCTGGCTGGGGCCCTGCTAATCAGAACCCCAGCCTAGCTGCTTCCTCTCTAAAATGGTTTCCATGTGCCTTAGGCACATCTCTGATTGGGATCTGGAGTGCCCTTATAAGTCCCTAGTATATGGTATACTATGTACCAAGGGCATAGGTACCTCAGAGGCCTGCCAGGGGCTGCAGCATGTATTATGCCACCCCTGGAAGGCCATCCAAACTGACACCACAGGTCTGCTACTGCAGCCTGGGTAAGGTGGTGCATGCACCCCTTACTGTGATATAGGTTACCTATATCACGAAATACATACACACATAGAAACCTATAAGTCACTCCTAAGGCAGGCCTTATCAATCCTAAAGGCAGAGTGCATGGTTCCTATGTGAGAGGGTGCCCCTGCATGAGCAGGGCCCCTCTGCAGCGTTCGGAGACCATCTCTGATGCTGTTTGTAGTGCAGCCTGACCATATACTCTTAAGCGCATTATATCCTCGCGGTAAAATGCTAACTTTGGAATGGCTGCACCTAAACATGTCGTGTTTGGTGTCAAACATCTTGGAATACTACCCCCCGCCAATCCTGGCGGCGGGGGTAGCATTCCACCCTTCTAGAGGGAAAGACATGTTAACTCTGACGAGTCCGGTAACTTCTTTCCAGAGCCCTGGCATCACAAAATGGATGCTGCTGCCACAGACACGAGTCTGGCCTCCTGCTGCTGGACGAAACTCCGGCAGGGGAGGCCTGGACAATAGGTTTCCTGTCCCAGGGAGGTGTGACCACCTCCCCAGACAGGATAATGTGTATTGGGGCTGGGCGGGAGCACTTTCGGGTGCTTTGAAGTCCTGCACTGGGGGCACATTTGGTGTCCCTGTGCATACCCCAGTTCAAACCGGATCAGGGGCTTGCAGCCCCTGCTTTGGCGCGAACTGGACAAAGGGAAAGGGGTGTAGCCACCCCTCTGCCCTGACCCACCCATAGGTGGGGCCACAGAGTAGTCCAACCCCTATTTTTAGAATAAAGGTAGGAACCCAGTCCTTAGGACTTTAGATTATACCTGGACGAAACTCTGAAACTGAATCCTGGACCTTCGACGCTCTACGACAAGATTAGAGGACTGAAGAATCTCCCTTGGGGTCAAGGAGTGACTCCCCTGCTTGGCAGGCACCAAAGAAGCATCTGTCCGGTTCGCATTACTGAAGCTCCCGTCGGACGCCGAAGTCATCGCATCACCAGAGGTGGATTCTCAGACTTCCCCGAGGCTACCCTGAGTCCCCAGCAAAGCTGAGGCCCGTGGCTATCGTGGGTGACTTGAGACCGTGACCCCTGGACACCGAGCACATTTGCAAGTGCACCATCTTCTGGGTCTCCCAAGAAGTCGTGCTTTGGGCTCCGAGTAGCCCTAGCCTCCAGCACCACCTGCACCGAAGATCACTGGCCCCCACTCCACGAGTGTCCTGTAAGCCAGCTCCACGTGCGGCGTCACGAGGCTCCTTCGCGGTCGCTAGCCCGTTGGCTAGTAGCCCTTAACGAAGGCCAATCTTTTCCTTACTTGGCATCCTGGTTGCTCCAGGCCTGCCCTCACTTACCCTCGCTGGGTGAGTTCCACAGACCTTGCTGGTCTGCACCATCGACGATCTACATCTTACTCGAGACTTGCCGTTGCCAAGGCTTGTTGGGTCCAATCCGGTCGCCGACACCTCAGCACTCGACAGACATCGAGCACCAGCCCGAATCCTGCTCCTGGTCGCCGACAACGCCTCCCGGACCTCGTGGCTGAAGAGTCAAGACGACCGTCAACGCACCTGAAGCACTCGACATCGGTGGGCATCTGTCCATCGCCTTCCTGGTCACTGGCTAGTGACCCAGACTCTGTCCCCTCTGCTTTCAGGTTCACCAGAACTCCGATCCACTCTTGGATCCACCCGGACACTTTTCTCTTGGCCGCCAGCAGCACTTTGCAGCAGATCGCCATTCGAATCGACGACGAAACCCGACCCCGAAAGGCACCTATGCACCCGGCTTCCCTGGGTGAGGTAACACGAGTACTCCGGTGCTCCCGTGGGTAGAGACTCTTCAAAGTCCTAGATCTCAAAGGGTTTTGTCCTAGTCCTCTTTTAAGTGTCCCTTTCCTCTATTTTCCCGATCCCGACTTTCTCCATAGAAGTTAACGGCGTATCGCGGTTGTGTATTTACACTGCACGCGTCTCCCGTGGGTCCCCTGTGTCACTACCTTGGGTGGTTCCTTGTGGTCCAAGCACTTCTAGAGGCTCTAGGCCTAGTGTCTAGTTCAGTCGTGGTTCGCATACCACTTTATTGGTATATGGTTTGGTACGCCCCTAGGGCCCAAACGTGTATTTGTGCTATTACTGTGATTTAAGATCTTATAACCTATGTATTTCGAACTCTAGCCTCATAAAGAGACTAGAGGGGTGTGTTTAGTAATAAATACATATATTTTGAATATATACCTGGTGTGGTGCTCTTTCATTTGGTCACTCAAGAGATTATAGACTGGTAAAACAAGCTGCTTTACATTCCTTCAAGACTTAGCCTGAAGGCTGCTCTCCATAGCTACCACTAGGATAGCTTTCAATAAGGTTGTCTTTAACCTATCTACCATAAGAGTCGATTTGGACTGGTGCAAGGTGCCCACTATAATTAGTGGACAGCATATGCCAGGCCAACTTCTCACATTGGTGTGCAGCGTGTGGGATTCCAGCTTGCTATTGTTTTACCAGATAATCTCAATTGAATTGATCAACTGAAAACCACTAAAGGTACCTAAGGTACATATAATTTAAGCTTAGAATAACAGTAAGTTCTACTGAACTTAGAGTTGTGTGTTAAGGGATAGCACAACCCTTTCTACAACTCAAGAGAGTTTAGTAGGCCACACTAGAGTAGGTAGTGCATACACCACACCACACTAGTAATGTCTTTAAGGGCAGGATCCAAAGAATCCTTGCAGGAAGCCATTGAGCTTCCACCCTCCAAGTATGATACACTCCCATTCTTGGAATTGAGAGCTTTATGTAACTTGAGAAAAATAAGGACAGGCCAAAGCCCCACCACCCAACACCTCAAGGAGTTGTTGGTGGCTTATGACCTTAGTAAGCCTGTAGGGACTGAAGGGGTAGGAGCTGAGGGTGGGGCAGGAGAAGAGGAGGACGCTAGGGGTACCAGTACCCCCAGCCCCCCTCTGAAACTGGCCAGGAGGGTGACAATGACCCTGACCTGGAAAACCAAATCCCTCCTGTGGATGATGATGAGGATGATCAAAATGATGCCCTCTTTGTCCCCCCAGGAAGGATTAAGAGTGTGCCCAGAAGGTCTAGGTCTCCTTCTCAGGAGTCTAACCACTCTGGCACCTCTATAGGGAGCTCTGTCTCATCTCATAGGAGAGAATCCTCTCATGAGAGAAGAAAGAGGCTAGTCCAGTATGAGGAAACTCAGCTGGAACTCAGAAAAAAGCAATTAGCTTTAGATAGAGAATCCCTAGATCTCCTTAGAGAGAGAAGAAAGTTGGGACTAGAGTCCCATGGTGGCAGCCATGTCCCTAGAGATAGGGAAAGGTCCTATGACCATAGGAACCTGAGCAAGATTGTCCCTCCCTACCAGAGTGGGGATGATATCCACAAATGGATAACTGCTTTAGAGAGGGCCTGTAAAGTACAGAAGGTCCCTCAGGAGCAGTGGGCAGCAATCTTGTGGCTCTCCTTTGCTGACAAAGGTAGAGACAAGCTCCTCACTGTTAGAGAGGAGGATGCTGACAATTACAAGGTCTTGAAGAGTGCTCTTATTGATGGGTTTGGCCTAACCACTGAACAGTACAGGTTGAAGTTCAGAGACACCCAAAAAGCACAGACTCAAGACTGGGTAGACTATGTGGATTGTTCTGCCAAGGCTCTGGAAGGCTGGTTGATGGGCAGTAAGGTGTGTGACTTCTCAGGATTGTATAATCTGATAATGAGGGAGCAGATTCTTAATAACTGTCAAAATCAGCTGTTGCATCAATACCTGGTTGACTCTGATCTGACCTCTCCCCAAGAATTGGGAAAGAAGGCAGACAAATGGGTCAGAACCAGGGTGAAGCAGAAGGTACAGAACCAAGGTGGGGAAACCAAGAAGCAAGATGCTAAGAACTCTGACAAGGGTGGGGAGAAGGGTAAAGATCAAAAGTCTTCATCAGGCCCCCAAAAATCTTCTTCTGGTGGGGATTCCCAGTCTACCAAGGGTAAAGGCCAAAGAAAACCATGGTGCAAGGTCTGTAAGCAAAAGACCCACTGGACCAGTGATTGCACCAAGTCCAAAGACTCCAGTCCAGCACCCACCAATGCCCCTAAGGCACCTGTTCCCCCTAGTACAGTTGGTGGAAGTGCTCCAGCAAAGGGTTTAGTAGGGTTCACCCTGGGAACTGAGTTGGGCTCTGACTTAGTCAGAGAACTGACTCAGGCTGTGTTAGTCTGTGATGGAGGCATGGATGTGACCTCCACTGTGAGTCCCAGTAATCTGGGCAAGTACAGACAACAGCCTTTAATCAATGGACGTGAGGCTTTGGCATTTAGGGACACAGGGGCAAGTGTCACAATGGTGACACAAGACCTTGTGCTACCTGGGCAAGTTATGCTTGGTGAGATGTACCAAGTGACCAATGCTAGCAATGTCAGAACAGACCATACTCTGGCAGTTGTTAACTTCTCCTGGGGAGGGGTAACTGGCCTTAAGAAGGTTGTGGTAAGTGCAAACCTACCAGTCGAATGCTTGCTTGGCAATGACTTAGAGACTTCTGCTTGGGCAGAAGTGGAGCTCAGGACCCATGCAGAAATGCTGGGGATCCCTGCAGATGTGTTTGCTGTGACCAGGTCACAAGCCAAAATGTCTAGCACTGAACAGGCCTTGGATTCTGGAAGAATGGACCAAGTGCCTTCCAAGAGGAGGAGTAGTAGGGTTAAGGCAGTGCCTTCCCCCTTGGCTCAGGAGGAAGATCAGTCCCTTGAGGGGGATGATCTCAGCCCTGAAGAAGGAACTGTCCCAGAGGAACTTGAACCTGACCAGGTTGAGTTCTTGGGGACAGGGGGACCTTCTAGGGCAGATCTGAGCCAGGAGCAGCAGAGCTGCCCCTCCCTTGAACCCCTCAGACAGCAAGCTGCTGCTGAGGCTGCTGGGAAAGCTAGTGGTCCCCATACAGTGTATTGGGATGATGGACTCCTGTACTCAGAGAGTAGAGACCCCAAGCCTGGTGCTACCAGGAGGTTGGTAATACCTTTGAAGTTCAGGGGCTTCCTATTGACCCTAGCCCATGATATTCCCTTAGCAGGACACCTGGGCCAGAACAAGACTTGGGACAGAATTGTCCCTCACTTTCACTGGCCCCACATGTCTGAAGACAGTAAGGAGTTTTGTCGCTCCTGTGTAACCTGCCAAGCCAGTGGCAAAGCAGGTGGCACTACAAAGGCCCCCCTGATACCACTACCTGTGGTGGGGGTGCCCTTTGAGAGGGTAGGGATTGACATTGTTGGTCCCATGGA
The DNA here is from genome assembly GCA_963921515.1 of Calotriton arnoldi. Lineage (NCBI taxonomy): Eukaryota > Metazoa > Chordata > Amphibia > Caudata > Salamandridae > Calotriton > Calotriton arnoldi. Next base: position 976,208 of record CAWUFW010007196.1, on the reverse strand, counting down.
TCCCCAAACAGCCTCTGGGCACAGGTTTATCCTGGTGGTAGTGGATCATGCCACCAGGTACCCAGAAGCTATTCCCCTCAGGACCACTACAGCACCTGTGGTGGCAAGGGCCCTCCTGGGAATCTTCTCAAGAGTGGGCTTTCCTAAGGAGGTAGTATCAGACAGGGGTGCTAACTTCATGTCTGGGTACTTAAAAGCAATGTGGAAGGAGTGTGGAGTGACTTATAAGTTCACCACACCCTATCACCCACAATGCAATGGTTTAGTTGAGAGATTCAACAAAACCTTGAAGGGCATGATTAAAGGGCTCCCAGAAAAGCTTAGGCGTAGATGGGACATACTCTTGCCCTGCCTTTTATTCGCATATAGGGAGGTGCCTCAGAAGGGGGTTGGTTACAGCCCTTTTGAACTTCTGTTTGGCCACCCTGTGAGGGGTCCACTGTGCTTGGTGAAGGAAGGATGGGAGTTACCTCTCAAGCCCCCAAAGCAAGATATAGTGGACTATGTACTTGGTCTCCGCTCCAGGATGGCTGAGTACATGAAAAAGGCAACCAAAAACCTTGAGGCTAGCCAGGAACTTCAGAAGGCCTGGCATGACCAAAAGGCTGTTCTGACTGTTTACCAGCCAGGACAGAAGGTGTGGGTGTTGGAGCCAGTGGCCCCAGCAGCTCTCCAAGATAAATGGAGTGGACCCCACACTATTGTTGAGCAGAAGGGTGAGGTCACTTATTTAGTGGACCTAGGAACACCCAGGAGTCCCCACAGGGTTCTCCATGTCAACAGGTTAAAACCATATGTGGACAGGGCAGACATGGGCTTGCTCATGGCTACTGATGAAGGGCAGGAGGAAGAGAGTGACCCACTCCCTGACCTGCTCTCACAGAACCCTGACGATGGGTCAGTTGATGGTGTAGCCTTGGCAGGCAGCCTCACTACCCAGCAACAAACTGATTGCAGGCAAGTCCTCAATCAGTTTCGACATATGTTTTCACTGACACCCAGTCAGACCACCTGGTGCACTCATGAAGTGGACACTGGGGACAGTCTGCCTATTAAAAACAAGATTTATAGGCAACCTGACCATGTCAGGGACTGTATCAGGACTGAAGTCCAGAAAATGTTGGAATTGGGAGTAATTGAGCCCTCAGATAGCCCTTGGGCTAGTCCAGTAGTCCTAGTACCGAAACCTCACACCAGTGGTGGGAAAAGAGAGATGAGGTTTTGTGTAGACTACAGGGGTCTCAATGCAGTCACTAGGACTGATGCCCATCCAATACCCAGGGCAGATGAGCTCATAGATACTTTGGCCTCTGCCAAATATCTCAGCACATTTGACCTAACAGCTGGCTACTGGCAGATCAGACTAGCTGATACTGCAAAGCCCAAGACAGCATTCTCAACCCCTAGTGGGCATTATCAATTTGTGGTAATGCCCTTTGGTCTGAAGAATGCACCTGCCACTTTCCAGAGGTTGGTGAACACAGTTCTCACAGGACTGGAAGCCTATAGTGCAGCTTATCTAGATGATATTGCTGTCTTTAGCTCCACCTGGGAGGATCACCTGGTCCACCTCAGGAATGTTTTACAGGCCCTGCAAAAGGCAGGCCTGACTATCAAGGCCACTAAGTGCCAGATAGGGCAGAGTCAGGTTGTGTACCTGGGCCACCTTGTGGGTGGAGGCCAGGTTCAACCTTTGCAGAGCAAGATCCAGACCATCATGGACTGGACTGCTCCCACTACCCAGACTCAGGTGAGAGCCTTCTTAGGCCTGACTGGGTACTATAGGAGATTTGTCAAGGGGTATGGATCAATAGTGACACCCTTGAATGACTTAACTTCTAAGAAAATGCCCAAAAAGGTTCAGTGGACAGTTAGCTGTCAAAAGGCATTTGATGACCTCAAGCAGGCCATGTGCACTGCTCCAATTCTGCAGAGTCCTGATTACTCCAAGAAGTTCATTGTTCAAACAGATGCATCTGAATTGGGGGTAGGGGCTGTACTGTCACAATTGAATGAAGAAGGTCAGGATCAGCCAGTAGCTTTTATTAGCAGAAGGCTGACCCCTAGAGAGAAACGTTGGTCAGCCATAGAGAGGGAGGCCTTTGCTGTGGTCTGGGCTCTGAAGAAGTTGAGGCCATACTTGTTTGGTACACACTTCCTGGTTCAGACAGACCATAAGCCCCTCTTATGGCTAAAACAAATGAAGGGTGAAAACCCCAAACTGCTTAGGTGGTCCATTTCCCTACAGGGGATGGACTTTACAGTGGAACATAGGCCTGGGAGTAACCATGCGAATGCAGATGGACTCTCTAGGTATTTCCACTTAGAACATGAAGACTTAACTGGGCAAGGTTAGTTTAATGTCCCTACGTTTGGGGGGGTTGTGTAGGAGAGTAGGATCTGCTTCACATGGGTACCCCCACTTTTTGCTGATGCTTCACTGTTTTTCGACATTAGTCTGGCTGGGGCCCTGCTAATCAGAACCCCAGCCTAGCTGCTTCCTCTCTAAAATGGTTTCCATGTGCCTTAGGCACATCTCTGATTGGGATCTGGAGTGCCCTTATAAGTCCCTAGTATATGGTATACTATGTACCAAGGGCATAGGTACCTCAGAGGCCTGCCAGGGGCTGCAGCATGTATTATGCCACCCCTGGAAGGCCATCCAAACTGACACCACAGGTCTGCTACTGCAGCCTGGGTAAGGTGGTGCATGCACCCCTTACTGTGATATAGGTTACCTATATCACGAAATACATACACACATAGAAACCTATAAGTCACTCCTAAGGCAGGCCTTATCAATCCTAAAGGCAGAGTGCATGGTTCCTATGTGAGAGGGTGCCCCTGCATGAGCAGGGCCCCTCTGCAGCGTTCGGAGACCATCTCTGATGCTGTTTGTAGTGCAGCCTGACCATATACTCTTAAGCGCATTATATCCTCGCGGTAAAATGCTAACTTTGGAATGGCTGCACCTAAACATGTCGTGTTTGGTGTCAAACATCTTGGAATACTACCCCCCGCCAATCCTGGCGGCGGGGGTAGCATTCCACCCTTCTAGAGGGAAAGACATGTTAACTCTGACGAGTCCGGTAACTTCTTTCCAGAGCCCTGGCATCACAAAATGGATGCTGCTGCCACAGACACGAGTCTGGCCTCCTGCTGCTGGACGAAACTCCGGCAGGGGAGGCCTGGACAATAGGTTTCCTGTCCCAGGGAGGTGTGACCACCTCCCCAGACAGGATAATGTGTATTGGGGCTGGGCGGGAGCACTTTCGGGTGCTTTGAAGTCCTGCACTGGGGGCACATTTGGTGTCCCTGTGCATACCCCAGTTCAAACCGGATCAGGGGCTTGCAGCCCCTGCTTTGGCGCGAACTGGACAAAGGGAAAGGGGTGTAGCCACCCCTCTGCCCTGACCCACCCATAGGTGGGGCCACAGAGTAGTCCAACCCCTATTTTTAGAATAAAGGTAGGAACCCAGTCCTTAGGACTTTAGATTATACCTGGACGAAACTCTGAAACTGAATCCTGGACCTTCGACGCTCTACGACAAGATTAGAGGACTGAAGAATCTCCCTTGGGGTCAAGGAGTGACTCCCCTGCTTGGCAGGCACCAAAGAAGCATCTGTCCGGTTCGCATTACTGAAGCTCCCGTCGGACGCCGAAGTCATCGCATCACCAGAGGTGGATTCTCAGACTTCCCCGAGGCTACCCTGAGTCCCCAGCAAAGCTGAGGCCCGTGGCTATCGTGGGTGACTTGAGACCGTGACCCCTGGACACCGAGCACATTTGCAAGTGCACCATCTTCTGGGTCTCCCAAGAAGTCGTGCTTTGGGCTCCGAGTAGCCCTAGCCTCCAGCACCACCTGCACCGAAGATCACTGGCCCCCACTCCACGAGTGTCCTGTAAGCCAGCTCCACGTGCGGCGTCACGAGGCTCCTTCGCGGTCGCTAGCCCGTTGGCTAGTAGCCCTTAACGAAGGCCAATCTTTCCTTTACTTGGCATCCTGGTTGCTCCAGGCCTGCCCTCACTTACCCTCGCTGGGTGAGTTCCACAGACCTTGCTGGTCTGCACCATCGACGATCTACATCTTACTCGAGACTTGCCGTTGCCAAGGCTTGTTGGGTCCAATCCGGTCGCCGACACCTCAGCACTCGACAGACATCGAGCACCAGCCCGAATCCTGCTCCTGGTCGCCGACAACGCCTCCCGGACCTCGTGGCTGAAGAGTCAAGACGACCGTCAACGCACCTGAAGCACTCGACATCGGTGGGCATCTGTCCATCGCCTTCCTGGTCACTGGCTAGTGACCCAGACTCTGTCCCCTCTGCTTTCAGGTTCACCAGAACTCCGATCCACTCTTGGATCCACCCGGACACTTTTCTCTTGGCCGCCAGCAGCACTTTGCAGCAGATCGCCATTCGAATCGACGACGAAACCCGACCCCGAAAGGCACCTATGCACCCGGCTTCCCTGGGTGAGGTAACACGAGTACTCCGGTGCTCCCGTGGGTAGAGACTCTTCAAAGTCCTAGATCTCAAAGGGTTTTGTCCTAGTCCTCTTTTAAGTGTCCCTTTCCTCTATTTTCCCGATCCCGACTTTCTCCATAGAAGTTAACGGCGTATCGCGGTTGTGTATTTACACTGCACGCGTCTCCCGTGGGTCCCCTGTGTCACTACCTTGGGTGGTTCCTTGTGGTCCAAGCACTTCTAGAGGCTCTAGGCCTAGTGTCTAGTTCAGTCGTGGTTCGCATACCACTTTATTGGTATATGGTTTGGTACGCCCCTAGGGCCCAAACGTGTATTTGTGCTATTACTGTGATTTAAGATCTTATAACCTATGTATTTCGAACTCTAGCCTCATAAAGAGACTAGAGGGGTGTGTTTAGTAATAAATACATATATTTTGAATATATACCTGGTGTGGTGCTCTTTCATTTGGTCACTCAAGAGATTATAGACTGGTAAAACAAGCTGCTTTACATTCCTTCAAGACTTAGCCTGAAGGCTGCTCTCCATAGCTACCACTAGGATAGCTTTCAATAAGGTTGTCTTTAACCTATCTACCATAAGAGTCGATTTGGACTGGTGCAAGGTGCCCACTATAATTAGTGGACAGCATATGCCAGGCCAACTTCTCACATTGGTGTGCAGCGTGTGGGATTCCAGCTTGCTATTGTTTTACCAGATAATCTCAATTGAATTGATCAACTGAAAACCACTAAAGGTACCTAAGGTACATATAATTTAAGCTTAGAATAACAGTAAGTTCTACTGAACTTAGAGTTGTGTGTTAAGGGATAGCACAACCCTTTCTACAACTCAAGAGAGTTTAGTAGGCCACACTAGAGTAGGTAGTGCATACACCACACCACACTAGTAATGTCTTTAAGGGCAGGATCCAAAGAATCCTTGCAGGAAGCCATTGAGCTTCCACCCTCCAAGTATGATACACTCCCATTCTTGGAATTGAGAGCTTTATGTAACTTGAGAAAAATAAGGACAGGCCAAAGCCCCACCACCCAACACCTCAAGGAGTTGTTGGTGGCTTATGACCTTAGTAAGCCTGTAGGGACTGAAGGGGTAGGAGCTGAGGGTGGGGCAGGAGAAGAGGAGGACGCTAGGGGTACCAGTACCCCCAGCCCCCCTCTGAAACTGGCCAGGAGGGTGACAATGACCCTGACCTGGAAAACCAAATCCCTCCTGTGGATGATGATGAGGATGATCAAAATGATGCCCTCTTTGTCCCCCCAGGAAGGATTAAGAGTGTGCCCAGAAGGTCTAGGTCTCCTTCTCAGGAGTCTAACCACTCTGGCACCTCTATAGGGAGCTCTGTCTCATCTCATAGGAGAGAATCCTCTCATGAGAGAAGAAAGAGGCTAGTCCAGTATGAGGAAACTCAGCTGGAACTCAGAAAAAAGCAATTAGCTTTAGATAGAGAATCCCTAGATCTCCTTAGAGAGAGAAGAAAGTTGGGACTAGAGTCCCATGGTGGCAGCCATGTCCCTAGAGATAGGGAAAGGTCCTATGACCATAGGAACCTGAGCAAGATTGTCCCTCCCTACCAGAGTGGGGATGATATCCACAAATGGATAACTGCTTTAGAGAGGGCCTGTAAAGTACAGAAGGTCCCTCAGGAGCAGTGGGCAGCAATCTTGTGGCTCTCCTTTGCTGACAAAGGTAGAGACAAGCTCCTCACTGTTAGAGAGGAGGATGCTGACAATTACAAGGTCTTGAAGAGTGCTCTTATTGATGGGTTTGGCCTAACCACTGAACAGTACAGGTTGAAGTTCAGAGACACCCAAAAAGCACAGACTCAAGACTGGGTAGACTATGTGGATTGTTCTGCCAAGGCTCTGGAAGGCTGGTTGATGGGCAGTAAGGTGTGTGACTTCTCAGGATTGTATAATCTGATAATGAGGGAGCAGATTCTTAATAACTGTCAAAATCAGCTGTTGCATCAATACCTGGTTGACTCTGATCTGACCTCTCCCCAAGAATTGGGAAAGAAGGCAGACAAATGGGTCAGAACCAGGGTGAAGCAGAAGGTACAGAACCAAGGTGGGGAAACCAAGAAGCAAGATGCTAAGAACTCTGACAAGGGTGGGGAGAAGGGTAAAGATCAAAAGTCTTCATCAGGCCCCCAAAAATCTTCTTCTGGTGGGGATTCCCAGTCTACCAAGGGTAAAGGCCAAAGAAAACCATGGTGCAAGGTCTGTAAGCAAAAGACCCACTGGACCAGTGATTGCACCAAGTCCAAAGACTCCAGTCCAGCACCCACCAATGCCCCTAAGGCACCTGTTCCCCCTAGTACAGTTGGTGGAAGTGCTCCAGCAAAGGGTTTAGTAGGGTTCACCCTGGGAACTGAGTTGGGCTCTGACTTAGTCAGAGAACTGACTCAGGCTGTGTTAGTCTGTGATGGAGGCATGGATGTGACCTCCACTGTGAGTCCCAGTAATCTGGGCAAGTACAGACAACAGCCTTTAATCAATGGACGTGAGGCTTTGGCATTTAGGGACACAGGGGCAAGTGTCACAATGGTGACACAAGACCTTGTGCTACCTGGGCAAGTTATGCTTGGTGAGATGTACCAAGTGACCAATGCTAGCAATGTCAGAACAGACCATACTCTGGCAGTTGTTAACTTCTCCTGGGGAGGGGTAACTGGCCTTAAGAAGGTTGTGGTAAGTGCAAACCTACCAGTCGAATGCTTGCTTGGCAATGACTTAGAGACTTCTGCTTGGGCAGAAGTGGAGCTCAGGACCCATGCAGAAATGCTGGGGATCCCTGCAGATGTGTTTGCTGTGACCAGGTCACAAGCCAAAATGTCTAGCACTGAACAGGCCTTGGATTCTGGAAGAATGGACCAAGTGCCTTCCAAGAGGAGGAGTAGTAGGGTTAAGGCAGTGCCTTCCCCCTTGGCTCAGGAGGAAGATCAGTCCCTTGAGGGGGATGATCTCAGCCCTGAAGAAGGAACTGTCCCAGAGGAACTTGAACCTGACCAGGTTGAGTTCTTGGGGACAGGGGGACCTTCTAGGGCAGATCTGAGCCAGGAGCAGCAGAGCTGCCCCTCCCTTGAACCCCTCAGACAGCAAGCTGCTGCTGAGGCTGCTGGGAAAGCTAGTGGTCCCCATACAGTGTATTGGGATGATGGACTCCTGTACTCAGAGAGTAGAGACCCCAAGCCTGGTGCTACCAGGAGGTTGGTAATACCTTTGAAGTTCAGGGGCTTCCTATTGACCCTAGCCCATGATATTCCCTTAGCAGGACACCTGGGCCAGAACAAGACTTGGGACAGAATTGTCCCTCACTTTCACTGGCCCCACATGTCTGAAGACAGTAAGGAGTTTTGTCGCTCCTGTGTAACCTGCCAAGCCAGTGGCAAAGCAGGTGGCACTACAAAGGCCCCCTGATACCACTACCTGTGGTGGGGGTGCCCTTTGAGAGGGTAGGGATTGACATTGTTGGTCCCATGGATCCCCAAACAGCCTCTGGGCACAGGTTTATCCTGGTGGTAGTGGATCATGCCACCAGGTACCCAGAAGCTATTCCCCTCAGGACCACTACAGCACCTGTGGTGGCAAGGGCCCTCCTGGGAATCTTCTCAAGAGTGGGCTTTCCTAAGGAGGTAGTATCAGACAGGGGTGCTAACTTCATGTCTGGGTACTTAAAAGCAATGTGGAAGGAGTGTGGAGTGACTTATAAGTTCACCACACCCTATCACCCACAATGCAATGGTTTAGTTGAGAGATTCAACAAAACCTTGAAGGGCATGATTAAAGGGCTCCCAGAAAAGCTTAGGCGTAGATGGGACATACTCTTGCCCTGCCTTTTATTCGCATATAGGGAGGTGCCTCAGAAGGGGGTTGGTTACAGCCCTTTTGAACTTCTGTTTGGCCACCCTGTGAGGGGTCCACTGTGCTTGGTGAAGGAAGGATGGGAGTTACCTCTCAAGCCCCCAAAGCAAGATATAGTGGACTATGTACTTGGTCTCCGCTCCAGGATGGCTGAGTACATGAAAAAGGCAACCAAAAACCTTGAGGCTAGCCAGGAACTTCAGAAGGCCTGGCATGACCAAAAGGCTGTTCTGACTGTTTACCAGCCAGGACAGAAGGTGTGGGTGTTGGAGCCAGTGGCCCCAGCAGCTCTCCAAGATAAATGGAGTGGACCCCACACTATTGTTGAGCAGAAGGGTGAGGTCACTTATTTAGTGGACCTAGGAACACCCAGGAGTCCCCACAGGGTTCTCCATGTCAACAGGTTAAAACCATATGTGGACAGGGCAGACATGGGCTTGCTCATGGCTACTGATGAAGGGCAGGAGGAAGAGAGTGACCCACTCCCTGACCTGCTCTCACAGAACCCTGACGATGGGTCAGTTGATGGTGTAGCCTTGGCAGGCAGCCTCACTACCCAGCAACAAACTGATTGCAGGCAAGTCCTCAATCAGTTTCGACATATGTTTTCACTGACACCCAGTCAGACCACCTGGTGCACTCATGAAGTGGACACTGGGGACAGTCTGCCTATTAAAAACAAGATTTATAGGCAACCTGACCATGTCAGGGACTGTATCAGGACTGAAGTCCAGAAAATGTTGGAATTGGGAGTAATTGAGCCCTCAGATAGCCCTTGGGCTAGTCCAGTAGTCCTAGTACCGAAACCTCACACCAGTGGTGGAAAAAGAGAGATGAGGTTTTGTGTAGACTACAGGGGTCTCAATGCAGTCACTAGGACTGATGCCCATCCAATACCCAGGGCAGATGAGCTCATAGATACTTTGGCCTCTGCCAAATATCTCAGCACATTTGACCTAACAGCTGGCTACTGGCAGATCAGACTAGCTGATACTGCAAAGCCCAAGACAGCATTCTCAACCCCTAGTGGGCATTATCAATTTGTGGTAATGCCCTTTGGTCTGAAGAATGCACCTGCCACTTTCCAGAGGTTGGTGAACACAGTTCTCACAGGACTGGAAGCCTATAGTGCAGCTTATCTAGATGATATTGCTGTCTTTAGCTCCACCTGGGAGGATCACCTGGTCCACCTCAGGAATGTTTTACAGGCCCTGCAAAAGGCAGGCCTGACTATCAAGGCCACTAAGTGCCAGATAGGGCAGAGTCAGGTTGTGTACCTGGGCCACCTTGTGGGTGGAGGCCAGGTTCAACCTTTGCAGAGCAAGATCCAGACCATCATGGACTGGACTGCTCCCACTACCCAGACTCAGGTGAGAGCCTTCTTAGGCCTGACTGGGTACTATAGGAGATTTGTCAAGGGGTATGGATCAATAGTGACACCCTTGAATGACTTAACTTCTAAGAAAATGCCCAAAAAGGTTCAGTGGACAGTTAGCTGTCAAAAGGCATTTGATGACCTCAAGCAGGCCATGTGCACTGCTCCAATTCTGCAGAGTCCTGATTACTCCAAGAAGTTCATTGTTCAAACAGATGCATCTGAATTGGGGGTAGGGGCTGTACTGTCACAATTGAATGAAGAAGGTCAGGATCAGCCAGTAGCTTTTATTAGCAGAAGGCTGACCCCTAGAGAGAAACGTTGGTCAGCCATAGAGAGGGAGGCCTTTGCTGTGGTCTGGGCTCTGAAGAAGTTGAGGCCATACTTGTTTGGTACACACTTCCTGGTTCAGACAGACCATAAGCCCCTCTTATGGCTAAAACAAATGAAGGGTGAAAACCCCAAACTGCTTAGGTGGTCCATTTCCCTACAGGGGATGGACTTTACAGTGGAACATAGGCCTGGGAGTAACCATGCGAATGCAGATGGACTCTCTAGGTATTTCCACTTAGAACATGAAGACTTAACTGGGCAAGGTTAGTTTAATGTCCCTACGTTTGGGGGGGGTTGTGTAGGAGAGTAGGATCTGCTTCACATGGGTACCCCCACTTTTTGCTGATGCTTCACTGTTTTTCGACATTAGTCTGGCTGGGGCCCTGCTAATCAGAACCCCAGCCTAGCTGCTTCCTCTCTAAAATGGTTTCCATGTGCCTTAGGCACATCTCTGATTGGGATCTGGAGTGCCCTTATAAGTCCCTAGTATATGGTATACTATGTACCAAGGGCATAGGTACCTCAGAGGCCTGCCAGGGGCTGCAGCATGTATTATGCCACCCCTGGAAGGCCATCCAAACTGACACCACAGGTCTGCTACTGCAGCCTGGGTAAGGTGGTGCATGCACCCCTTACTGTGATATAGGTTACCTATATCACGAAATACATACACACATAGAAACCTATAAGTCACTCCTAAGGCAGGCCTTATCAATCCTAAAGGCAGAGTGCATGGTTCCTATGTGAGAGGGTGCCCCTGCATGAGCAGGGCCCCTCTGCAGCGTTCGGAGACCATCTCTGATGCTGTTTGTAGTGCAGCCTGACCATATACTCTTAAGCGCATTATATCCTCGCGGTAAAATGCTAACTTTGGAATGGCTGCACCTAAACATGTCGTGTTTGGTGTCAAACATCTTGGAATACTACCCCCCGCCAATCCTGGCGGCGGGGGTAGCATTCCACCCTTCTAGAGGGAAAGACATGTTAACTCTGACGAGTCCGGTAACTTCTTTCCAGAGCCCTGGCATCACAAAATGGATGCTGCTGCCACAGACACGAGTCTGGCCTCCTGCTGCTGGACGAAACTCCGGCAGGGGAGGCCTGGACAATAGGTTTCCTGTCCCAGGGAGGTGTGACCACCTCCCCAGACAGGATAATGTGTATTGGGGCTGGGCGGGAGCACTTTCGGGTGCTTTGAAGTCCTGCACTGGGGGCACATTTGGTGTCCCTGTGCATACCCCAGTTCAAACCGGATCAGGGGCTTGCAGCCCCTGCTTTGGCGTGAACTGGACAAAGGGAAAGGGGTGTAGCCACCCCTCTGCCCTGACCCACCCATAGGTGGGGCCACAGAGTAGTCCAACCCCTATTTTTAGAATAAAGGTAGGAACCCAGTCCTTAGGACTTTAGATTATACCTGGACGAAACTCTGAAACTGAATCCTGGACCTTCGACGCTCTACGACAAGATTAGAGGACTGAAGAATCTCCCTTGGGGTCAAGGAGTGACTCCCCTGCTTGGCAGGCACCAAAGAAGCATCTGTCCAGTTCGCATTACTGAAGCTCCCGTCGGACGCCGAAGTCATCGCATCACCAGAGGTGGATTCTCAGACTTCCCCGAGGCTACCCTGAGTCCCCAGCAAAGCTGAGGCCCGTGGCTATCGTGGGTGACTTGAGACCGTGACCCCTGGACACCGAGCACATTTGCAAGTGCACCATCTTCTGGGTCTCCCAAGAAGTCGTGCTTTGGGCTCCGAGTAGCCCTAGCCTCCAGCACCACCTGCACCGAAGATCACTGGCCCCCACTCCACGAGTGTCCTGTAAGCCAGCTCCACGTGCGGCGTCACGAGGCTCCTTCGCGGTCGCTAGCCCGTTGGCTAGTAGCCCTTAACGAAGGCCAATCTTTCCTTTACTTGGCATCCTGGTTGCTCCAGGCCTGCCCTCACTTACCCTTGCTGGGTGAGTTCCACAGACCTTGCTGGTCTGCACCATCGACGATCTACATCTTACTCGAGACTTGCCGTTGCCAAGGCTTGTTGGGTCCAATCCGGTCGCCGACACCTCAGCACTCGACAGACATCGAGCACCAGCCCGAATCCTGCTCCTGGTCACCGACAACGCCTCCCGGACCTCGTGGCTGAAGAGTCAAGACGACCGTCAACGCACCTGAAGCACTCGACATCGGTGGGCATCTGTCCATCGCCTTCCTGGTCACTGGCTAGTGACCCAGACTCTGTCCCCTCTGCTTTCAGGTTCACCAGAACTCCGATCCACTCTTGGATCCACCCGGACACTTTTCTCTTGGCCGCCAGCAGCACTTTGCAGCAGATCGCCATTCGAATCGACGACGAAACCCGACCCCGAAAGGCACCTATGCACCCGGCTTCCCTGGGTGAGGTAACACGAGTACTCCGGTGCTCCCGTGGGTAGAGACTCTTCAAAGTCCTAGATCTCAAAGGGTTTTGTCCTAGTCCTCTTTTAAGTGTCCCTTTCCTCTATTTTCCCGATCCCGACTTTCTCCATAGAAGTTAACGGCGTATCGCGGTTGTGTATTTACACTGCACGCGTCTCCCGTGGGTCCCCTGTGTCACTACCTTGGGTGGTTCCTTGTGGTCCAAGCACTTCTAGAGGCTCTAGGCCTAGTGTCTAGTTCAGTCGTGGTTCGCATACCACTTTATTGGTATATGGTTTGGTACGCCCCTAGGGCCCAAACGTGTATTTGTGCTATTACTGTGATTTAAGATCTTATAACCTATGTATTTCGAACTCTAGCCTCATAAAGAGACTAGAGGGGTGTGTTTAGTAATAAATACATATATTTTGAATATATACCTGGTGTGGTGCTCTTTCATTTGGTCACTCAAGAGATTATAGACTGGTAAAACAAGCTGCTTTACATTCCTTCAAGACTTAGCCTGAAGGCTGCTCTCCATAGCTACCACTAGGATAGCTTTCAATAAGGTTGTCTTTAACCTATCTACCATAAGAGTCGATTTGGACTGGTGCAAGGTGCCCACTATAATTAGTGGACAGCATATGCCAGGCCAACTTCTCACATTTTCACTGTATTCTAAGTGTCTTTTAGCATAGCACTGGCTCTGGTTAGTCAGAGTCAGTTACCACCAGTACCCGTCTGAAAAAGTTGTGGGCACAGGATGATTTTGCAACAAGGCCTCTTTCTGCTCCTCTGTTGGTTCTTTCTGCACATCTTTTGCTTCTTTCTGTGCGTTTTTTCTTCTTTCTTCACATGTTCTCCCTCTGTAGGCATAGTTAGAAACTAGCATTTAAAAAAACCTTTGAAATTCACTTACAAAATCATAGGTTTCAGGCACGTTATAGTTAGAAATTAGCATTTAAAAAACCTTTGAAATTCACTGAAAAAACCATAGGTTTCAGACACGTTATAGTTAGAAATTAGCATTTAAAAAACCTTTGAAATTCACTGAAAAAACCATAGGTTTTAGGGACAGTTATAGTTAGTTGGACATTTCACTCGTACAAAACCATAGAAATTCCCCGTTATAGTTAGTTCAGCTAACTATAACTCGCGCCCCGCAATGCACTGCTGATGACGTCACATATTACATCACTCATGACATGGTCAGTGACATCACTGATGACATCACTGATGACATCTCAAATGACATCACTGATGACATCATCCATGTGATAATTTCATGCATCTTCTCACACCCTAATATAACTTTTGATACACCCACTCTAAATTACAGACTGCCATTCTCAAAACCATAGACACTCCCACACCAAAAACTACATACCCACTCACTGATTCTTAGGTCTACACACACATCCACTCACTCACCCATACAGTCACTCATACTTAGTCACTCAGTACAGGACTATCATATGCACTCATACACCTATATAAACACTCACACACCGCCACTCATCCATAGAGGTACTCACACACCTAGTCAGTCATGCAAAAAACTTAATCACACACCCATTTACTCACCTATACAGTTATACACACACCAGCTCACTTACTCATACAAATACTAGCACATTCTTACGCTCTTATACAATCACTGATACAAGTACACACTCATCCATACAGCCACTCTCACAATCACACACTCTCACTTATAGCCATTTATATACTCCAACACACATATATACTGCCTTTCACATATGTAGTTACTCACACATGTACCACTGAGATATACATTCAATCACTAACACACCCATACACACACTCACCCACCCATACAGTCCATCATAGATGCACTCTTGAAACCATGCACCCAGTGAATCACCAACTCACACATCTATGCACAGAGTCACACACACCCCACCCACACAAACACTCAGGCACCCATACAGATACTCAGACAATCAATCAATAACCCATGTAGACACTCATGTAGCTATTCAGAAAGCCATGCAGCCGCTTACAAACCAACAGACAGACGGATACAGACATTCACACAGTTTAGTCACTAACCCATGCATTCAGTAAGATACATTTAATCACTCACTTGTAGAGTCAGTCACTCACGTACTAAATCATCCATTCAGACACTTATACACCCACTCATTCTTCAATACGCCTTTCCCTATATATATTAAACATATTTAAACTTTACAGAAACACACAGTCACTGGATGATGTCATCAATGATGTCATCAGTGATGTCATTTGAGATGTCATCAGTGATGTCATCAGTGATGTCACTGACCATGTCATGAGTGATGTAATATGTGACGTCATCAGCAGTGCATTGCGGGCGCGAGTTATAGTTAGCTGAACTAACTATAACGGGGGAATTTCTATGGTTTTGTACGAGTGAAATGTCCAACTAACTATAACTGTCCCTAAAACCTATGGTTTTTTCAGTGAATTTCAAAGGTTTTTTAAATGCTAATTTCTAACTATAACGTGTCTGAAACCTATGGTTTTTTTCAGTGAATATATATATATATATATATATATATATATATATATATATTGTTCAACAAAACGCCCTTGAGCTACGAGAGGGCACTCAACGCTGTTCCTACCATCCGGTTTGTTGGCCTCACTGCAGCTCGCCTGCCTGCTTTCCATATTTTACTGCCATGCCCGATGTGTTTCGAGGCCACTCTGCCTCTTCCTCATGGGCTATTACACAGAAGCATCGACGGCTCACCTCTTAATTCATTACATTTTTATTCAATATCACCGCCCTCAGTGGGCGTGGCTCACTTTGCTCACCAAAGAGCATGATGGTACTTGTGGTCCATAGAGGTAAGTACAATACAATCCCTTTAGTAGGTTCCATGCTTCTGTGTCCGTTTAAAAGTTCCCTAATCCCTAAACTCAACCACTCCATACCCTTGACACCCAAAACCCTTACCCACCCCTAAATCCTAAAAATACCTCTACCACCCAATACCCCTACCCACCCTAAACTCTAAAAACACCCTTGTGATCCAATGCCTCCACCCACCCCTAAACCCTTCCCACACCTAAACCATAAAAACACTTTTGCCACACAATACCGTTACCCACCCCGAAATCCTAAAAACACCCTTACCACCCAATACCCTTACCCGCCCCTAATCCCTAACAAACTCCCTTACCACCCAATACCCTTACCCACCCCTAATCCCTAAAAATACCCTTACAACCCAATACCCTTACCCACCCATAAACCCAAAAAACACCCTTACCACCCAACACCACACATTACAGTTTTGTTCACCTCTGAACAAGAGAAACTCTTAACTCAGCAATTAAATTATTAACCCTGATTCAGAGATCTGTAATTAGAATCAGATCAAAATTCTGCACCCACTAATTACCATACTCCGCGGGATCGCTGCCAATTATGCCTGTCTTATAATCGAGCCCTTGGTCTTTTGGAGTAAGTGATGGAGTAGGATTATTATGGTGACGGTGTATTGGGACGAGCTAGCATGATTATTTCTTTTTGCTGTGCTCAGTCTAGGCAAGGGTAGAATGATCCTCAGGATTGCTCCTGCGGGTGAAACCGATTTAAGCAAGAAAAGTTTTTAAAAGCTATGACTTAATAAAACATGGTCATCACAGCTCATTAGTCCAATTTCCATGTCCATCATTTTGATCTAAAGGTAAGTGACGGAGCTGAACCATCATGGTTGTTTTTAAGCCCTTGGTTCCTTTCAGAAGTCAAACATGTTTGTCAATATGCAGCATATAACAACAATTTTGTCCATCTCTGGAGAGTACCACTAATAATATTGAGACATCAGCATATTTCAAATTCACTTTTTGAGGTGCCGCATGGTGTTTTTAGAATGTGACTTGTGTTTATTGTTGCAGGTTGCTGCCTGGGTTAAATAACCATAAATAATAACTGGTGTTAGTACATTTTATCTCTCATTTGACCGAAGACTCTGATATTGCATAAAGATGACATATGATGGCGCTATACAAAATCCCAAATTAAACAAATGCATTAAAATTGACAGTGTGTCTAAATAGAGTGCCTTAAATGCTATTGTTCTGTTCAACCTGTAGCATCTACTACAGCACAGACTTCCAACCTAGGTACAGGAAGGCAAAATCCAAGCTAGATTTTCACAATAATCACTAATTTAGGAAATGGGCTTTACCTAAATTTATCATATGTAAATATATGCTTTACAGTCTTGATGTAATGAGTATTATGACCCTCGTGGGTCTGAGAGGACTTCAAACAGGAATTACGTAAGCTGCTTGGAGGTGTTAAGGTGTGGTTATTTAAATCAGTTTTGTTTGAATTCTTTTTTTAACTTTTATGCATTCCGTATACAACATTTTTAATGATGAAATCGGGATTATTGTCTCATATTCATCCCTGTTAAAGTATGCAATTTACATCACCGCATTGACAAATACAGTGTCCAACACATGCTGAGGGTAAGTCAGGGGAATTGAACACTGAAACAACAAGTTACACTTGCTGCATGAAGTTCTGTTGGATAATAACCAAGTTAGGGTGTTGGACGGTCCATGTATATCCCATAAGGGTCAGCTACCCCTAGTTTCGCAGTAGAGGAGAAAAGATTCCATTATATGAAAACAAAACAATAGTTACAACTGGAGCCTGTGACTTCAAATCGCAGCACTTCCCCCCGCCCCCAACCTGTTCCGTTCAGTGAAGTGACTGGGTGCGTCAGTGTGAAAATTGAAGTACAATCTACTTAGCCCTTGGCAGAAAAAAAGGTAGATCAGTGTGGTGTAGCGCTGGTACGTGGGTGTAACAGCGACCTATCGCAACACCCGTTTCCTCATGGGCTGGGATCGCTCTCCTCACCCCCCTGAGTTGAGAGCTCGGAGACCTGTCAGGATGGCATCCCAACTGGAGGCCCAGTGGCACTTGCACAATCCCAAAGTATCCTCTCTGTGTAGTGCCCACACAAGAAAGGACCTAGTCCATGCCTCAAGTGATGGAGGTTCCGAGGACTTCCACCTTTGGGTAATAAGTTGTTTGGCCATCAGGAAGCCCAGGTCGAGAAACCTGGAAGTTATTCTCTTCTTCTAGCCCTAGGGAACAGGTCCAGCAGGCATGCATCCCATGTGTGTAGTTTGGGGCGTTCTGTGCAAGTCGACATTTGGGTTGTGACACTGTGCCAATAAGTGTGAAGAGAGGGGCAAGACTGCAACATATGGAGTAGGTCTGCATTAACCAGGGCACTGTGGGGGCAGGCAATGTCTACATGGTGGAAGTAGCGGTTGAATTTGGCGGGGATTAAATAGGCCCTTTGTACAACATAAAACTGAATTAGGTGAAACCTCGTATTGTGTTGTATATTGGTGGGGCTCTCCAGTACTGCAGCCCATTCCTTGTCCGTACAGGGGCGGGTGAGATCGCCCTCCCAATGGGCCCGTAGGGATGCATGTGAAGGTGCTGTATGGATCTGCAGCGAGGCAGCGAGCCAATGAACTAAGTGCCTACCCGGTCCCATAACTTGTAAGTATTGTACTACCAAGTGATTCAATACCTCAGTAGTCGGGTCGTCCCATGAGCGGGTCAGCGACACCAGCAGGGAATTCTATAAGAGGAACTGTCCTGGTTGTAGTTCGGACTTGCCCATTAGTGTCTCATAAGAGGTGAGGGCACCATCACTGCAGAGGTCATCCAGTGTGTGTAATCCAATAGAATTATACACATGAGTGACGAAATGCACACCATTATTTATCCAACGAATTATAGTATCTGATATAGTTTAATCCTTTTGCGTGCAGTCCAGATATAGTGGTTTTGCCCATTAACCACTCGAATGAAATAATCAACGCAGGTGGAGCGACTTGCCGCTCCTATCGAACGCACAGCCTCAGTCCTTAAAGAAAGGGTAACTCCATTTTTCTGTAAGTTCATTTCTTTTAATGTCCAATTTATCCATAGCTCAAGACGATTTCAATCCAGTTTTTAACACTCACATGTGTGACAATAAATGTATTTGAAACACTTCAAATGTTGCAGATTGCCCATCCAGGCCTTTCTACTGCAACACGACATTCCAATAGAATGCCAGGTTTTGAGTTCCGCTGCAGAGGTAATGGTGGCATTTCTGGAAGTGGGAGGGCTAATGCTGGTGCATAGGGAGTCACTGAGCACGAAAGGTAGAGGCTCAGGCGGTAGCAGCACTGTTCGACACCCAACAGCAGGGGGTCCCACATTTTAGTCCGAGTGGTTGGGTGAAACAGGTGAAGGATTCGAGTCAATGTCCAGGGCGGTAACGCAGCGGCCGTGTCGGTAAACTGCTGGCCAGAGAGCCATTTGGCCACCCACTGCAGCTGAGAGGCGAGATAAAATTGTTCTAGGTTGAGTACCACCAGGCCGCCTTGGTCCAGGGTGAGTATAATTTCGCCAGCGCCACTCTGCAATGCCCAGAATTCCAGATGAATTCCCTGAACCTCATCTCGAAGTCTCAGAAAAATTTGGTCGGAACATATAGAGGTAGATTGGAAAAATAATATAAGAGTCGAGGGAGGACCACCATCTTCAGCAGGGCCACCCGACCCATCACTGACAGCAATAGTGTTTGCCAGAAAGCCATCTGAGCTCTGATGGATGTGGCTGCAGGCATGAGGTTGCCATCAAACAGATTCTCTGGAGAATGGTACACGCAAAGGCCCAAGTACCGAAATGTTCTGGGCTGCCAGGGTATAACCACTCCAGGAAAGGCAAGACATGGGTCTGACACGCCCAGCGTAAAGAGGAATAAGCATGATTTTGCCCAGGTGATACAAGGCGGTGCAGCGCCGTGATGATTGTGTCAGGACATTATAGATGTCCCTGAGGTATAGAAGGAGATCATCCACTAAAAAGGATACAGCGTACAGACCGTTGCCTAATTATATACCCTTGACCTCCCCTTGGCGCCGGACCTCCGCAGCTAGCGGTTCTATTGCTAGAGAAAAGAGCAGGATGGAGAGGGGGCAGCCCTGCCAGGTGCCCCTACCAATCGATATCAGCCTGGAGATAGAGGAGCCAGTTTTGACTCTAATCAGAGGGTGTGTGTATAATAACTGCACTAGTCACAAATAGCGGGACCCGATGCCATATCACCCCAGTACCTCAAACAGGAAAAGCCACTCCAGAGAATCAAAGGCATTTTTGAGGTCTAACACAAGGCATCCTGCTCGAGGCCAATGTTGCAGTGAATATGTCATGACGCTGAAGAAATGCCTGAGGTTCAAGGAGGTTTCGTGTTCTGGCATTAACGCATTTTGATCTGGGTGAGTTAGTGTTGAAACTAGAGGCGCTAGTCGGGTCGCAGGGATTTTAACCAGGACCTTATAATCTGTGTTTAGCAGCACCAGATGCATGTGTGATCCCACTTCCGTGGGGTCCTTGTCGGGCTTGGGGAGAGAGACAAGCAATATAAGCATGCATAATGGCGCATGAGCTCGATGTGTATCTCATTCTGGGTATAAAGTGCATGTGGTGGAGCGCAATATCAGTATAGGAGAACGGTCCTGGCAAATGAGCCATGCCAGCGAGTGACCCAATCTATCCGCAGTAGCATGCGTGCGGGCTGAGGGAGCTGCATAATGAAGACAGCGTAGTCTCTCCAGCAAGGACGCGTATTCTCGGCGCTGTTTGCTAAGTGTTGTAGCTCAGTCGGGTCGCGTACTGCACATGTTTGGTGCCAAAGGAGTGTGCGCGCAAGGCGGGTGAGGTGGCCTTCAAGGTCTTTACGTATGTTCCACTGCGTACCCAGGCAGTGCCTGCATATGGTGACCTTGAATGTATCCCATTTGAGAGGTCGCGTGGATGCCATACCATCATAATGGTAAACATATTCGGTTATGGCGGCACCCAGAGATGCCCAGAAAGGACGGTCCTCCAGGGCCCACGGTTGTAACCGCCAAGTGGGGATGGCTGGTTTAGTGACGTGGAACAACATAATGTGGGGCGTCTTTAGCCCCATACTCCAGTCGCACAGCTTAGTTGCGCCAATGCAGCGCTCTGCTTACATGTTCATCCCTTTTTTTATGGTTTTGTGACGTCCCATGCCAACTGTAAGTGTTGCGAATTGTGGTCAGAGTGGTTCTGACCCGATCCTGGGCCAAAGCAGAGATGGCGTTTGACTAGCTGACCGCACCACTCACCGCTCCTCCCATGCCTCGGCATCACAGAATTCGATTACCTGGACTGAGTTGTGCAGCATGGTCTCGGCGGTCTGAGCACTTTGAGCTATTCCATCAGGTTGCCGCTACTGCTGCATGGTTGTATCGCTTCACTGCTTGTTACAGATTTTGGATGCCACGGAGTAGGAGAATCCGCTCCACCATCGTCATGACGGGCCGGGGGACGTAGATAGCGAAGACGCGTGCCGGGGTCTGGACTGTGGCCGCCACAGGGACCGCTGCTAGAAACTCTTCAATAATATCATCAGAGCCAGCCAAAGAAAACAAACTGTGTGAGGGTCCCAGCAAAGGCAAAGGGGAGACCGGAGGAAAGTAAACATCCTTGAGAACAATGCACAGCACGGCGCAGATGGAAGGTGGGTCTCTACAAGCCTATTTGCGCCCCCCCATATAACGGACCCCCAAAATGATACTCTGGAGGCCAGAGGGGATAGCAGCACTATGGTCCCTCTGAGCGGGACTAGTGAAGGAGCAGGGAATAACTGTAGCAGTAATATTCCAAAAGCAAGCCTTGAGTCTCTTCTGCCCCCGGTAGCCCCACAAAGCATAAGTCTTCGTATATAGAACAAGACGATCTTAAAGATACTATTGATGTGATATCTGGTGACCTTCCAACACAAGACTCCTTTCAGGGAGCAGAGGGGGGGCAAGGGGGGGAAACGGGCACTGGTACAATAAAATGTATTACCCCCATCAGCTCTAGGCCCCTATTTGATGGCCGTCAAGAAGGAGGGTCCCTCTCTCTCGATGGGCCTGGTGAAAGATTTTTTTCATTAACTGACGGATCGGATTCTTCTAGTCAAGGCAACATCTCTTTAAGTAATGATGATCTTTCAGACACAAATAGCAGTATCTCAACGGAGGATTTATGATTGACACAACTTAAGAAATCTTCGAAGAAAGAAAAAGGGGAATAAGAAGCTTACCTATCATGATGGAGATAATCATGATCACAATCCAAATGATGTTTATATTCTGAGTATCGGAACCAGAGCTATACCTTGCAAAACAGAGGAACCATCCCTTACCGCCATCTTTTTGTCTATTAAACAAATGCAGGAGGAAACCCGAAATGAAAGTTGCCACGCGAGAATTGCCTCTAAGAAGCTAAGGAGGGATCCGGAAACTGAATAAAACATGTGTGTAGATCGCCGACTGACTAACAACAGTGGAAGGTCGGACGGAGGTTGACTCTCTGAAAACCCAAATCGCCTCTCAAGGATCTCTTATGTCTGACTTTATGTTAAAGCTGGAAGATCAACAGAATCGACAGCGGAGGAACAATTTATGCTTTCTTGAGAGCCCGGAGGGGGGCCATCCCATAACTTTCGTGGTGAATCTTTTAAAAGGTGCATTTCCTGATCAGATTAAATGGGACTGGGACATGGAAATTCAATGGGCCCACCGGTTCCCCCTAATGCTGAAGAAACACTCAATGAATGAAACAGAAAAACCCAGAGCAATGCTGGTGCATTTTGGCAACTTTCTGCTGAGGTAATTTGTTTATGATCAGGCTCACCCAAATGCCAAAAAATTGCATGAAGCAGTGTCTTTTTTTGTCGAACCAGATTTTGCGCATGCAACTGTTGAGCGAAGATGGCGCCCCGGCAATTGTTTGCTCCTTTTAAAAAAAAAAAGGGGGCAGAGGTCTATCTTCAAAATCCTGCCAGATTAAAAAAAATTGCTAATGGGCAAACTCATATCTTCAAGTCCGAGATTCAAGCTCAAGAATATTTAAAAGAACTTAATCAGGGGAGAGGTAGTAGTAGTTTACCGAAGTGAAATACATAATGGTCATTTTTCAATGAGCAATCTTTAGTTGGTAATCAGAAGCTATTAAGATGTTCATTTTTTCTTTGGCATGGGAGTGGGGGCGGTGGGGTAGTTGGTCAAATGCTCATCACTCAGACTTCGCCTGATTGCTTGGTTGTTGGGGGTTAGAGGGGTGGGGCTAGGTTCGGGTGGGGGGGTGGGTTGACCATACACAAGGAATGGTTTATGATTGAAGAATCACATTTTTCTTTATTGTTGTTTTTCTTTCTAATCGACAAGATTAGAATTCTGTTTAATAAATTTAGGAGTGGTATAGAGATGAAGGGATTATGGTTGTTCTGATGACAGGAATGTGTAAATTACAGATTGACAGGAGCAGCTTGGCGGCCCTCAGTCTTGGGATGAGATCCTTATGGCTATGTCCAGTCTATCTGATGGGAAAGATGCTGACACAAACTTAATTCCCAACACATTTTATAAAAAAAGATTTGCAGGTCAAATACAGGATTTGTTTACAACTCTGTTTGAACAAATTGTTAATGGGGCAACCCCCCAAATCATGGGCTTTGCCAAAATCTTCATTTTCTCCAAAAAGAACAAACCAGCTCAGGAGCTCGGCTCCTATCGCCCGATTACGTTAATCAATGGGGATTCAAAAATCTACTCAAAACCTTTAGCTACTCGCTTATCTCAGGTGATTCACAGGATAGTGTCCAAATGGCAACATGGATTTATCCCTGGGAGAGGCACGAAAGATCATATTAGAAGGATCATTACCATGGTTGATGCTGGGCAGGTGTCAGGGGACCCTATTGCTGTGATTATGCTTGATGTCGAAAAAGCATTCAATTGGATCTCCTGGCACTTCCTCTTGGCTTCTATGCAAAAGAAGGGGATAGGCCCCGATTACATTAGGGCAGTTAAAGCACTATATGTTGAGCCAGTCGCCACTGTTTATATCAACGGGGAAATGACTGAGCAATTGAAGATTTTAGGGGGGACACGGCTAGGCTGTCCATGCTCCCCTCTATTATTCGCGTTGTATATTGACCCTTTTATAAAGAGCCTGGAATTGAATACGTATATTCCCCCGGTTTTATTGCAAGGGTATGACACTAAAGTTTTAGCCTACGCCGACGACATAGCTCTGACCACTCCTGATCCGGAATTGTCTATTAAGGCAGTAGAAGAAGAAGCCCGGATCTTTGGGTCTATCTCGGGGTATTCTTTAAATAAGCTAAAAACTCAAATTATTATTAATGAGCAAATCTCTCTGGTAGACAATAGGGCGGTCGAAAGTGCAGTCTATCTAGGTGTCACTATAAAGGCCAATCTAGATGATATTATTAATGAAAATATATTCCCTTTGGCAGAGAAAACCAAAAAATCATTGGGTTGGCTGAATAATTTGCATCTTTCACTGGTGGATAGATGCAAAATAATTAGGATGATTTTTTCCCCCAAAATTCTGTATTTAATGAGAGCTATTCCACTTGCTTTTTCCAAACAATGGTTGAAGAAATTTGATAGAATCTATTCGCAATTTCTTTGGGTTTACTCGCGACCAAGAAGATCGGTAAAGTTTTTGATACTCCCTAGCGAGCGGGGCAGATTGGCTTTTCCTAATCTTAAACTATATTATTGGGCTACCTTCTTAGCACACTGCGCAGTGCTTCTGCGGGAACGCCCTGTGTGGAATCATCCTTCTACCTTTGAGATATTAATTGGTACCGAAGCCTGGGGGTGTTTATGGCAACAGCTAGACTTGAGATACTATAAAAGGGTGCGTTTCAAGACTCTTTTGGCCACTATTGAGGTTTGGACCTCCGTATGCCGACTGTTGGGTATAGGCAGACTGAATTTTTATACTCCCCTTCAGGATAATAGGAATCTACCTAAGATGTTTGGTGATTCATATAAGATCAATTGGTTTAATGCTGGGATTAATAAATTAGGGTATTTTTTATTCATCAAGAGGTATTATTTCTTACAATCATCTTAGAATAGATTTAAATCTTACCCATAAGAAATGTTTAAAGTATCTTCAAATTAGTTTTTTTTTACAGCTAAAGGGGGGTGGGTCAGCTAGGTTTTCAAAAAACGATTTTATAGAGAAACTGTTTACTAAAACACCCCTATGAATAGGTATTATATATAATCTATTGAATAATCTTATGAAAGATGTTTTAGAAAAATACTCCGTAAAGTGGCAAACAAAATTAGGCATTACGGACGCCGCTTTTCAACAAGCCTTTTCAATAGCGCAAACTGTGCTAATGTCTGCAAGTCTTCACGTCCAGTGTTACAAGACATGTTTTTTTCTATACTACACCCCACTTAGGATTGCTAAATGGGGTGAAGGGAAAGGAACACACTGTCCACGGTGTGCTTTGTACGGGGCAGATACAGTGCATATATTTACTACATGTAGGTCTCTTTCACCGGTAATTGATTAAATTAATAATTTTTTTAGAGACAAACTATCATTGAATATAGTCATACCCCTCCCCTTCAATATTACTGGGAATACAAGCCAGTGTGGGAGTGGATGAGGGAGGGGCTTTGCTAAGTATTTCTGTGCCTATTTTTAGGCTATGTATCGCCTCAGCTTGGCTGGCGTAAACCCTCCGTCTTTTCAGCAATGGCTGGCACGTTTGCCAACAGTGTATAATCTGGAAAAAGCGATATGTGCAAGAAAGGGTCATCAAGCCAGAAAGAAGGGACTGAGAATTTGGAAGCATTTAACTATGTGGGCCAATCAATCAACTGTATAAAAAGCACTTGTCACTTTGTGGGGCAATCCGGGCTAAGCGTTGGGATTTGATTGCTGCTATATTTTACCATTACCATTTTATTTTAGGTACTTATTTTTTGGTTACACGACGAATTATACTCCTCTGATATTGATTAGATATAGTTTGTAAAAATTTTCAATTGAAATTGACAAGCATTTTGTAGTGTATATATTTACACGTGATTGATCCTTTTATTGGTAAATTATTATGTGGGGAAAGGTGGGGGTGGGGGAGGTTGGAGGGTATATGGTATAAATTTAAAATTTCAATAAGAAACATTTAGAAAAAAAAAAAGAAAGCAAACATCCTGAAAACCTATCAATTTTGCATGTATTTGGTCTTTTCAATTATTGCGGAAATTCGATATGCCTATTATTTTCTGCCAACATATGTAACTCATTTCTGTGATTTATACACATTCTGTTGGACTATTTTGTATTTTATTTTTGTACTTTGCAATACAATATTTGCAGCCATATCCTTTACTTCTGAGCATGATCACAATACTTAAAACTTGGTTTGTTGAGAATTAACTCACATGTATTTGTTTAAAGTGTTTTCAAGCTGTGTTGAAAAAAATTGGTTTTTTACCAAATTTCAGTAGGTAAATCATGTTTCTTAAATAATATAAATTGAACTAAGACTGTTTCTTTGGATGCACTATTATTGATGAATTTGAAAACAGCGTTGATGTGAGCTGCCCTGATGATTATGTTACTTCTAAAGATAATAACTGAGAAAAGAAAATGGAAATAAATCTGTTTCAGAATAAAAAAAAACAGAGTGGGTCCGACCCAAATAATCGGTCCGTAGTACTGAGGACATCAAATTAATGGTGCAAAGTATTCTATCAAGCCAGACATGCAATTGGTGTGGGGCACAGAAGAACGAGTAAACCCTTGCCATAGCAATACGCTGGCGCCAGATGTTGAGCAACTGCCAGTGCTGAAGCCAGTCATGGAGCGCCCACGTGCTTGAGACCATGGGTGCGGTGGGCAATGGGGGCACGAGCGGTCAAGTCCTGGGTCAAGGACACTGTTAAAATCGCCCGCTATGAGCCACAGGAGTCTGCTCTAGTGGGAGAGCGTGCCGGACAGTGTGTCCAGAAAAAGGGTTTGTTCCGAATTAGGTGCATAAACCGATCCTATTAGTATCGGCCATCCAGTCGGCCATCCAGGCTACCAAGCACAAAAACGTATCTGCCTTCCGCATCAACATCAGTCTTGTCAGCCACAAAGGGGGTCACCGGCCTAATCCACATTAATGCCCCTCTAGCGCAGGTGGAAAAATGTGTGGCAAACAGCAGGAGCGGACTCTTGTTTAGGGCGGTAGGGCTGCCTGCATCCCGCTTCATTTTCTGCCTTAATTACTACCTCATACTTTTTTTTAGGAATGTTTAATTTACTAAACCTTCAAAGAGTGTGACCCTTGCTCTGCTCGAGGGTCAGGTAAAACCAGACACTTTCTATAGGCTCATGTGCTAGAGCGCATGTGCCGGCGGTCGCAGGGTTCATAGGGCTCACCTGATTTCAGCCCCGGATAGCCAACAACACTGTAAGTCACTTTCCCCAGATGAGGCACTGCAACCTCGCCGGCTGAAAACAGCCTGGGTGCTTTAAGCATAAGCCATGGGTTTCTAAGGCTGTTTGTCAATCATTGAGGCTGCACTGTGTACAGCTGCAGCCCACCCATTTCCTAATTCGTCACAGCGTGGGGTTGGAACACGCCTCCACGGCCCAACCCTTTCTGGGAGGAGCTGGGGAAGGCTTGAGGTGACCATGAGGAGATCTGTAGCACAAGTGGCTCATGATATAAGCAAGCAGCAGATATGATCGGATCAGAGGACGGTGGGCAGTTAGTGTGGTCACTTGGAGATACAGAGGGAATGGGCCTAGAGCAGGATTTTAATGGGCTGCAGGATTCTTGTGCTAGGCACCTTCAAAAAAAAAAAAAAAAGGACATTGAAATGTGCCCCTAAAAGGCGGCCCTTATTTCTTATCATCCACTAAGGGAATCAAAAACAACAAACTGTCACTCAGTCAAAAAGCGCCAGAGAATGCCTGGCTCACTTCTGCCAGGACCCTCCTCAACATGTACTTAAAGAGGAGAAAGGCAAAGCAAGAGTTTTTCTTTTTGTAACTCACCCCCTGTCAACCATTCTTTCATTATTATTTTGGTGTCTAGCTGCACTTTATGAACTGCGAGAGTGTTCTAAACTTTTTAATTTCACAAGTCTTCTACTGCAACGGTGTTACTCATTCACCTTCCGAACCCCAGCATGGTTAGTTTGGGGGCGTTCCAGGTAACCACTCGGGGAGGGATCAGGGCCAATGTGCTGTGCCAAAATGGTGCTGCAAGGGTTTAAATCTGGATTGTTCTGCACGTGGTACACCATCCCAGATTACATCAGCAAGCAGCCATGATTAAGTTACAAAAGGTAGAACTCTCACATTTTCAAGGCCCATGCCTGAGTAGCTCATCCAGTTAAGGTTTCAATGCTTGCATTCCTGATTTGTAGTCCCATAGTTTAGTCAGTTATAAAAGTGGAACTTCAAGTACCAGAATGCAAAGCAAAATCCTTGCCTAGATCAGCTACTTGTGCCGGGACATGGAATAGTTTAGAGCTCTGTATAGAGGGGTAAACAGGCAAGGGCAAAGTGAGAACAATATTTAGAAATGGGACTGAATGAGAAATTGGGGAATAGGTCCAATGATTTCTGTAGCTCAATAATCACAGGTCTGATGAACAGCATATTAACGGCCTGTGCTGTCAGTGATTGCTTCAGATGAATGCCACAAAACAAGCCATGCAGATTGCACAGCTCTTAATGCGCATTGCATCAAGCTTTCATTTAAATTTGGCCACATCCAGTACAAGAATAGAACAAATTAGATATTTTTTATGCTTTGATTACAGAACTGCTTCTCCATAGACTGCTGCATTTATAATAACTGGATCTGTGTAGTAGTATGTGTACAGTTTCTCTCCAAGGTGCGATTTCAATAACATAATGCTCCTGTCATGGGTCCTGGTCATGGAACGAAGGGCTTTGAATGACCAAAATGAGATTCTACTGTGCTGAGCGATTTCATGTTGGAGTCATGTCCACATTCTCAATGCTATATAGTTTTGATCTAACTAGTCTTTTAGTGGTTTCTGTAATCTGTTGTGCTGGCATTTATGAATCTGTGCAACAATACTAGTGGTTCATCTGGGTAATCATGTGGTGCCTTTTGAACTCTTACGCCTCAGTTAGGGATTACCAAAATATGCTCAGCAAGGAATAGAACAGATGCTGTCTACTTCCAAGGTATAGGGTCAATAATGCAAATACCATGAAAGACATTTTAGTGTAGGAACACGTTTTGAAGTTATCTGTTGCATGATGGTTACCGATATTCCTGGTGCATATTGCAACCTGTGCTACATCACGAAATGAAATGAAAAAGGTATTTATCAAGCGCACTAATGTCCCAAGGCATCTAGGCGCTGGCCTCAGATGGATAAGTTGTGTAAAGAAGGAGAAATAGAATTATAGGTTAAATAACCATTGGGCATATTAGCAAGAACAGGCGAAAATTATCGCTAACCGCGCTTAGCGCGTATTTATTTAACGCCGCCTATCGCTGGATATTATCGTGGAGATAACATGCTATTAGCAAGGTTTATCTCCAATGCGATAAAATATCCAGCGATAGCGCAGCAATGCGTGAATATCGCTGGAAATCCAGCGATATTCACGCATTAGCACCATGGTGGACTTAGGCTGACAATCCACCTCCTATTCTACAAACAGGTAAGTCATGTTTTTAGCAGGTGTTAAATTCTAGCGATATTAGCGCTTAGCGCGAATTTTTTTATCGCTTCGCCTGCGTTCCTAATAGGGGGAAGTTGTGTTAGCGACTGTTTTCAGTCGCTTTTAGTTGGGAACGCCTACCTTGCATGTCATTAGCGATAATTATCGCTGGCATGCAAGGCGATGGGAAAACGGGCCGCTATCGCCAGAAAGCTGTCGCTAACGCCTGTTAGCGACAGCTTGCTGATAGGGCGATAAAAAAATCGCCGCTTTAGCGGCAAAAAGTGCCGCTAAAGCGGCGATAAGGCCCTTGCTAATATGCCCCCATGTTTTAAGTGCCTTCCTGAAAGCTAGCGGATTAGTGGCCCCTTTCAATGTGCGAGGGAGAGAATTACACAATCTGGTAGTGCCTGTAACAATACCTCTGCCACCCCAGTTGGCTTTCTTAAATTTAGGCACCATGATATTGAGTTCTGCAGTGGACCGGAGTGGTCATGGTGGGACATACCATTGAAAGCAGTTCTTGAGATAATCAGGGCCATTGCACTGAAGAGATTTGAAGGCAATATACAGTGCTTTAAAATCTATACGCTTTTCAACTGGAAGCCAATGTAGGTGACTGAGTGCAGAAGACGCTGATTTATATTTAGGAATGCCTAGAAGAAGGCGAGCGGACACATTCTGTACAATTTGGAGTTTAGTCAAAGATTTCTTCCTGATGTTTATGAACAGGACATTGCAATAGTCAATCCTTGAAAGTACTAAGGGAGACATCACCATTTTTTGAAGTTCAGGGGGAATAAAGGGAAATATTTTTCTAAGGAGTTTTAAGGTGAAAAAAGAGGCCGATGTGACAGCGTTGACCTGTTCCTCAAAGGGTAGGTTGCGGTCACAGACAACTCCAAGATTCCTTGCTTTATCAACTAAGGTAGGTAAAGTTCCCAATCCCTGTGGCCATCAAATAGGGGACCAGGAAGTAGTGTTCCATCCAAACAGTATGACCTCTGTTTTGCTAGAGTTAAACTTTACACAATTTGAGGCCATACCATTTTCTCACTTGCAGCATACAGTCCTGGAAGCAGAGAGCAGTCTCATCAGGGTTGCTTGCTACCAATATCACTATCTGTGTATCATTGGCATAAGATACCACCATAAATCCATGGGATTTAATCAGTCTAGCCAGCGGGCCACATAAGCATTAAAAAGAGTGGGACTCAGTGAAGGACCCCTGAGGTACGCCGCATGGTAAGGAAAAGGTCAGGGAGCAATAATCTTCCAGAGCCTCAAACTGCTCATGATTCACAAGAAAGGAGATAAGTAGCGAATAGGCAAGAACCTTTATCCCCATAGCTGTGAGACGATCCAAAATTATGTTATGATTGACCGTGTTGAACGCTGCAGATAGGTCTAATAGGACTAAAGCCGCATTGCCTCCAGCGTCGACCGTTAGTCTCACTTGTTCTGAGGCTGTGATCAAGGCCAGTTCGGTTCTGTGTTGGCCTCTGAAGCCAAACTGCTTTGAGTTGAGAAGTCCGTTAGTTTCAAGAAAAGCTGACATTTCCACATTTATTGCCCTCTCGACAACTTTTGCTGGAAAAGGGAGTCTAGACATAGGTCGGTAACTGTTCAGATATGAGTAATCTAAACTGGGTTTTTTCAGGAGGGAAGGACCGATGCCAATTTCCATTTATTGGGAAATATGCCAGAGGTGAAAATTTGATTAAAAATATCCACCAAACACTTACTAATAAGTGCTAGGTGTACCACTTTCAGGGGGCAGGGATCAAGTGGCGACCCCGACTTGGTTTGATAGATTAGTTTTGTGACTCCTGCCGCCGTAAGTATCAAAAAGGAGTCAAAGCAGGGGGTGCCCATATCTGAGTTCTCCAGAGGAGCCTTCATAAGCATTATGGCAGCTGCTGAGTTCTGTGAGAGATTATTATAGATGGTTTTTATCTTATCTTGAAAAACATAGCGATTGAATTACATAACTCTTGAATCACATTTGTGTTTTTTATTTTCGGCGGCTTGACAAGACTATTCACAGTGGCGAATAGTTATTTTGTTGAGTTGAGTTGAGTCATAAGCCTGTAACAAGTGACACAGGCTGATACTGCTTTGCATATTATGGAGCCTCTGGTCTTAGAAACACCTCTGTATTCCGAGAGCGTCCACAGTCCTATCATAGGACAGATTCAGAACACAAAACGTAGTATTAAAGAAACACATCAGGACAGCTATAACGTTACAAATAATTTTCAAAATAAACAACCTGTCTTTAGCTCTGATTTAATCATCACTGTGTTAGTGTTTTGCCTGGCAACAGAAGAGTTATCATATGAAAACTCTTTATTGATGTCATAATTACAATTTCACAACTGCTTTATTAACCTTCTTGCTTTCGCAAATTTGCTTGAAAATGTACAATTTGCCCACCCTTTTTTCAACATTTTCCTGGGAGGAGAACCCCCCCCCCGAACCCTCCTTTATGACAGTCGGGCTCCCTCGCTACACTCGCTTGCCACACGGCACTCATCAAAAACTTTTATGCCTCACCACTTGCAAATGTCACCAGCTGCCACTGGCAAACAGCTGACCACGTCAGTGCTTCTGGAGCCTAGTTGTCTCCAGAAGCGTTAACTGTGTCTCCTGTAGGAGTGCACTATGGATGGAACATCGCCTAAGGTAGGAATAGATGGAGTATCTTTGTGTGGGTGTATGATTGCCCCTCAAGCTCCATGTAAGAATGCTTTTGGGAGCATCAGTGTAGTGAGAGAGAGTCATGCCGTTGATGATCGTGCAATGGCCAATATTTGAACAATTGTAAACTGTTGGAAATGGCCCTTTTTGCAGGGTTATCCCTAAACTTTTTGCTTCTTCCTCTTTTGTTTTTCCTGACCTGTGGTTGTTGGCTATAGGACTCTGGGCACTTTGCCAGTGCTGATCAGTGCTAAAGTGCATATGCTCTCTGTGTAAATTGTTATTATGATTGGTTATCCATGATTGGTATATTTGTTTTACCAGTAGGTCCCTAGTAAAGTGCACTGAGTGTGCCAGGGCTGGTAATTCAAATGCTACTAGTGGGCCTGCAGCACTGATTGTGCCACCCACATGAGTAGCCTTAAAATGGTGTCTCAGGCCTGCCACTGCAGTGCCTGTGCGCAGTTTGTTAACTGCCACGTTGACCTGGCCAGTGTCCCCACTTGCCAGGCATGACCCTTCCCTTTTCTTACACATTGGACACCCCATGGTAGGCCCAAGGTACCCCCCTGGGCAGGCTGCAGTGTATGTGAAAGGTAGGACATATACTAGTGTGGGTAACATGTCCTGATAGTGAAATACTGCCAAATTCGTTTTTCACTATTGAAAGGCTATCTTGCCCATAGGACAGAATGGGGAATGCTGTGTAACATGTTTACCTGCATATCTTCCCATAGGAGCAAGGTAGAAAATTGGAGTCTGGTATCCCTGAACTCAGAATTTAATAACACATCTTTTAGGATGGATGGTTTTTAAATTCTGTGTTTGAAAATAGCACTTTTAGAAAGTGGCTATTTTCTTGTTCAACCTTTCTGTGTGCCTCTGCCTGTTTGTGGATTGACTGTCTGGTTTGGCGAGTGACAGGGGCTGGGGTGGCTCCAGGAGTCTGGGTGAGTCAGCACTAGGCTGAATAAATCCTATCTGCATTTGGAGTGGTGGGAGGAGTAGCACCTGGGCCTGAATAGGGCTGTGCCTGCCTTCCACAATGCTGGCTCCACCTCCTGCGGTGTGTCTGATGACCCTGGCCCACACTCACAAAGGAAGAAGATGTGCACTGGCAGAGTGCACCCAGAACTGGTTTGGACTGGGTCCAGGACCCCTCACACATAGAGAACAAATACCTTTGGGGTATAAATACTAGAGCTGAAACCCCTGAAAGTTAGACTACTTTGGAATCAAGAAGGAACCTTTGCTGAGGAGAAAAGCTGAAGAGCTGAAGGAGAAGCACTGCCCAAGTGTGTCTAGGTTGCTATTTCTGCCAAAGGAAGGAGAAGGACTTTGCTGTGTGCTGTGTTCCCCCTGCTTGAAGAAAGGACTTTGTTGTGTGCTGTGTCCAACTGAAGAGAAGTCTCCAAGGGCCTGTTTCTGAAGTCCCAGGCACAAAAGGACTTCACCCTCAGCTCCCTGAACTTCCTTGCTGGGAGTTCCAGTCTGCCAGGAGGGCCTGTAACTGTGTGTGAGGCCTTTTTGCTGGTGGGAGCTGGAAGCGCGACGCAACGAGAGAGAAGCGTGACGCTGCCGCAGCAGCCGCATCACCGAGGAAGCGTGTCGCCGCTGCTGCTGTTCGCCGTCGCATCACCGAGAAGCGTGCCGCTGCCACAGAGGGTGCCGTCGCATCACCGGAGAAGCGTGTCGCAGGGCGGTCGCATCGCTGAGGAAGCGCGCCGCCGCTGATCGCCGCCGCAACACCGGAGAAGCGTGTCGCCATCACCGAGGGTGTCGACGCATCACCGGAGAAGCGTGTCGCAGGGCCTGTCGCGGCTCAGAAAATCACAGAGTTCGCCGTCGGGCGTGCACGCATCGCCTCCACGTTGTCGCATAGCAACAAAGACGCCATTTTTGTCACATCGCAGCGGATCGTCGCAACGCATCGAGGCGCCATCTTGTCGCATCGGAACCGGAGCGCAGAAAGAATTGACACATCGCCTTCTCTGCGCCCCTTTTGTTTGATTTGCGTAACGCATCCCAGGTACTTTGAGACTAAAGTGTCGCATTCATCATCTACAAGTTTATTTTTGCAACAACCCTTTTTAAAGACATTCTACTGAGTTTCTGTATGTTGGATTTTTGTCGTTTTGGTCTTGTTTAGTTTAGATAAAGATATTTTATTTTTCTAAACTGGTGTGGTGTCCATTTGTGGTGTTTTCACTGGATTACTGTGAGTGTTGGTACAAATACTTCTACACATTGCCTTTGGGATAAGCCTGTCTACTCGTGCCAAGCTACCAAGGGGGTGAGCAGGGGTTATCTAAAGTGTGTATCCCCCTTACTCTGACTAGAAGCAAGGGTTCCTATTTGGTCAAAGGTACCTACCTCTGCCAACTACAGACACCCAGTTCTAACATAAACCAAAAGACAAAAACTGGAAATTCCATCAGAGCAGAGGAACAACCTGTCTCAGCCCAAACTACCAAACTATCCAGTTCAGTATAACTAGCCGAAGAGAAATAACATATCTGCAGGGGAGGCAGGGCATGGGGAGCTCAGTAGGAGGTGCCACCAGTGTGTCGGGCGAGTAGGTATTAGTACGATGATTAGCGTCGTAAAAGCTGTGACATAGCAATTAAACATATAGGGGCATATTATCAAGCGGCAGTGATAATTATCGCTGGCCGCCCTCAGCGTGAAAATGTTTATCGCCGGCTATCGCAGATAATTATCGCCATGCTAACGCTGTATTAACAACGCATAGCGCAATGGCGATAATTATCCTGAGCGAGTAGCGCATGTTCCATGGAACATCGCTGGTTTTTCAGCGATGTTCCATTGAAAACGGCGATAACCTTGCTGATACTAACTCTGTGGTCGTATCAGCATAATCCACCCCCAATGGTAAGTATGGCTAAGTCAGCATTTTAGCAGACGTTAGTTTTTGGCGAAAACCGCGGTCATTAGAGATGCAAAGCGAGGCGTCGGGAAAACGGGTGCTAACATGCGCTAATGCATGTTAGCATCCCCTTGTAGATAGGGCGATAATATTAACTCCGCTTTTTTGGCTTTTAAAGCCAAAAAAACGGAGATAAGGCCCTTGTTAATATGCCCCATGGTGAGAACAACATTATTGCCTTTAGGAAAGGGAGGGAGGAGGAAGGGAAGGCACAGTGTAATATATGTCATTTACCAACTCAGAGCATGTGGTAGTGCTAGGTAGGTTCAGCTGTGGGACAGATAATATCATCATTAGGCATCAGCCAGGGTTCCTAATGACACCATAGTAGCCAGACATGGAGGATACATCCCTTGTGACAGCGCAAGTAGGTAAGCCACAGGGCCCGCTTGACAGCACCAAATGAATCCCTAATTGTGACCATACGAGCAGTGCCTGTATGCCCAAGTCAGAGCGTTATTGTGTATGCTGTCCAGAACAAATAAAAGCAGATTGATAAGAGGACTCAGGGGTAGTATCTAATACAGGTGGTTGTGAGGCATCATGGTTCCGGGCGGCAGGCAGTGGCTGTGAGCTTTTGGAGACATTGCGTCGGTGTCGCAGTAGGACTCAAGGTAAAGGGCCCGATTGCATACGCCAGTAGGTCCCAAGTGTGTGCAGCAGCGGAAAACATCCATTACAATGCAGGCATTACAACACAATGCCTTTACAACGCAGTCAATACAATGCAAGTTCCTTTACAACGCATGCTATTACAACGCATGCCATTACAATGCTGACCTGCACATTTCCTGAGGTCAGCACCCTGTGGTGTTAGAATAGCTAAATTATGTTGTAATAGTGCATGCATTGTAATGGCTTGCATTGTAATAATAGCATGTGCTGTAATGGAAGTTGCGTTGTAAAAACCAGGTTGTAAAAGTATGTGTTGTAATAGTTTGCTTTGTAACGTCATACATCCTGCAGCAGCATGAGCAACCCAGTATCACGAAGCACTTGTGTGTCCGACCCACTACACTGAAGGTAGGAGTGGAGGAAGGTGGGGGTGTTCTCAGCCTGGAGTAGGGAGGTACATGGGGCCCCCGGAGCAGTCCATAGCCAGCCAAGCAAGCAGGTGCTATACCGGCTCCCCCAATGGCCGAGGTGGGAACCGCAGCTGGGCCCCTCACAGTCCCATGAGGCATTGGGCAGGTACTCTCATCTAGGGCACAATCCAGCCATGGTGCCAGGCGCAGACCAAGTATGTGGTCACGGGTCCCCACTCCTGCAGAGGCCCAAGGATGATGCAGTGGGGGAAAAGCAGCGCACCACTCCTGGTCTCGGGCTGCCCCCATCGCGACACTCAGAGCATAGGCATTGGTTCAGTCCCAGCGGGGATGCAAATGCCAGAGGGCCTGACTCCTCCCAGGTAGAGCAGTTGTTCATGTGTGGCTTATGGGGATAGTGGGTGCAGCGAGGCAGCAGGCACACAGGCAGTCCCTCTACCCAACCAGATCCACCGCTGCAGCAATCTTACCTACGGTTGGCGCGGTCAAGAAAGGGCCCCGTAGTCCGTCTCACCTTCAGCGCCGTCGCCGAGCCAGGCGCCACGGGCTCACGGCAGCATCCATCACGTAGGATGGGCAGCCGGCTGAGCGCACCATAGAGCGCTAGTACCCAGTGGTGTCCCTCACTCCAGCACCCTCCAGAAGCTCCTCACAGCAGGTCCAGGCAGGGCCGTCAGAAGCCCGAGTCTGTCCAGCCCCAGGCACCAGGGACGCCGGGGGTGGCCAGCCTCAGGGGGCCCCGAAGTCGCCCGGGGGAGCAGCAGAGCAAGCAGATCAGAGCTCCTTACATCCTCGGCGGCTCATCTCATCCACGGCCCGTTGGGTATAGGCAGACTGAATTTTTATACTAAAGGCAATAATGTTGTTCTCACCATGTGTTTAGACTCGTTTAGAAGATGCATGTTGAGAAAATCATGCAGTCTGGGAAAAACGCTAATGGCTGCAAGAGCTAAAGAGCAAGCAGACTGATAAGCTGCTGAAATTGAAGCAGGAACAGCCCAACATGAATCGGCCATGACCACGAAAAGTAAGCACCACGAAAACTGATGCGGATTTTCATTTCCCGAAGAAGGTAAATGTCCAACCATTGGACAGACGTGTAAAGGTTGCAGGAACCACTTCATAACAGACGGTGGAGCAAAAGAAAATTTAAATGCGTCACAAGAGAAGGACAAAATGGACGCCTGAACATTCCATCAGCTACAACAAATGGAAACAAGACCAGACCGTCATCAAGCTCAGCATACTGAGGCTCTTTGACATCACTATCGAGTGCTGATGAAGAAAATGGGTGTGCATTAATGGTAGCTACCAAGGAACAACATGAAACAAAATGATAAACTTCATTTGGACACTGTCCCAAATTCGCACTGAAAGTGAATGATCTAATAACTTTCTTCATAGACTGTGCTGCTTCAATTAACATCATGCCTGTGGAGAGGTTTAACAGCCTGTCCCCTGTGCCTCCCCTCACTCCATCAGCCACAATGGTGTACACGTCAGATGCTTCTGAACCACTGCATAGCCAAAGATCATGGGTGATTTGCCGCGCTTTACAAATCCCTGATTGATTGATTCATAGCAACCATACAACACATCAGTACAAGCGCCAATTCATGCACTTCAAGGAACTGCATCCAGTGCCTGTTTACTCAGTCTCGTCACTGCTGCTGCAATGGGACTGATATCACACAATTACAACCTTAACACTCTGAGATTGTGAGTAAGTTTCCATCGTTGTTTCATGGTTTAAGAAGACTCAGGACAATGAAAGTGCAACTTCATACAAATTAGAACATTCGCCCTGTTGCTTAACCACATTGCAGAATCACCTTTCATTTGCAGGAAGCTGTTGAGAAAGAACTAGAGACACTGTTCAAACATGACATAATTGAACACTCAACCGGTCCTATGCCATGGGTAATGCCCATAGTGGTAGTGCCAAAAAGGACAGTGGAGGTGCAGTGCACATTTGCATTGATATGCGCCAGGCCAGTAAAGCAATCAAGAGAGAAAGACATCCTGGTCCTCACCTAGCGAACATGATCATGCAATTGAAAGGAGCCAAAGTCTTCTCCCATCTCGATTTGAACAAGGAATACCATCAACTTGAGCTAGAAGAGAATTGCAGGTACATTACTACTTTTTCAACTCATGTTGGTTTGTTCAGATACAAAAAACAAATTTTTGGAATATCTTTGGCTGCTGAAAAATTTCAAAATGTTATACGCCAAATAATTCAACCTTTAACACATGCTTTCAATTACTGTGATGACATATTGGTATTTGGGACAACACAAAGAAACACAACAAAGCTTTTACACAAGTGTGGCAATTGCTTGCTGATACAGGTCTCACTCTGAATGCAGAAAAGTGTGAGTTTCACAAGAACAAACTCAAGTTCCTTGGGCACATATTTTTGGAGGGAGGAATGACTCCTGGCCTGGATATGGTGCAAGCATTGTCATCTATTTGCCCCCACAAGATCTAGCAAATGCTGCACTCCTTTTTGGGCATGGCCAGTTATTGGGCAATTTACATTCATGACTTTGCTACAGTGAGTGCCCCATTGAAAGACTTGACAAAGAGAAATGTCCCATTCCAATGGACTTCTAAATGTGATCAAAGTTTCAAAAGAATAAAATATGCGATTGAAAATTCAACTGAAATGGCCTACTTTGACCCCAAATTATATACTGAGATCA
This sequence comes from Calotriton arnoldi, assembly GCA_963921515.1. NCBI lineage: Eukaryota > Metazoa > Chordata > Amphibia > Caudata > Salamandridae > Calotriton > Calotriton arnoldi. Next base: position 937,763 of record CAWUFW010007196.1, on the reverse strand, counting down.
CAGTAAATGCAACTCCGTTGGGCTGGGAGCTATTCTTGCTCAACACAATGGTTATCCGAAAGCTCAGAGACACATTGTGGCCTATATCAGTCAAAGTCTGTCTGAAACTGAAAGTTCCTATTCTCAGCCGGAGGAGAGTCTGGCTGTTGTGTGGGACTGCAATTTGTTTTAATGTATTTCTGTATGCAAAAAATTTCACCATCATCACAGCTCGTCAGGCGTTGCTCACCATCTTTGGAAACCCAAAGGCAACAATGCCTCCTCGCATTGAGAGGTGGGGATTGCAACTGCAAGAATACAAATATGAATTTGTACACAAGTCGGGGAAAGACTAATTACTTTTCATGATTGCCACTATATGCCACAGTTTAATATCTAAAGTGGCTGAGGACTAAGTTAACTTTATTTTGACATCCAGCACACCAGCAGCTTTTTCACTTGAACAGATTATTGCTGCTACCAACACAGACAAGAACATGGTTTTACTCAAAGACATCATTTTAACTCACTCATTGAAGAAGAGTGGTCGACCATTTACTGATGATGTTGAATTTCAGAAATTTAGAAATGAACTAGATGAATTATCCATAACTTGAGAAGGAATTGTGCTGAGAGGCTCAAGAATCACAGTATCACAGTACCTGAGAGCCTAAGACCGTCCGGTCCTTGGGCTTCGTCACTCCCAGATTCAATTGCTCCCTACCTACTTAAAATGGCTAATTTTACCATTCTAGGTGATTTAAATCTTCATCTTGATAATACTGAGTGTACAATCAGTAGCACCTTGATATCGGATTTGGCAGCAATGAATCTACTGCTTTGTAATAATGGCCCGACGCATACGGCAGGCCATCTACTAGAACCCATTTTTTCCAATTTATCTCAAATTCAATGTTCTCCTGCTCTTCCGTTATGTTGGTCAGACCATTTTGCTGTCAAGTTCCACTGTACAGTTCCGGTGAATTTGTTTACACCTGCATCTGGAATTCAATCACAATCCAGAAACTGGGGTAAACTGGATATGGAAGCCTTTAATCAATTCTTGTCCCATAGTGCCCCTACTATTGACTCGATGATGTCGATCACTTCTCTGGAAACTGTACATACTGGATTTCTAATGCAATTGATCATTGCCTTCCACTTTCCATTAAAGAATTGTATAACCACCGTCCCCCCGCTCCTTGGTTTACGGAACAACTACAAATTGAAAAAAGCAAATGCAAAGCGCTGGAGAGACGTTGGAGGAAGAACTATTCATTTGATTCTAAAATGACATATAAAAATGCTCTAAAAGAATATCAAGCCTTATGTAAATCAGCTCGAGCGGAATATGTTTCCTCCATCTGCTTCTAATGCACAGAACTGTTCACGTACTCTGTTTACAATGGTTAAAAACTAGCCGGCTCAGATATCAACAGCCTACTTCCCTATTTTAGATGAATTACAATGTGATACTCTTGCTAATCTTTTTATAAATAAAGTGGAACAAATATACCGGACACTTGATAAAACTAGGCCAATGGTCCCTATTCAGTTAGTTTCCTCCCCTGAGCTCACTCTCTATGGCTGAACCTTCCATTAAATTGGAATCGTGGGCACCTTCTGACACGCTCTTTTCAAAAAAAAATCTTAGGTAGCATTAAATCAGATCTCCTTGTGACCTCCCTTCCTGCCTCAGTACTACAGCAGCTTGATTTGCCACCCATGAAGATTGTTATGGAGTTACTCAATGCTTCATTTCAAGAGCCATGGTCCCGCCTGACCTGAAACATGCCATGGTCCTTCCTCTCCTGAAAAAGGCTAATGCTGATCCTGCCCAGTTATCTAATTTTAGGCCAATTTCCCTGCTCCCAATCTTTCTAAATCCTGGAAAAACATGTAAATCTACAATTAACACAGTTTATTGAATCCTCTAACTTCCTACACTTTTCTCAGTCAGGCTTCAGAGCGGGTTTCTCGACCGAGACGACTCTTTCTTGGAGTCACCTAAATGCTACGGCAACGCCTGGATATAGGAGACACAGTGGCCCTCATATTGCCTCGACTTGAGCGCCGCATTTGACACGGTGTCCCACACCGTGCTCATTAAATCTTTGCAGTCTCTTGGCATTGCCGGTTCAGCACTTGGTTGGCTTTCTTCATTTTTATCCAAGCGGACTTTTCAAGTTTTTTCATCTAGGGCTACTTCAAAATCCATTCTTTCCCCTATGGGGTACCCCAAGGGTCGATTCTAAGTCCTCTTCTGTTTAATGTGTATGTTCAACCTTTGGCAGCGATTGCAGAAGAGGCTGGGTTGTCTCTCTTTCTTACGCCGATGACACCCAAATCATTTCTCCTTTCTACGGAAAAGCTGCCGGGACCTTCAATTCTTCAAGCGGGTTTGAGTAACATTGCATCTTGGATGCAAACCAATCTACTCAAACTCAATGGTGAAAAAACCGAGATCCTGATTCTGGGGAAAAATAACAATCTTTGGGGCCCCCAACACTGGCCCAGCGCAATGGGCCTTTTACCTCAGCCCACCTCCCAAGTCCGCAACCTGGGAGTCATCATTGATGACAAACTATCAATGAAACAATAGCGTGTAAAAGTTGCAGCTACCTGCTTCACCATTTTAAAATGGTTGAAGAAAATTATCTGGATGGCTCCCTTAGTGCTACCCAAAAAACCGTAGTCCAGGCACTTGTAACACCTAGACTGGACTATGGGAAACATACTTTATCTGGGAGCAAATAGGGATGTGTTACGGAGGCTTCAGGTGGTACAAAACTCTGCCGCTAGATTGTTGTTGCAAGATCCCAAGAATGTCTTCCACCTCTAGTGCCTTGAGAGATCTGCATTGGCTTAGAATTGAAAATCGTGCCAAACTCAAAGCCTTGAACTATATGTTCAAGATCAAGGCGGGCACTGCTCCTCAATATTTGCAAAATCTGAGCCCACCCTTACCAGCCCTCTCGCCTCTCACGGTTCCTGCGACTCAGGAAAATTTGTGGTTCCCAGGATCAAACTTACAAGAATGGGTGGTCGCTCTTTCTCTTATCTTGGCCCATCCTTGTGGAATTCTTCCCCATAGCGATTCGCAAAGAAACGCTACATATGAATTTCCGTAAACTCCTAAAACCCATGGTTGTTTAATCAACAATCTCTTACTTTTTTCTTTTCTGTTCCTTCAGGCTTGCGCTGGGAAAACCCTTGTTGGGTAGCTGTGCGCATTACAAAATTAATTTAACATAACATAACATAAGACAACAGGTTATTGAGCTCGCCCATGAAGGACTTCATGGCATTGCAGCCGTGTAAAGAGCCCTGAGGGATCGAGTGTGGTTCCCTAGCCTCGGTGAACAAGTTGAGAAAGAACTAAAGCATGGGATCTGTGTAACTGTTTATCTTCCAAAGTGACAGAGCATCCATTGACTATGTCTGAACTTCCTGCACATGCCTGGGAGAGAGTGGAAGTTGATTTCTTTGGACCCCTGGAAAATGGACATCTTATGGTGATCATTGATGAATGCTCACATTTTCCTTTGGTGGAAGACTTATCATCGACAACCCATGACAAAGTCATCCAGCGCCTTGATAACATTTTTGCAGCGTGGGACTTACCCACTACTCTCAAAACAGACAATGGTTCGCCTTTTAATAGCAAGGAGTTCAAAGAGTTTCTGAGTCAAGTCAACATTAAACATCAAAAGAGCACACCCCTCTGGCCTCAGGCCAACAGTGTTGTCTAATGATGTATGGTCACCCTCAAAAGAATAATTCAGCGAGCGCCATTGGAGAAAATAAATTTGCAACAAGTGTGAAAATCGTGCTGACCAGTCAGAACCTGGCACTTCCAGCATGTGAGCACAAGTAGAGTGAGTGCTTTAACTCAGATTACCTAGCATACCTTTATTTCCTTTTGATTAAAGATTTTAATTACATCACATATAAATGGTGAGATGTAATGATAAGATTGCTTCTAACTACAATTTGTAAGACATTGCAAAAGACAAAAAAGATAAGCTGAATTTAGACAAATGGTTAGATATAGAGGATAACTGTATATGATAAAACATATGGCTGGCAGATGCAGATGTCTCCGTCCTTAGGATCCTCTTGAGCTACCCACTTCCCAGGGAAACATTTCACAGCTAAGCTGGTGTCTAATAGGACATTGACTATTTTCCTCCTCGTGGGCCAAGAACAGGTTAGCTTTCCCAGACCCTACAACAGCTTTTTTCAGTTCTAGAAAATTAAGGCAAACCTAGGGGCACTCCTTTATATTACTTCAAGTCAGGCAATAATTCTTCCCACGGGTAGTCTTCCATACTCTTCTGCTTCCCGGCACTCTCGATTTCGAAAATTGTTAACCACCATTTTGTAAAGAGACCCCTCACCTCTGCTTGGCGCTAATCCCTAAACAAATCACACTAAAGTTCCCACACTTTTTTGGCGGGTTTTACCACACAGCAACACAGTTCCTGACTGGGTTAGGGACATTAAGACAAAAGGTATCCCAGAATTCCGTGCGTTATAAAAACCCAAAATGGTAGAACTGAACCTCTCTGAGATTTCATTGTCTCCTTCTCCAAATCATTCCCTCATTTTGCACCTTCCTCTTTGCCAGTGGAGCCTATAATTGCGAATCGGAGGGTTTGCCATTGATAAAAAGCGTAGTACATCTGGCTTCTATATTCAAAGGGCGCAACTGTTTTTCAGGGGGCAGAGAAAGCAATTTAATGTATAGGTGATAGCGACAACAGAGCGGAAGATTCGGTTTCGTCTCCCATTGTGCGTGAGACAGATACGTTTTTTGTTTTCTTAGAATCAGATGACTTCCAGTTTCAAGTTCTGATTTTTAAATAATTTAAAATCCCAGTGGAAGAATTAAATTAATGTTGCAGGGTGCAGGGATTTTTTTTTCTGGGCTGTGATGTATTATAGTATTGCTCACCTTTACAAATTTAGCAGCGAGAGACATTGGCAGAATCAGAAGATTTACACATGAACAACAGACTTCTACAGTTGAAGATCTTGACAAAGCCAAAAAAAACAAAATCAGAGGAACAATACCCTTCTTATCATACTTTCATAATAAGGTACTGCAAGGCTTGCTCGTTGGGATTTTATGTGAGAGAACATGCCTAATTTCTTTTCAATTTAACAGTAAATTAATTTAGAAATGTATTTTTATATCATGTACTTTCCTTTTTGAATTCACTGAAAACTGCTTGCCTCTGGGCAATCTGCTTAATTAACCCGTATTCTGGCATCCATAATTGAATTTGATTGCATATGATTGTTATCAAATCATTCGCTGCCAAAAGCTATCTAATGTTTCTGTTTCAATCAGTGCCATTCATCAGTGAGTGCCTGCATGGTGCAAAGAGCAACAACTATTGCAAATTTTGATATCTCATATTTATTTAAAATGTGAGATGTTAAGTTCCTAAATCCAGCCAAGCTTCCTTCCCATCTTTTCTAAAGCTTTTCTGGAGCTAAGTTAATTTACTATTTTAACCTACTATTTGCACGTTAGATGGTGTGATTTATACTGTGGTTAAGTGCATGTCTAGCCTATGTTCGAAGAAACTTATATTTGTTAGATATTTTGACATTTTGTGCTTTTGAGTTTTTTTGTTCACAGACCTGCCGAAGAACAACTGGAATATGAGCTGAGTTTTTTTAAAGAAAACTACAATAAGAGTTAAGGAGAAACGTTCAAGCGGGCTTCATTTAGAGTCCAATCAATCAACCAATCAGGGAATTGTAAGCGCGCTACTCACCCGTGAGGGTCTCAAGGCGCTGAGGGGGGGGAGGGTCTGCAGATCTGTTTAGCCGAAGAGCCAGGTCTTGAGGGTCTTCCTGAAGGTGTTCAGGGAGGGGGCGCGTCTGATGTCTGCCGGTAGCTCGTTGCAGGTCTTGGCTGCAAGAGAGTCCAATCACAATCCCTTTTCATTACACACAGAATAATAAGCTAAAGGTGCATTCACACTGTACACGAAATCGCAATCTGCACCCCCCCTCCCCTTTGGGATTGTACATGCAGTAGAAGTTTGATCGCCGCATGTGAAATAAGCTGGCACATGTGTGGAATATTCTGTGTACTGTCAAGGTTTAAATGTGGGTTTGGACAGGTGGTGGGACCCAAGCATTGGAAATATCTCTTCCAAAATGGCTATGGCTAAGGGAACAAGATGGGACACAGACAGGGTCATGCGCATTCACTGATATACCTACAAAAGTGTAAGTCAGTTGCATTCCACTCCACTGAAGTTACATATACTAATATTCAAATAATACTAAAGGAAAACCAGACATAAAGTTACACCCACCCAGTCTTGAAGTAAATCGCACACCACACACCATCTACTCGACCGAACTGCAAGAAATCATATAGAATCCAAAGTAGGACAACCGAAAAAAGGAATTAAAAGCTTAATGATATTACACATGGTCAGCGCTAGCATAATAAGGTGTAGGAAATTTTAGATAGGGATGAACATGTTTGTAGCACATTAATGCCAAAGATACGTTTCAGCAGCACAGATAAGCACACATATCTCAAGCATAGAAATATTCAACATAATGTACTAAAATCAATAAACCATAAACAGAAAGTTCAGAAAAAACATTTTGCAATGCACACACACACACTTGACAATCCAAGAAGAGGGTTCGTTGGCAACACAATAACCATCACCACACCCCTTCCCAGCGGCATCTTATTAACCAATCAACCAACAACATAGAGGTCAGCATCATAGGTAAAACTACACACTGGCACAAGGCCATTTCCATAATGCTGGTGCCAATGTTTGTTTCACTGTCCCTCATCTAAAGGAACAACAGAGAGAGCATATACAGGATGGGGGTCATTTTTGGTATCTTTTCACTGCCTACAGTTTTTCACATGGAGGTTTTTTGTGTAGGGAGACCTTTTATTCCTCCTTCTTGCTTCTTTGGATACTTGCAGTGGTGCTGGTACATTCAAGGTGTGAACCCTGCTGTGCTTTTGTTTTTTTGCACTGTTGTTTAGCGTAAAATGCATTCTTGCGTCCAAAGAGAATGCATTTCTCACAAAATACTGCGCCAAATGCCAGTTTTGCATTTCACTATTTTTTTGTAATTTGCATATTTTTCGGGAAAATTTTGCATGATTACACAAAAGCAAATTACTTGAATTTCACACACCTCTAACCTTTTCAGCTACCTGTCTTCATAGAACTGATATTTGCTGTCATTGCTGTGTGCTTGCTGGGTTTTACATCTGTTTGACTTCTGTTGCCGCAGAAGGGCTCAGCAGATTTTATAATCCTTGTGGGATTTGGATCTGGATAAAGGGGTGTCCTGTTTTATTTTTCTGAGGTGGGGTGCTTCTCTTCAGTCTCATTTATGAATAAAGTTTATTTGACTCTCATCTGTTTCAATTTTCAGAGATGAAGGGTTCAGGGCTATGGCCAGTCTCTGGTGCCTTATATGCTACCAGTTTTCTTCTAATATGCTGCTCTTAACTGTAATAGAAAGTTTCATTAGGGGTAAGCCTGGACGGAGTTCGCGTAACCGCGCCAGGCGGAATTCCGCGAAGTTGCAAAAAAACTCCGCGAGCTACATGGAATTCCGTGAGCGCGCAGAGTTGCTTGTTCCGCCCGTTCGCAATGCATTTTTGCCATTTGAGAATGCGTACTGCGTGTTTGGGGACGCTTATTGCGTGCTCGGGGGGAAATATCGCGCAAAATTAACCACGTGGTCGCCAATGGGCGCGGCCATCTTGTTTTTCACTTTTTGCTATGGTTCTGGGCCTGTTTTTCTATCCTCCCTATATCTTTTCAATCCTTTGTTTCTAGAAACTTTTTTCTGATCTTTTTTATTTATTATCGATCCCTCTCTATTCCTGATTGTATATTTTGCATTTTTTTCTACTTTTTGTGTGTTTTTGAGTGCGTTTTTCACTCTTTTTCTATTACTTGCTTTTTTAAATTTCTTTTACTTACTTTACTACTTCTTAAATTTTCTTTTCCGCCCCCCCTACCCAGAACCATGGAGAAGAGCCTTAAAAAAACTAAGGGCCAGTGGAAGAGGCCGAGGAGTGAGAGTCGCAACCACCTTCCTAGCGAAAGGCGGCGCACACATGGGGTGCAGCCACGGGCCTTATTCAGTGCGGCGGAGGTGGCCGCACTGGTTTTTTTATCCAGCGCCACCTCCCCTTAGCCCTGGCAGCAGGCGGCAGGCCGGGGTCCGGGTACGGGCTCCGGGAGCCTCACCGTCGGTGGGCGAGGGTGCGCCGGGCAGTGTTCCGCGGCTCTGGGGACCCATAACCAATTGACGCACCGGTGGTCCGACATCCTGGACCGGGAGTAGGACCTGATAGGTGTTGAGATCCCGGGGCTTGGTGAGTAGCTAATTACATTACTATTGTGTTCTTCTGTTCTGTGTTATTGCGAATATTATTTTTTTCGCAAATAGCTAACATGCTGCTGCTGCTTACATGCAGGTAACTTATGTTTAAAAATCTTATACTATGTGATTGTTACTTCCAGACAGGTGCTCGTGCTCGGCGCTAAAAACTAATCGTACTTGTTTGCAATTTTGCGCTCTCTTGGGCTGGTTATGTAAGAGAGGTTAGAGAATTTAAGTTAGGTCATGCAGATAGGAAAGACTCCTTTCACTAAGATAGTGGTAGTAGTTAGTTAGTTAGTATTATTTGGTAATTTAGCGGCCTGCGTGACGCGTCCCCTCACATTACTTCAGTCCTAGTAGAACCTTTTGTAGTTCATATAGTGAGTAAATAGCAACCAACCAATTTGGTGTATGCCATATGCATGCGTCCATCTATGTATTAAGAAGAATAAATGTAGACTTAGTAATTGGCCCGTCAAAGGGGGTTGGAGTTGAGACTGAGAGATGATTGGGAATGAGATCGGAACTTAGAAGCAAATATCATTTTTTTGCAATTCATTCCAAAGTCTGGAATAGGCGGGCCAGGTATGTTTAGGATTCAGGAATCGGAATTGAACTGTGGAATAATAATGATCGGATGGTACTCAATCATGCGATACATACTAGTCGACTACTACTAGTCGAATAAGTTGATCTGATTTAGGATAGGTCAATGTTAATGCAATTGCTATTTCCTGTCTAAAAATATTTTTAGAGCAATTATATTTATTTATTTCACACAAATTATTTTTTGTCTCTTTAATTATGTCTTACATGATCAGCATCCCGGGCAAGAAGAAGACTGGGTCTGCTGGCAGTGCTGAGGCGGGTGCGAGAGCTGGAGGGGCCTCCCAGGAGCAGTAGGAAGTGGCCTCAGGCGCAGATGGCTCTGCTGCTGGCCCCAGTAAGTCCTCATGGTGTTGTTAAATATTAATATTTCCCTAACTTTTACCGCTCTATTATTTCCATTTCCTAATTTACATTTTTCCAAAATCCTCTTCAATCTATCTGTTTCTAAATTCTTGTTTTTGCTCCATTACCTACTACTAAGTACTACTAACATTGTTTCTAGTGTCTGTTTTTTTTTTTACATCAAATCAAACTGCAGCTGACTAACCTCTGCTCTGACTCTGTATTAGTCTGTCTGTAGCTTGCTTTCTTCTGAGTTTCTTTCCACTCAGCTTTCCCTTTCCCCTTATATGTGGATTGCCTAGTAGTGGTACTGTAAGACTCAGAGAACCCATTGGTCCTAGGCTACTACTAGTACTAGTAGTAGTAAGGACTCCTTACTACTACTAGTAAGGGCTCCTTACTACTAGTAGTACTAGTAGCACTAATCTGCTGTGCAGATTGCATGCCCAAGTAAGGTATTCTACGCAGGTTTGTGAGATGAGAAGGCTTTAGTTTCTTTAACTGTCTCATCATGCTCAATCAGTAAATGGTGGTCACTCACACTGGACACCTCAAAGTGGTGTTTTTTACTTTTTCTAATCCAGGCCTAGTACTTTTTTATTAGCTGCAGTTGATGGTGAATACTGAACAACCGATTACCGTGCACCATGGCTGGAAGGAAGTATGAGGAATAGGAGGACGGCACCATTATTTTCCAACTAAGAGAGACCTCATGTCCGCCCAGTTGGCCACTCTTTCTTCTTTTCAAAAAATGAGATGCACCAATAGCTCTAGCCACTGAGTCCAGTCCTTTGGGTTGTCCTCTTCTTGAGAGGCTTTTCAAAAATTGCCACCAACAAAATGCCCAACCGGATATTATTTTGTTATTTTTCATAGGACAATACTGTCTACTCTACTCTAGTATCCGAATTGTAGATAGTGATGTGTGTGGTGTATGTATTATTAATTATGTATTTTCAATCTTGCTAATGAAAAAAATAAATAGGGGAGGCATATATGGCATCTAAGAAAATGTGAAATGTTTTTTCCAGGCGTATTGACCACCAGTGCCGGGGCCAGCGGTGAGGGCCATGCCACTCCGGAGGGAGCAGATGCAGCAGCTGCAGAGGGTGAGCCAGCAGCAGTGGCGGGCACTGGTAAGTCATATTCCTTACTTATTGAGAATGATGAATACACTCGCTGAAAGGGTGTACACTCAGTAGTACACTGTACTTCTGCTGAGACTGAGGGCCTGATTCTGATCTCGTAAGGAAGGCCTACAAACGGGATTTGTAAAGACCAAATCCGATTCGGAGCCTATCGTTACGCCCGAATCGTCCCCCGTTCCTAACGAGCAAGTACGATGCGAGTATTCTGTATGCGCTGTGCGAATCGTTTACGAACCGAAACCTGTCCGTCCGACACGTTCGTAGCCGAATCGTGCCGCGCAATGGAGCCGTGTTCCGATCGAGCGTGTACGATGCACGAATCGGACTGCTGTATTGCCTCGGTCTCATCGAGATGAAACGGCTGTCGGATTTGGACTTCGGGGGGCCATAGCAGGCCCCCCTTTACCCGGAGCTCTCCGATTCGGTCACAGGGGGATGCCATGGGTCCCCCCGATCTAAGCATGCACAGTGTGGCGGGCCACATGGGGTGCCTGCCACAGGGTGTACGCTTTTCCCCGCCCACCCCTTTTTTGCTATGGGAGCCTGTGTACGCGTCTGTAAACGGGCTCCCATAGAGTTCAATGGGAGTCCGAACGAGCCGAGTCCGTAAGCATACAGCAGCATCGTACTCGCTCGTTCGGACTCCCGGAGCACGTCTCGCTTGGAAAGTCCTCCGGATCCGAGTCGTATGGAGGGCTTTCCTTACGAGATCGGAATCGGGCCCTAAGTTGTTGTGAACACTAAACAGTTGACGAAGACACCCTTTACTTAACATTAGCGTTAGCGGAGGGGGTTGAGTAACTAATGGCCTATTCTATTCTATCTTCAACTCAGCAGAGAAAGTTTTATGACGAAGACAAAGAGTCAGACGACATGTAATATATGACTGGCAGAGAAGGATGCATGGGTGAAGGAAGAGACCCCAGGATGCATATAGGTGGCTGATGAAGATGATAGGATGCATGGGTAGCTGAAGGATGGGTGAAGGGTGAAAGAAAGCAGAAAGGATGCCTGCCTGGGTGGGTGAAATTGTATGTGTGAAAGGAATCCTCTGGGGGGTTTGAGGGGTCAAACTCAAAGGCAAGCAAGGATGCATGGGTGGTGGTTGGTTATATCTATGACAAATGTATGTTGTCGGTGAAAGGTTTATGATACCCATGTTTGGATGGATGGATGCCTGGATGGTATCATAGATAGTAGGTGAAGACAGAGTCAGACTGAATGTAAAAGAAAATTAAACCGTTCCAGAGTACCAAAGCCAAGGGTGAAGAATAAAATAATAATGCTAAAAGAGCAATGCAATGATAAATGAAAAAGCCCTGGAAAGAACAAGGAATGTTTTTTGCAAGGTTTTTGATTCAAAGGTTTGAAGTTGTATTTTAGAATGGAATACTCCCTTGACTCACAGTAGTTTGCAAGCACAGCATATATATTGTGCATGAATAGTATTATGTACCCTACCCACCCATCATCAATCGCCTCCCTCTGACTCCGAGGCCCACTTCCGCTCCAGTCCCTACCCATGGGTGGCCAATCAGCTGCATGGTAACTACTACTTACAAATCAGTATGTTATCATCATCATCACGTGAGTGACATGATGTTGTGCCGCCGTATATCATCATTCATAAGCATGTCATCATCATCATGTGCCTTATTGCAGTAGTCAGGGTGAAAGTGAAATTGTCTGAGCATTTGCCATTGATTAAACAGAGTATGGCCGTAATGGAAAAATATATATTTGTGTAGTACAGCTGCCCCACATGCAGACAGTAGTAAAGTAACATGAGTCTGCGACACAAGTATGTCTGTCTAGGGCACAACACAAGCTGACTGAGCTGGCATGCCTACAAGATTAATTGTGCTAAACAAGAGAGAGAAGAAGAATACTTCTACTCTACTCCATAGTGCCTACTGCCTGAAAGTCTTATCATCATCACTTCCAAATCTTAGGGGCAGAGGAAGTGAGGAGGATACCACAACTGCTAGTGCTACTGTGCCACTATAATTTTTATGTGTGTAATTTTGTGTTACTGTTTTGCTAAGAGTATTGGTTACAATTGTCTTTTTTCTTTCTTGATATAGCTACTCCTTCCCAACCCTACAGGCAGGAGTTAGCAGCCAGGGCCCGGCATAGGAAGCTGGAGGCCATCCAGGACGAATATCGCCGGCTGGTTGTCCTGGCGGAGCAGGAAGCGGCAGCTGCAGCTTCTTCCTCCAATGCCCCAGGCCCCAGCCAGGCCCCTGGTGCCTCCGGTGGTACAGCGCCGTGTTCTGGCAGCCGCCTGCCACCCATCATCAAGTTCATCATCATCATCCACTGCTGCCACCCCTGTTGTTCCTACAGGAACTTTCGGCGCCGCATGCTCCTCCGGATGGCGCGCCTGGAGGCCAAGCTGGAGGAGGTCCTGGAGTGAACTAGCCGGCACCCCCGCCGCTAGACCTCAGTCTTCGACCCTTGCCCCTTTTTTAAACTTTTTTTGGGTGGGTGGGATGTTGGGAGTTGGGGAAATTTGGGGTTTACTTTTCTTGAACTTCGACGTGGACATTGGCAATCATGGATGGACATTTATTTAATTTACTGGTCATTGGTTGGGGTTAGGGAGAGGGGTGGGTCAGGTGTTGTGGGTTTTTCTTCTTCTACTTTATATTTGTTAGGGTAATAAATTATTTATAGTTTTACAATACATATGATGCAAATCTTTTCTGGGGGCGTTACTCTTTTACGTCACCTTGTTTGCTTCCTCCTTTTCCTGCAGGGCCGCAGCCAGTTTTTGAAATCTGCCAATAGTGTAACACACCAACAGATAGATGCAGTACCCTCACTTGTCCTACTAATGTCAGTCTCTCCTCCTAGTCTATGCATTCTGCAACTAAAACCCCTTTGTAGTATGTACTCGGAAGGATGTGGGTGTGTGAATTAATTAATTTCCATAGTATATACATTATTGACTCCCCCACATTTGTCTCTTACCTGTGATTGATGTTTAGGCGAAGCGATGGCTGCATGGTGATGGTTTGGTTTCCTAAGGTGCCATGGTGGGTGGTGGTAGCAGTAGTAGACAGTTGCATTTGCAAAAAAAGAAAATGAGACAGTCACTCACCTGAGGGAGACTAGAGAACGAGTAGTAGAAGTACAGTAAGTATACAAGAAGAAGACTGCCAAACAAGGAACCAGATGATGAATGATAAGCAATGCTAAAGTAAAATAAAACATAATGGTGGCAGTTCAGTTTGTTGTAACTTGTAGTAGGCTATCTGCCTACTACAAGTTACAACAAACTGAAGTTGACTCGACCTATGAAGTGGACAAGCGAAACATTTAGTGCTGGAAGGATGATAAATCGATGCTGGCAATTAATAATTAATAATGGGTTAATTATGTTCCTCTGGAAAAAAATAGAATAGCGAATACTACTGAGCATGGGTGGGCAATCTAATCTGTTGCCAGTGTGGCTTCTACTTGGAGCAGAAGAAGAACCTCGCCCTGCCTTGAGTTAGTGTTGCTTTCACCACATCCGCCCCAGCAAGTGTCTGATCAATTATTGGTGTAAATTTAATTTAGTCACACCTCAATATAAATCACACAGCCTGGGGGATGAGGGTTAGTGTTTGATGAATGGTTGGGAAGGGGTATTTGAGGGAAAGGTTTGACAAAGATAAACACTACACATGGACAACACACAATCTTGGCAGACGACCATCATAAACCTGTTAAGGGAGAAAATGGAAATGCATGCATGATGATGACTTGATGGTTCATGATGAGTAGTACTAGACTAGTAGTACAGGGCAGCAGTATATTATTGATTATTATTAATATGCACTTGCCTTGCTTGTCTGCCCCCAGAGAGACCCAAATTACATACATTGTATGTTCTGTTGTACCGGGCTTCCTTTTAAAGCTATCAAAGAAAATTTAAAAATAGCTGTAGGGGTCAAATATAAGCAAACATAATAAACAACAACACACACAGTCGTAATGATTGTAGAGAAAAAATGAATCAAATTAAAAGATGATGATACTATAAGTTAATATGTTATGGTCAAATTGGGAGTTGCATCTCGGCCTTCTTCTTGGTCCTTCTTTCCTTCCATGGATGCTCTGTCTGTCAATCTTGGGTGCCACTGCCTGCCTGGCAGATGCGGATTGGTAAGGCAAGTGTAAGTTGTTTTTCCTAGTATAGCACAGGGTAAAGGCCGGCCTGTAAGTGTAGATGGAAAAACAAAAGGGACATTGAAAAATCAAGGGGAAAAATAAAGTTAAAATGCATAAATTAAGGAGGAGTGCAACAAGAACACTTTCAGAGGCGGCATGGCTAAATCATGTCTACTCTGTTTCCAGCATTAACCGACAACAACAACAGGACAGAGCAGGCCCGCGGTGCACACCCAACCTCCACTTAGCTTAGATTTTGAGCCAGACAGCACTGAGCACACATATAAAGCAACATAGCATTTTCCAAATTAAGGGGGTCATTACGATGACGGGCGGATCGCCATTTCACACCGCCCGCATGCCATTTCCCCCCCGCCATATTACGATGGCTGGGGGGTCCGTGGTGGACGGAAAGACCGTCCGCCGCTTTTCTGCTGGTCGACTCGTTGACCGGGCGGAAAACATACATCATATGGCGGCGGTGTCTGCAAGACACCGCCGTCCATATTATGATGATGGCGGAGAGCAGCCTTCCCATGGCGGCGTTGCTGCCATAGATAGGCATACAGTCTTCGCTGTTGGGGGCCCGTAGCGGGCCCCCAGGATGTTGGATGGGTGGGGGTGCACATGGGGGGTACCTATGGTACCCCCCTAAATTGGCATGGACAAGGTGGCAGGTACCGCGCGGTGCCTGTCACCTTGTGCATGTGAATGCCCAATGTGCATTCCCAGCATTGTGGTGGGCGGTGCTGTGAACACCGCCCGCCACAATGTTGGGAATAGGGGATGCCACCGCCACGTGGCGGTGGCATCCTAATACTCACGGCGGGACCGTCGCTCCTATGGCGGACGGTCCCATTCACCGTTACGGTGGCGGGCGGACTTTGTCTGCCCGCCATCGTAATGGGCCCCTAAGTAACTAAATCAATGCATCGCTGTCAGTCATACCACTACACTCGCCTCCACCACTACACCGACATGTAAGTCTGGTGTGGTTGTTGTTGACTTGTTTACCTTTTAGGCCACTTCATGAAACACCCCTAGTTATTCCATCAATCATCTCAGATCCTACTGACTGACTGCGAGTATAGTATGGTCATCATGGTGTCCAACTCTGTAGTGTACCGAGTGAGTCCAGATTCGAGAATCAAAAATGCAATGGATTGGCCTGCAGTAGTACAATTTTGTTATTAAACAACAAGGGAAACGTTGACTTGAGACACTTTTTTGTGTGTAGATTATACTAGTAGACTTCATGCACAACAACAACACAAATACCAATATCTCAGAGTCAGCGTTCAATGCATACCATCATTTACCTGTTCTTAAGGGGCAGTCCCTCTCGGCTCGGAAAGGAGGATAGCTATAGTCAGGTTCTTTGGAGGGACTCGACGAGGCAGGCACACATTTCTTGTACTATTCTCCATCCAATTTCTGGCTTCAGGGAAATGGATTTAGGGCGAGTCAGGAGTGGACTGGAGCAGGACTCGAAGGAGTGGACTTACTTCTTCACTGACTGCACAAAGTTGCACCTCCAATCCGGCAATAAAAGAATAATACTGTGGTGATGGATTTCTTGTGATTTGAACCAGAAAGACAGAGACATACACAAGTAATAAAAGTAAATAAGCAAGAAAGAAAGTAACAAGTCGAAAGCCTAGTTGTCAGGGAAGTAGAGCTCGTCCTCAAACTCTGGTGGTTCACCCAGAAGTAGGTCATCTAACACACTACTTCCATGACCTAAGTCGCTGTCATCATCTTCCTGCTGTGCTACTTCAGGTATGGTGTAATCCGGTGGTATAAAGTGCTGATTCATTTTGATCATGGTTAACCTCTCCACGTTTTCGGGTGAGAGACTGGTCCTTCTCACTGTCAGAATGGCACCAGCAGCACTGAAAACATGCTCAGAAGAGACACTTGCGACAGGGCAAGCCAGATAGTTTATTGCCAGCCTGCTGAGCACTGGCCATTGGCGCCTTTTCCCATACCAATACACCAATGGGTTTTGATCAATGTAGACCTCTGTTGGGTCATCCAGATAGGCCTGGACCATCCGCTCAATGCTCAGGGGTGCTCCGCTATGCTCGGCCTCTTTTGCCTTTGCCTCAGCACTGGACCTAACAAGCCCTTGCTGTAGAAACCATTACTGTGCCAATTTTGGTGGGGCTGATGCTCCTGTTCTTGTTTTTGTTGATGTTGTTCTTGGGGTTGTTGGTGGTTTTGAGTGCTGTGAGCCAACCGCACTGCCCTCAGGCTCTGAAGTTGAACTTGACGCCGGCTGCACCGCAGTACTTGTGGCCTGGAGTAGCAGGCCTCTAATTCCCAGCCGCTCTTGTTCTAAGCAACTGGTTTCCGCAGCTATCCAAGTTTTGTACTTGGCAACATCTCCTTCTAAAAAGGAATCAATGTGTTCAGTACTTGTTTGTACCGTGGATCCAGAAATGTGGCAGAAATGTAATGGTTGGATGACACAATGCCTGTTTGCACCCTTGTATTTTCAGATAAGCAAAGGGTTAAGCTCTCCACCAACTCATATGCTTCTTTTTTCCTCCACACCTGCGTACATTGCAGACACCCCCTTTAGCTGTTCCTGTAGCATGTGCAACAATGGGATAGCTTGGCCCATAGTACAGTCCTCCTTGCTGACTTCACGTGTGAAGAGCTCGAAAGGAAGTAGCATCTCTGTCAGGCATTTAACTAGGCCCCATTGGTCCATCTCAATGATCATGCCTTTGACAGTAGCATCCCCTCTTTGCATGACATATTCATTGATTGGTCTGCACTGCTCAAACAGACGTTCAAGCATGTAATAAGTTGAGTTCCAACGTGTTGGCACCTCCTGGATGAGTGCTTTAACTAGCATTCTATGCTCACATTGAATGATCCTCAGCTGCTTCCGGGCGTTAAAAGAATGGCTGAAATGTGTGCAGATTCTTATGCAGGTAGTCAGTAAGTTGCTGACTCAGTCTTGAACAATTATGTTAATGCAGTGCGCCAAACACAGCACCCTGAAAAAGCCACCATCGTACATTGCCATAACTATATTACTGCCATTGTCCGTGGCAACAAAACCAATGTTAAGCCCTCTTGGGCGCAGCCATTCAAAGACCTTGCTGTCAAAGTCTTCCAAAATGTTTGCAGCAGTATGAGATTTCTCCATGGCGAACATGGCTACAGTTGCATGTTTCCGAGTGGCATTAAAAATCTCAGCAGTGTCAACAACACCTGCTGCAGATATCTTTTCTCTAACCCCCAAAAAAGAGATCCAGTGTGCAGTGATGCACATGTAATCAGTGGCTTGGCAACTGGTCCACATGTCTGTTAGGTGGATAGTGTGAACAGCACTCTGCTGCAAAGCTTTTCCAAGCAATTCCAGCACGTCGTGATGTAGTGCTGGAACAATAACTCTGGCGAAATAGGACTGGCTGGGAACCTTCCATTTTGGGCAGATGGCTGTCACAAATTCAAGAAAACCTACCCCTTCCACAAATTAAAAAGGGAGGAGGTCCAGTGCTAACATTTTAGCCAGCTTCGCAATGTACAAAAGTGCCATTGGGTGGTTGCGTTCGTACTGCCCCTCCAACCTAAACATGCTGAGAATGGTAGGCTGGATATTTTTCTTTTCTGGTGCCACTGATGCTGGTGACTTCTTGACGCCAGATGTTTTTAGGCTCAATGCCGCATGTTTTTTCATTGCGGTACTCTCTTGCCTGGGACCCCTTGGTGTCTCAGCCTGACTCTTACTCTTGTGCTACTGAGATGTTGCTGATGAGGATGTGGGCGGTACCACTGCACTGCAGAGGACAGGGCTACTTTGTGTACCAGAGAAAATGTCTCCCTCTTGTTCACCTTCCACCGCAATCGTATCTTCTACTTCTTCATCACCACAAAGAGCAATGGGTGCAGTTTTTTGGCTGCTAAGGTGCACCTCCCACTGGATCAAGTGGTGTTTTTTCAGATGGGTTGTTTGGCCTCCGGTACCATGGTTTGTACCAAGCTAACCCTTGCTAATACCTTGTCCACAAATGGAGCATATAGCAATGTTCACCTCTTTCTTGCTAACCGAAAAGAAGTCCCAAACTGGGGAGGTCAACTTCCTGGCGCTGCTGCTGGTGCCACTTGCAATGCCAGATGAACTGGTAGGTGGGCGTAAAGTTTGACTCTCTGCATTACCTACTTCTACAGTGGTGGTACTTGTGGTGGATGTACGTGGCTACCGGCGAAATATGGAAGCGGGAGGTGGTGTTGGTGGTATGATCTGTGTTGGTGGTATCCGTGCCACATCCCTCACAGCAATTTGGGATGGGGTAATGTCGGTCTCCACTGGGGCGGGACTAACGTCCATGATGACTGGCTCGTCATCATCCTCCTCTTCTACATCTACCTCCATAACTCTAAGGCTTTCTGGAACCTTCCTTTTCCTTTGCTTTGTCTCTTGGCGTTTCTCACTCTCAGACTGAGGTTGCTTCCAAGTGGCGTCTTGATCATCAGAAGGGGGGCTTGCAGAAGAAGTTGATGGACTAACCCTCCTTTTCCTTGCTGGGGATCTGGAAGACAATGGATCTTCGGAAAGAGTGGCTTGCTCTTCTTCTTCCTCTGCAGGAAGCTCGATATCCTGAACTGCCCCTACTTCGGGAGGAACAACTACTATTTGGGTGGTTGCGGCTGTTGTTGCCCACTTATCTGAGTTTCCTGCATTGATTGGGTACTACTTTGCGATAACGATAAGTCAATTTCAACATCACTGCTCGTCGGCGTTGAACTCATGATTAGACTGGCTGCGTCTGCGACAGACATGGGCTTGGGCCTAGGTTGGTGGGGTGGGTCCACTGATGCGGGGGTGCTGCTCCCAGCTTGCACCCCAGACACCATTGCTGCAGGCGCAATTTTTGGTTTCCCAAAAAAGGTCTTGGGCGACATACCGGTCTTGGTAAGTGGCAGTGCCTTCTTCTCACTGGCAACTTTCTTGGTACTGGACCTGGTACCTTTCTTTGGGGCCATCTTGAAGATGTCAGCAGCACGCAGTGGCACAAGTTGAAGAGATGTCTGTGGTTACACGTCACTTGACGTCGTGCGCAGCAGGACTTCTGTCTGGCAGTACAATGGGTGATGTTGTCTCCTCCTCTTTTGTGCACCTAAAAGCAAAGAAGCAAGAAGAACATCAGTGAAACGTGGCGTTCATTGTTGTGGTTCAATTACTACTAGTAGAAACAAACAAATATAATATATAACTTAGTGTGTGGTTACACTTGTTAGTGTTATTAATATTATTAAATGTATCACCTCAGTTATTAAACAAACATAACAATACAGTGTAGCCATTTGTGAGACTTTGGCAGCAACAAGGGCTTTCATGGTTGGTGTACTGTAGTGTACAGTACATTCAGGAGGGATAGGAAAGAAGAAGAACAAAAATACAGATGTAACGGACCCGGTTTGGCATAAAGCATCACGTAGGATGCAGCATTAAGGGAGCTGCAGCTGATAATGGATGGAAGCAATAAGCCAAGAGGAACAAAGGAAAGACATGCAGGCCTATGGCAAAAGCATACTAACTACCAACAAAAAATGGCCACCAGCCACATGGTCACGCACAACAACCACAAGCAGGAGGCCTGGAAAACAATGAACTCAAGCAGGCCTATATGGACACAGACTTTACAAAATGTCCCCCGGCCACATGGGGAGGCTCAGCCAAGGCAAATGCTGGCCCATGCACTATTACAAAAACACTCACACACTGGCCAGACAAAGGAGGCATGCTAAACAACACAGCTTTAATACAACAATGCCAAAAACGAAAATCCACAGGGCTACAAAAGGTTTGCAAGTTACACAACAACCACACACATCCAACAAAGGCATTTATTTAACACACATGAAAAAGTGAAAAAAAAACAAAAAAAACACATTTTGCATTTCAATCCAATGCCATCCATGCCCTAAATGATGTTTAAATTCAACAGACGCCACAGAAACAGTTGTTTCATGCACCCATGAGTAGCTCTGAGCCTATTGGTTGGAAAACCCATTGGCAGACTAGGCCACATAGTGAATTAATCAATTCAAATCAATAATATTGCAAATTTATTAGAAAATGTAGTGAACCGTGCTACATTTTTTGCTGGATAAAAAAAGAAAAAATTGCATGCAAAACAACAACCAGCAAGAAGGCATGGCCACCACAAAGAAGGCTTGCAGGCCTAATGCAGAAGCACACTGGCTGCCCCTTCACAAAATGGCCGCCAGCCAAATGGCCAGCCCACAACAACAAGAAATGGAAGACAGACAATACAAGCCTATGGCAAAAGCACACTGGCTGCCTTCACAAAATGTCCATCAGCCACATGGCCAGGCAGGCCACAACAACAAGAAAGGGAAGACAGAAAATGCAGGCCTATGGCAAAAGCACACTGGATGCCTTTACAAAATGGCTGCTAGCCACATGGCCAGGCAGGCCACAACAAGAAGCAATAAGCCAAGAGGAACAAAGGAAAGAAGACATGCAGGTCTATTGCAAAAGCACTACCACCACCACAAAATGGCCACCAGCCACATGGTCACTCACATCAACAACAAGCAGAAGGCCTGGAAAACAATGAACTCAAGCAGGCCTATATGGACACAGACTTTACAAAATGGACCCTGGCCACACGGGGAGGCTCAGCCAAGGCAAATGCTGGCCCACTATTCCAAACACACTCACACACTGGCGAGACAAAGGAAGGAGGCATGCTAAACAATACAGCTTTAATGTAAAAATGCCAAAAACGAAAATCCAAAGGGCAAGAAAAGGTTTGCAAGTTACAACCACACACATCCAACAAAGGGATTTATTTAACACACATAAAAAAGTGAAATACCAAAAAAAACACATTTTGCATTTCAATCCAATGCCTTCCATGGCTTAAATGATGTTTAAATTCAACAGACACCACAGAAACAGTTGTTTCATGCACCCATGAGTAGCTCTGGGTCTACTGGCCGAAAGGCCTATTGGCAGACTACTGGGCTAGTGAATTAAATAAATATTGCAAATTGATTTCAAAAGTTGGAGAAAATGTAGTGAACTTTGCAACATGTTTCCTTTAATAAAGAAAAGTAGTAGAAAAATTACATAGAAAGAAACAACTAGGCCCCTACTGAAACTACAGGCCACCCATGACAATACATTTTTTTTAAAAACAATGAAAAGTACAAATAAATGCAGGTGCAATGCCCCAATCAAACAAACAACACCAATTTTCCAACTTACTTGTGAAATCTCAAATCCAAAAGTTCTTAAATCCAATGATATATGATGCAGCAGACACAAAGAGTGATCCTTCCAGCTCCAAATCCAAATGAAAAGTGAACAGGAGATGGACAAAGCACTGGGAGGAGCCTGCTGGACAGGAACAGGAAGTTGGAGACTCTGGGGCACTTCCTTCCTCTTCAAAAAAAAAAAATTAAAAAAGAAAAAGGACTCCTTGCACAAAAAAGTACAGCCAAATGTCAATCTTAGGAGTTTTTTTAATCCAAATCATCATTTTGAGAAGGTTTTGATGCTACTCAAGAGAGATTCTTCTCCAGATTGCAAATTTTGCGTGTTCGGGATCGCAATCTTCACAAAACTTCCACCGGAAGTCCGATGGCACGCCCGAATGACCGGGCGGCCGGCTACAGAATCTCGTGGTGCCAGCGAACGGATGGGAAATCTCGTCTGTGAATGCAGGCTTCCCAGTAAGTCGCTCCCATGCACGCGAAAACGCATTTTGAGTGCGCGAACACAAAAAAACTCCGCTCCGTTGCGGAACGCAGAGTTTTTCGGTAGGAACGCGGAGTTGCCAAAAATCTGCAAACTCCGCGAGCGGAGCGGATTTTACGTCCAGGGTTAATTAGGGGATCTGTAGGCATTGGGCTTAGTCCATCCTCCTGTGTTATCCCAGCTTCTTTTCCCACTGGATGATCCTAGGAAATCTACACCTAAATTCCCTCTCGGTAGTCTAGCTGTCATTGAGTAAGAACAGCTGGTTGGCTAATTTGTGTCTCATATATCCATTCTCATTAGACTTCTTCCTATTCCCAAGTTTGGATGGGTTTCCTATTGGCTGAGGGGTTCCTGGTGGCTCGGGACAGATTCCAATGTCCTAAATGTACCGCCATCAGATTAACAATTGTGGAAACCTATTGTTTCCACTTTGTGTATGTTTGCCCTGTTAATCATTGTGAGAAAGTGCTTCTTTTTGTATGGTCGCTCCCATTTTGTTCTGACTGATGCTGCTGTTTTTTTCACTCTGTGTACTGGGATACTGCGGCCCAGGTCCTACTGCATGTGCTCTGATCCCTAAAACATAGATAAATTGACAGACTCTTAATTGGCTTATTTAACTTTCTTTTAAGGCCATAGTAAATGGTGCAGAAAATACACAAATGGTATAGAAAGTTAAATGTCACTGGTGAACTACAGCACTTAATGTGCCATCCACTCCTATGACAAGGAAAACATGGCTTCAGGTCTGTCATTGTAACCTGACTGCTGCAGTTTAAACATGCAGCCTGACCCGTCAAAATAAACCTTTTGACAGGGGAAAAACCTTCCTTGTAAATATTAATAAGTCACCCATATGTAGGCTCACATGGTAGAGTGAATTGTATTTAAAAACGGGACATGTAGAAATTTGATGTCACTATGGCCCTGCAGTGTCAAGCCCCTAAATGCTATTTGCAACATGAATGGCCCTGGCTGCCCTATGAGAAAGCTAGAGTTCAGATTAAAATATTAATTCCGCTATCCTTGGTTTGGGACCAGCTTAAAAACCCAATTTAATGATGAAGTCAGATTTTTAATAAATAATTTGGAAAAGTTAGCTTTAGAAAGTTTACTTTCCCTGCCTGAGGCTCCTGGAGGCTAACTTACATAAGCTCTCCAGGAGCTGTATAGTGATTCCTTGACCTTAATGAGAGGTGAAATTTGTTTCCAGAGCAGGGAAATTGGCATGTGCTAGGGGAGGTGTTGTTCTCTTGGGAGGATGACCAGCTGGGGTATGCCAAGGATCTTAATTAACTTTCAAATAAGCTTACCCTGTAACAAGTATATGTCAGGTGACACTATAAGGAAAGAACTATTCTTTGCCCCCTCCCCCCAGTCAGGCTGGCCTGAAACCCAGTGGAGGGAGAGCTACCCCCAGAACCGGTTTTGAGTGACAACAGAAGAGGGGACTGCTCATTACCCTGACCACACTTCTGGATTGGCACACAGGCTGTCCACAAACTGAGATGAGTCTCCCCACCATGGATTTTGGGATTAAGAAGTAACTGCAGAATTGTTTGCAGTAGGGCAAAAAGGAATTCCTGCAAAAGTAAGTAGGGTTGTCCCTGTACACGTTTGCCCCATTGGTTAGCAAAGGGCCAGGATTCTTCCCCACCCATTAGCTGGTGCCTTGCATAAATGTGTCACCCCAAGACAGCCCCCTCAGAATACTTTCTGGACCTATGAAAGAGCATAAGAAGGACTGGCCTTACTGTTTGAGACCTGTGAGAAGCACCTGACACTTTATCCCTACCGCCCTGCACTTTGCACTTTTGCCTGGACCCCTGAGGCTGGAGAGGAGGGGCTGCGGACGCCTGTAAAGGCCAGCGGAGGCCAAGCGAGCGGGTGAAGCACCTGACACTTTATCCCTACCGCCCTGCACGTTGCACTTTTGCCTGGACCCCTGATGCTGGAGAGGAGGGGCTGCGGACGCCTGTAAAGGCCAGCGGAGGCCACGCGAGCGGGTGAAGCACCTGACACTTTATCCCTACCACCCTGCACTTTGCACTTTTGCCCGGACCCCTGAGGCTGGAGAGGAGGGGCTGCGGACGCCTGTAAAGGCCAGTGGAGGCCACACGAGCGGGTGAAGCACCTGACACTTTATCCCTACCGCCCTGCACGTTGCACTTTTGCCTGGACCCCTGAGGCTGGAGAGGAGGGGCTGCGGACGCCTGTAAAGGCCAGCAGAGGCCACGCAACGTGGGACGCGCGTGTGGACGTGCCCGGGCATGGCCCGGGCGAAGACCGGGCCAAGACGGGCCCGTCTTAGCCCGTCCAAGACCGAAGGAGGCCAGGCGGGGCCACGGTATTGACACTTCAAATAACTTATAAATAGTAGAGTTGTGACTCATCCTATGAACTGTGGGATTAAGGCAGGGGTCTTCAATCTGTGGGGCGCGACCCCCAGGGGGGGCGTGGAGATGAGGAAAGGGGGTCGCGCCGTCCCGTCGCACTTCTGCCTGAAACTGCCTCAATCTGGAATCCAAAACGTTTCCTCTTCGTTTTGGATTCCGAACAGTGCACCTTTGGGAGCTCTCTGATTGGAGGACATTGTCAAAGAATACAACGTCACTGACAACTGTCCTCCAATCAGAGAAACTGCAGGATCCACACCAGGAAATGCCGGGAACTGGGGCCATAAATATGCACCTGCGGAGCGTGGAAGGCTCTGGAGTGCTTCAGTATTTGTTTGTTCCGGCTGCCTTGCATTCCTGCTCCCTTTCCTGGACCTCGTCGTTGCTGCTGCTGTATTTTTCCAGCTGGTGTCCTCTTCGTGATTCTTCCTCGTGGCTGCCTCTGCTCTCCGATCTCCCGGCTGTTTCCTGGTTCCCAAGGCAACCGAAGCTTCTTCCTCGTGGCTGCCTCTGCATTCCAATCTCCAGGCTGTTTCCTGGTTTCCAAGGTGACCGAAGCTTCCAAAACTGGTGAGTAAGCTGACTCTTCCCGTTTTCCTCTTCATAGCTCCCAAGGTTTCAGATTGCTATGTGTGACATTTTCATAAATCCTGTGTAATTTTGAGTGGCATTTAACGACGAGTGACACTTTCTCATAGCTGCCAAGGTATCAGACTGGTTATGTGTGACATTTTCAGAATTTCATTGTAATTATGAGAGACATTCAACGACTATGAGTGACTCTTTTGCGTGAGAAAAATCAAGCAAAAAAAGATGAGGGAAACATATAAATAACAGAAATTACACCCAGCTGCCAAGTTTTTAAGATTGTTTATGTGTGATGTGTCCAAGGAATAATTGCATTTATGAGTGAAATTGAAATTCCAAATGTGTGACACCTTGAGTAACAGTTTCTCACAAATGTTACAGAGGAATAAAGTCCATCTGCAGAGATACATATCTGTAACTACCCACTTCTGAGCAGTGAGAAGACTTACAAAAGACCTAGAAAATGCTGTAAATTCCCTGCAATGGAAGGCCACTAACAGATTTTGCATTTCTAACGTGATTTTTACTGTAATGAATACAGAATTACTCACTATATTGCTGAGGCTTTAAACTGTTTCAAATGGCTAGATCTTTGGTACAGGCAGCAGTCACTAGTAGCCAGATATACCTCAGGCAGGCCTTGAATGTGGCTCTTTGGGGGCCGGACTGTCCCTCATGCTAATGGTGCCTGCTGCACCAGCTGCCATCACTGAGCTCGAGTCAAGCCTCCAGAACAGTAGATACTGGCATGTTGCTTTGATGATTTTGTCACTCAGGACTGCTAGGTCAGACGCCAGATCCCAGAAGCATTGCATCTATAGAGTTGTGTGCTTTGTAAGAACCAGAAGGGTTCTTTAAGGGATTGGTTATGCTTGCTTGACCTACAGATTGGAGAATTAAAGTCTTTGTTAAATTGTGCCTCTTACCTTTCCTCCCAGATCAGGTAGTTTTGCAGCCTGTCACTGTTTGCAGTCGGGTTCCTTTCCAATTTAATTTAATGTTGGGAAAAAAATGTGAATCTGGGCCTATGTAATGTAACTAGTGCTTTGGATTGAGGTGACGTTATATAAAATTGTAAAAGGAAAACATGTCACCCAGAAAACGTTTTGTCCCAATTCATCTGCACTGGGCTGAGTGCTGATAAGAGTGAAGGAGAGCCTGTGTGTCAAAAAATCACAGGGCTGTTAGGCTGATACACTTCAGAGGAGTAAAGCGCAGAGTGCTTGCTGGACCGGGATAAAGCTCTTGTTACTGAAACCAGAAACACACAAAACAACTTCTTCAGAGTGGCAGATGCTGGCATGCCGGTCTCAGTACAGGAAACAAGCATTGGCAAAGCCAATAGGTCTCACCCACGGGTGAGCTATTGCCTTTGGCAATCGGGTGGGGGTGGCTAACAGGGGAGGGGGAAGGAACAGAGATGAGGTGGGTGGGAGGAGAGATAAGAAACAGGGACAGGATGATATGAAACAGGGACAGGAGGGCACGGGGAGGGGATAAGAAACAGGGGTGGGTGAAATAGGGAGTGGGTGCAAAACTATCTCCATAATTATTTTTGTTAATGATGAGTGATGTTACTTTCTCTGGGACGGATACGAGGGTGAGAATGCACAGAGAATACTATAATTAAGAGAATGGTAAAAGTCCCAAATATGTTGAACATTTCCCTTCGTGTACAATTCCAACCCCGTGCTTTTGATTGAGACAGATGGCTAATTACACTTGCTGTGTCTTGATGTTGCTCATGTGTCCGCTTCCTCTTCTTCACCCAGAATTCACATTTCCAGCTCTTCCCTACCCCACAATACGTACTTCCCAACACATTCACTTTGTGGTTTTTGATTAAAATAGTGCTTTTGGTCGTTTGCACAGTTTACAGTTCCTCTTTCTTTTTCTTCTTTGGCTTGTCATCTTCCTTGATGTTTGGTGGATCTGTGGCTTTCTTTCTTAGATAACTGATGAAATCACTGACTTCGCGCCCACCCTCATATTTTTTGGGGGTCTGCTTATGACCAGCGGGTGAAAAGAAAATTGTCAGGAATCCTCTGACTTCATATGGAGAAGGCACATCATTTGCAGTGGCATCCATCTTGGCAATAACAGTGTTTGGATCAGCAGAAAGCTTTTCACCCAACTCCTTGTACTTGGGTTCAAGATTCTTGCAGTGTCCACATCAGGGCGCATAGAACTCAATCAAATCATCTTTGCTGTCATCGTTGACAATTTCATCAAAATTCTCAGCTAAAACAACCTTCACAGGACCATCATTGCTCTCTGGGATAGGTTCAGATTTCAAGTACCTCTTCAGAATACCATCAAAATAATCTTGAAGAAATCTTTCCA
Organism: Calotriton arnoldi; assembly: GCA_963921515.1. Lineage (NCBI taxonomy): Eukaryota > Metazoa > Chordata > Amphibia > Caudata > Salamandridae > Calotriton > Calotriton arnoldi. The sequence goes on along the minus strand of CAWUFW010007196.1, from coordinate 910,047 downwards.
AAGCCTTTCCATCACGCCAGAATTCTTCCTGCAGGACATATTTCTCTCGCCTTTGGCAGTTTTGATCCCAACAACAGGGAGCTCACCACTGCTACCATCCAAACCAAATTCAGAAACTTCATGACCAAAAGTCTTGCGGTTAGCAACCGTAAAATTCAGCTTTTGTCCATTGTCCAAAAACTTCTTTGCCACCATCATAACCCTGTTACGCCAATAGTTGGACCCTTTTGGATTTTTCTCATAATCAACATCATATATGGCAACCAGGAGGTCCTTTCCTTGGATTTGATCCTTATCTTCTGTTATATGAGGGCAGATACCCAAAATGTTGTCTTGAATGAACGTTTTAATCCTGTTACTGGAAATTTTATCTTCTTCATAAGAGACTGGGCTGTCTTCAAATTTGTTGGCTAAGTGTGCAGGTCGAAACAAGACAATTCCTTAAAGTTAGAAAAACATAAGGGATTATTCTGTTCCAATTTTGTTAAATAATTGAAAAGAAAGGGTTTTGTGGTATTTTAAAAAGGAAATCTTTACAGCTGCCCACAGTGGAAATGATCCGATTTCAGATGCATTGTAAGCCGTCTCTGTGGCAGCTAGGGTAGGATGCGGGATCCCTGTGTAGCTCTTGAGGTTTTGAGTGAAAAATCTAAAAGACCCCAAGTCCTAAGGCTAGAATCTGCGCACTGTACAGAGGAAGGTTACAAGGATACGGTATTGTCACATGCAGAGGAGAAGGACATGTTATCAGCATGTCTTGACTTAAGAATTGTGTCGAGTCCCATCACTGTGCGCGTGTGTGTACACATGCCTAACGTGGAGATACTGACCATGTAGGAAGAATCTTCATTTTATTTTAAGTCTAATGTATAAATGGTGTTTTTTTTTTGTCTTATGTTAAGTGTTCTGGGAAAACCATACGTAGTCATCCGTAAATGTTTCAAGATAACTCCATTTCAGAAATTGAATACTATGGCTCACATAAGGCCTTCTTGTCAGCCTCACCGCCCCCCTGCACTCCCTTCAGGAGCCATGACTGCACACCTGTTCACACCCCTTAATGTGGCCTAATGGCTAGGGCGGTCGACCTCGGAGCTGGGGAACCATTTTCAAGTCTTGGCAGGGACGCTCAACATCCTGTGATTCTGGGCAAATCACTTAATCTCCTTGTGCCTAACAAAAATGAATTTGTCCGCCTGTAACGTAACTGGCGCTCATGTAAAGCACTCTGATATCTTTGGGTCTAGTTTGCGCTATATAAAACTCCACAAAAATAAAAAAATAAAAGTAGTAATTGCAACACCCTTAACTCTAAATAATCTTGCAGCCTTCGCGTAAGGATGTAATGAGCTGCGCGCTATCCATTTTGCCTAAGATAAAATTCTATCAGCATGGGTTCACTTATCAGGCAGGAACATGGGTAGCAGACTTGAGACCAAAATGGCTCCAGTGTGAGTGAAGTATGCCCTCTAATTAAAGCACAGTGATTCACAACATTTCAGCGCCGTATCTGTGGACCCACTGATGGTGGATGTCTCTTGCAGTACTCCTCGTGGGCTTGGACGGGGGATTCCTCTCTGATCAATTCATGGCACAGATGAAGTTCTGTTAGTCTCCCTGAGAGGTGTGCGTGGCATTGTGAATAATCCCAGTTTTAGCAGCTGCCTGGACATTGCTCCTTATCTTTACGTGAGTAGAGATTTTAATACATAATTTTGATGTACATGTAGAAGGCTGACCAGTAATGAGACTGCGGAATAGCCCTTTGGCAGATGTCATTCAGAGCTTGCAGGTGTGTCTTAAGGTGTTCTGTGTTTCCCTCCATTGATATTTAATTTTCCTGTGGGTGACCTTCATGCCTCTGTTTCGTAATACACCTGAGAGCAATGCATGTTTGATCTCTGGTTCATGATTCTGTGGCACTAGCAGTGAGAGTTCTTGTGATTAGATAAGAGATGTTTTTTCCATCTCAGTGATGTAGAAGGTTTCACTGCAACAGGTCCAGCTCCATAGGACAGATACCCTTCAGTAGTCACAGCCTTCTCTAATTTAGCCATGACCACCTGGCCTCTCCGCTACATGTGGCGCAGGCATGACTGCCACCATATGTTTGACCAATGTCCCCAAACCCATCAGTCACCTGACCCCTGAAGGGGTGTCTCCTGAGTCTACCACCTCTCCCATTGTCCTAACAAACTACCAGCTTAGAGGGGCGGCATGCCCCCAGCACTGCAATAAACCATATGCATCTGGCATAAACTATGTGTAAGTTATAGCATATCGATGGGAAGGGTTGGTGCAACGCCAGCTCACGTAATGGAAGCCAGGACCAGCTGCAATTTCTGTTTTAAGCACGTGGAAGGAACCTGATGTGTTATTCGAATTTTAGATCAAATAAGAAGATTTTTTACACTTTTTGTGAAATTGCAGTTTTTCTTTTTAAATGACAACCATACTGCATACAGCAGCAAGTCTGTGGTAATCATTAATGTTGGACTTTGGAATTTTGTATCATAGGTCAAACACACAGTTGACATGGATCGTTTCCTGCTGCCAAAAGATGGTAGTTCACTCAAACGAAAGGCCGAAACAGACGTCGAGAAAAGAGCTGCAAAAAGTAGGAAGTATGATGCCTCCTACCTGGACTTTGGATTCACCTGCGTCACCATAAATGGTGAAATAAAGCCACAGTGTGTGGTTTGTGGCATGACCTTGGCTAACGAAAGTCTGAAACCAAACAAATTAAAGCGCCACTTGGAAACTAAACATGGGTCACTGGTAGGAAAGAATACAGATTTGTTTGCCAGGAAGCTGGAAGACATCATCCACCAAAAAGACACTGTGAAAAATGTGGTCTCCACGCCCACAAATGCCTTGAAAGCATCTTACCAAGTGGCGTACCACATTGCCAAAAACAAAAAGCCTTTTACGGATGGGGAAAAAGTGATTCTTCCAGCAATGCTTGATGTGGCGAGAACAATGCTTGGTGAAAAAGCGGCAGAGAAGTTGAAAATGGTACCACTCTCAGACCCAACAATTTGCCGCCGAATCTCTGACATGTCAGAAGATATCCACAGACAACTCCTTGCACGCTTGAAATCGAGTTTGTTTGCTTTGCAATTGGATGAAGCGACTGACTTATCTAAGGAAGCTCATTTAATTGCTTATGTCAGATACTGCCACAAAACTGTAATATTGGAAGATTTTTTATTCTGTAAACTAATCAGGGGACAGGCAACATCATCAACCCTGTTTGACATTCTCAATGACTTCCTGTGCTCCAACGGCTTAAAATGGGACAGCTGTGTTGGGATCTGTACGGATGGCGCTCCTTCCATGTGTGGGGCTAGGGCAGGCCTAAAAGCCAAAGTGTTAAAAGTGGCTCCTCATATTCTATGGACCCACTGTATGATACACCGGGAAGCCCTTGCAGTCCGCAACATGGATAGAGAACTTGGGGATGTGTTGGATTGTGTGGTGAAAATTGTTAATTTCATAAAGGCTCACCCCACTAGAGCTCGTCTGTTTTCAATTTTGTGTGCAGAAATGGGAGCTGATCATAATGGTTTGCTTTTCCACACTGAAGTCCGATGGTTATCCAGAGGGAAGGTTCTGAATCGTATTTTTGAATTGAGGAATGAAGTACGGCAATTCCTTCTAGATTTGGATCCATACAAAGCAGAACAGTTGTGTAATCCCCGTTGGCTTGTGCTTTTAGCATACCTTGCAGACATCTTCGATAAATTAAATTCCTTGAATTTGTCTTTGCAAGGAGCTGAAAGTACATCTTTCACAATGTGCAAAAAAATATCTGCTTTCAAGAAGAAACTAGAGTTGTGGAAAAGACTAATCAAAGATGGCCTGCTGGAGGCATTCCCATGTTTATCAGAAGCTGTTGAGGACACTGGATATGAACTTGAAAGTGCTGCTGAGGTCATACGAAATCACTTGACTTCTCTCAGGGGTGGTTTAGAAAAGTACTTTCCTGAGGACATTGATCATGACAATGACTGGGTCTTCCAACCTTTTCTAGTGGATGCAGGTACTCATTTCCCAGTGCACCTTCAGGAAGACCTAATTGAGGTCCAGAGTGATCGCGTTCTCCAAATGCAATTCAGCAAAATCCCATTGGGGGAATTTTGGCTGAAAATGTCTGAAGAACATTCATGTTTGTCAAAAATTGCAGTCAAGACTATTCTGCCTTTTAGTTCGTCATATTTATGTGAGATTGGGTTCTCAGCATTGGCAGTATTAAAGTCTAAGTACCGTTCAAGGCTTGAGGAGGAACACAACCTGAGGATGGCAGTAGCAAAAATACATCCACAAATTGACAATCTCTGCGGAGAAAAACAGGCGCACCCATCCCATTAGTTGAGAAATGTGTTATCAAGTTTTGTCAAATTATGTTTTGTTTAGGGAAAATAAAGTACTGTTGTGCATTTTTGGGCAATTCTTTTTGGAGACTTTTGTTTGAACTGTGTAGTAAGCCTGTGACTCCGAACTACAATCACCCACAAACCTTTAGTTTGCTAAACACTGTTTAATAATATATCCCCACGGTAAAAATGATTTGCCATGGGAAAGGGGGGGTGTTTGTGGTTGTCGGTGATGAGGAGTACCAAGTTCTAGAAATTTTGTCAGGAGGGGGTCCTTATGCCTGGAAATTTTGACAGGGGGTCTCGGCATCCAAAAGTTTGAAGACCTCTGGATTAAGGTATGAGGAGACAAAGTCGCAAAACTATATAATTAGTTCTGGACTTGTACTGTAAGGGGTTTGCAACATGAGCAAACGAAAGCCATCAAAAGGGCAGGGGGTCGCGGGGACGCTAGATGCTTTTTTATCAAGGACGGAATCTGTCCTTATAAATGAAATTGCCATAACTGAGCGTAGACTGTCGCTCGAGCCCCTACCCACTTTGATTCAAAACTCCAGGTCTGCCCCTATAACAAACACTAAGAGTGTAGTTAACCTCCCCTTACCCGACATGGGCCATCCTTCCACCATGGCCCCAATAGCTGTTGACTCATCTCTGGAAGCACTAGAGTTACGCGCGATAGTTAATCAACCAAATGTAACTACCCGGGGGCAAAAAGTGAAGATTGGCCAGGAGAGAAGCTTAGCCCCACCACCTAAAAAGAGAAAGGGGCAATGCAATAATAGGCACTCTGGGGTGCGTGACCAAGACTGGGGTGAACGAGTCAAACCAGGAACCCACTCTGACGGAAGTCGACAATGTAGGAACCGGGGGACTTATGGATTTGGACAACGTAGGTTTCTGGGAGAAATTTCAGGATACTATCTAAGTCCTCCTAAGGCCTCTGATAACAACTTTATCAACTATAGAGAAGAGGCTAGCAAATTTGGAAAGGATTATTAAAAACCCCCCTGAGCTTTTGCAAGAATTAGCCCAAAATAGAAGTAAGGCTGGCCCTACAAGCAATGGAGGGGACTGCATATTAAATAACCCACAGGGCATTCATGCAAAGGGAGATCCTCTCCAAATGCAGGTATCCAATCCAGCAACCTCAACAGACAATTCGGGGCTGACCGGTTTGTCGGGCAAAATTATATCGGTCCATCCCCAGAATTTAACTGCGGCTTCCCAATGCAGACAGGGTAGAAGATTAGGGCTAGATCATGCGGATCGTACCCAAATGCAGGTAGCATCAGATAGTGTGAGACATATAGCGAGCGCGGGGGATCTGGTCCCTAATAGATCAGGTTCTCAAAACATGGTCAGGGGTAATGTAATGGAATCCAGACAGCTGCATCTCCCCCCGGAAGCAATACCATACACTGTGGTTTTGACCAACGTTCCCTCTCTGATACATGGAGAGTATGAGCATTGGTCAACTCTGAAAAATAAATCATTGCATTTTTTGGCCATGAAGACAGGAATAACTAACACGTTGTTCTCAGAGTTCAAGATGGTGCGCCGAATCACATGGGTAGGATGTTCTAATAAGTCGTTACCGGGAGACTGTGTATTGTTATCGTTCAGGTCTCCAGGCTTGGTCAAGACCATATTAGACAGGGTGGGTAACTGGCCGGTCAGAAGCAGTGGGATAAGTGTAGTCCCCCTGGGCTTCTTCTATCAACCTCGTAGGTTACAACAGCCCAATCCAGAGGAAGGAAATGCCTTGGGGTTGACACAGTACAGATATGACGTCCCAGTACATAACTCTTTTGATCCCCTCTATACATTAGAAGACGTGGACTGACTGGTATCCCTTACCCATCCCCCTTGTAATGGGGATGGAGGGATGGGAAAGGGCTTTGTCATGAGTACATTAGAGGAGGCTCTGGTTAGCGGCGCAAATCCAAATGATTTGGTTAGGAGGGTATCACCACTGTTGCGTTTAAAGGAATCGATGGTAAGGGGGTGTTATACTGAGAGTTCGATTCCCCTGCTGGAACATCATGAGTGTATTGCTAGTCTATCTGAACCACCTAGTATGGACCTTCCCATTACTCCACAACGGGTACCACTTAGTCCCCTGCTAAATTCGGCAAGTTCCACATGTTCAATTATTTCTTGGAATATCTCAGGGCTACGCTCCAAGCTACAAAATCCACTCTGGTGTGAAGCCATTTCGAATATTGATATTTTATGTCTGCAGGAAACTTGGGCAATAGACCCACTTCATATTAATGGTTTTAGTTTTTAAGACCTTTAATACTCAGGCGGTGAAGGGCGCAGGGGGAAGACCAAAAGGTGGTATCTGCACTTACATCTCAAATAAGCTGACGTTAGACAAAATAGATTTCCATACGGGGATTGTTATTATCATATAATTGAACTGACACTAAATGCAACCTATCGTATTGTCTTGGTAAATCTTTATAACAATGCTCCCTCTGGTGAGCTTGGAATGGTGGTAAAAAATCTAAGCGGGACGTTGAATGTTATTTGCAGTGATAATGTTGATGGGGGATTTTAATTGTGCCTTATGTAACTATGAGGATAATAGAATGTGTGGTTTGGCCAATGAAGGAGAGCATGATACCCATTTCTGCCATACAAGGGTGGGAGATGTGTTCAATGAGCTCATATTTGCCAGTGAACTTGGTTTTGTGAACGATATTTTAGCCACCCCAGTATCTATGCCCCATACTTTTAATGGGAGAGGGTTGGCTTCTACTATAGATTTCATTTTAGCTTCACGTATGTATTCGCATAGGGTGCGTTCCTTTAAGGTAAAACGTAAAAAGATTAACACGACTAACCAGGCTTTGGGGAACATTACTCTGCATAAAACTAATGGTTACACCATACGGTGGGCTAATATAGACTCCGATGTATTGACCAAACAGGTGATTAAGAAATGTAAACCTGCCTTTGATATTTGTTTGAGCGATTCTGCATCGGATGCTGGTATCGTGCACTCCTTCCTTGATATTTTAAGGGAGGTTAAGAATCTACTAACGGTTCAACACCGCAATAAAATTAAAGATCCGGGGTGGTTTGATAAGAAATGCACGGCGGCTTACTCCAATTTGAAAAAGAATTGCATAAACAGCCCAGATCCTCTAGTAAAGTTAGACAGGCCAGATTGGCATATAGACGGGCAATTAAAGAGAGGAAGTGCTCATTGAGAAATGAAGCATGGGATTCCCTACACAGTGCGGCCCAATTGAAAGATAGCACTGTTTTTTGGAAGGCAGTGAGGGCCCCTTTTTTATCACCCAGTGAGGGCCCCTCTATCGAGATAGCTATCTCGGAAGATACCTGGACCAAACATTTTTCTGAGGTGTACAAAGATCAGGGAAACCTCGGGTTGCAACTGGCTGACACCTTCCTAAACAACAATAACTTGGATGATCTGCAAGTCACATTGGAAGAGGTGAACAGAGCCTTAACACTTAGGGCCTGATTCTGATGCGGGTTGGAAAGCTTCCCGACCAAATCGGTTTGGAAATGGTTTCCAACCCACTCGGATCGGGAGAGTCCGACCGACGGAGTACGATGCATCCGGATGCTTCCAGATACGATTTGGTTGGACTCCCATTGACTTCAATGGGAGCATATGTTCCTAACTGCATCATAATTGGGCCCTGGGTCGGGAAGACACGTTCCCGATCCGATTTGGAAGGAGCAAATGCCATTAGGAGGCCTTCCTAACCGCATCAGAATCAGGCCCTAGGTGGGAATGCTTTCCTAACCGCATCAGAATCAGGCCCTTAGTTTGGGCGGCAAGGCCCCCGGACCTGACGGCGCTCCAGTGGACTTGTATAAATCTAACGCCCTTCTATGGGGGCCCTTATTAACCCAAGTCATTAATGCCAGTGTTAAGTCAACACTGCCTAAGACTTGGGTGGAATCAATCATCATTCCTATTTTTAAAAAGGGGGATCGCCATGATCCGGGGTGCTATAGACCGATTTCCCTCCTGGATTCCCTGGTTAAAGTGGCTGGGCGGGTAATCTTAGAACGCCTACAAGACTGGGCAGAGGATACTCAGGTATTATCTGACTTACAGTATGGCTTTCGCGCTGGATTAGGCACAATAGAACAAAGCCTAAATTTAGCAATCCTGGTAGGCAAATACCTAAGAGTAAAAAAAGGTAGTTTGTTCCTGGCGTTTGTGGATCTCACTGCGGCCTTTGATTCCGTAAGGCACGATAGGCTGTGGGAGATCCTTGAGGCAGTGAGGGTTGATCCCCGTATAATTGCCTTTCTACGACGTTTGTATAGTGGTGCCACTGCAAGTGTGCGGTATGGCTGGGGGGGAGGGCACTAAGGCCTTTCCCATCAGGAGAGGGGTCAGGCAAGGCTGCGTGCTGGCCCCTTTCCTTTTTAATCTTTACATTAATGGACTAGGAGAAGCATTACTCTCGAAGGGTAAAGATTTCCCGCAGGTTGGTGGTTGTTCCATACCGGCTCTTCTATATGCAGACGATGCCGTTTTAATGGCACGTACACAAAATGGTCTCCAGAGGGTCTTGGAGAGTTTTTGTGATTTTATGAGGGATCTGGGTCTTAACATAAATATCTCAAAGACCTTTGTCATGAGATGTGGTCAAGGGACACAGAGGACACGCAAAATGTTTGTTGATGGGAAGAAGTTAGCCTCAACTAAAAATTTCTCCTACTTAGGTATTTTATTTAATCAGCAGGATTCATGAGCTCAAACCATCTCCGCCAAGAAATTGGCGTTTATTAGGTCAACTACAGCCCTTATAACTTTTGCAAAAAAACTAGGTAGGAAACCACCCACAGAGCTCCTACAGATATACAAGGCCAAGTGTATCACCATGGCGATATACGGGGCAGGGGTGTGGGGCTTTGTAAACACCCTCCCACTACAAACTGTAGAGAATTCTTTTCTGAGGTATATCTTATCTGTACCACCTAGTACTTCCTCTTACGTTTGTCATGAGGAGCTGGGTCTCCCATATATAGCTGATCTTATTAAATTAGAGCCAATACTTCTGTGGCATAGGATTTGGTGTAAAGACCAAACTAAGCTAAACAGGGAGATCATCCAAGACAGTTTAAGGCTGGAAGGGGCTTTAAAGATTCCCTGGATTAGATTTGTACGCGATTTTATGAATGACCTGGGACACCCGGAATATTTTTTAAACCCAAGCTCTATGCTGGCTATTCCTAGAAAGATTTTAAAGAAAGAGGGCCTCCAACTACTGGATTCTATTCGAATGGCGGGGGAAATTTCAAAAACAAGTGTGAGGCAACACCAGTTACTACGTACTACTTCAGGGTTGGAGCCTTATTTATCTTTCGTGCCTGGTGGTTTTGACAGATTGCTTTTAACTAGATTTAGATTGTGCAATGTCCATAGACTAGTGTCACTGCCAAAATTGAATGACTGGTCTTGTGTGTTACCACAGTGTCCTTGCGACAAAAGTTCGGAGCAATCTACTATTCATTTAGTCCTGTTTTGTAAATTATATCATGAACTAAGGAAAGTGTGGATAATTCCATTTAAATTTTTTTTAGGGTTGAGGCAATGTCGCCCAGCCTTTATGTTACTCCAGCTATTGGAAAATGAGCACATAGCATGGAGATTAGCAATGTTTTTAAAGAAGGTGCTTCTATACAGGAAATGTATTATAATTGATGAGCCATAGTTATTACCTCAATCTGTAAAACCTGAGAAGTGTTTACTTGTTTTAAAATTTTGTAATCTAATATGAAATGTGATAGGTTTTTATTTTTTGTGTGCTTTTATGTCTGTTTAAAAAAGCAGCCTAATAAAGCTTTCTTGATTGATTGACTGATTGACCTGTGATTTGGATCTGCTCCCACTTGTATCAAGGACAAAGAAGTTGACTCCAAGGGTCAGTTGGCTGACCTCGTGTGGAGTTACAGGGGCACAACAAGCTGTAAGAGGCATTTTCCTTGAAGTGCCCAGCTGACCAGTAGCAACTGGACTTGTACTGGACCCTGCCGGTGGCCTCTGCTCTAATGAGTCTTCCCCAAACACTATTCCACGGACCCTTGGCTGCATTTAACTGGACTTCTAACACCACTTAAAAGTTGGGCCTTGAAACATTTTTGGACTTCCGGACCTCCAGAGGATGGCGACCGACTGCCCCCAACCCCTTAAGAGAATCCATCCAGTGACTTTGCTGCACCAACAAAACAGATTTGTTCATCTTGGAGCTTCTCTGTAGTCTGAAATACCTTTCAGCAAGGGCACGGTGATAATGTATCCAGCCTCATGGAACTCATCCTCGGAAAAAGCATGCAACTTTTTCTCACTGGAGGATTCTGAGCTCCGTAAAAGAGACTAAGGGCCCGATTCTGATGCGGGTTGGAAAAGCTTCCCGACCGAGGGCCTGATTCTGATGCGGTTAGGAAGGCCTCCTAACGGCATTTGCTCCTTCCAAATCGGATCGGGAACGTGTCTTCCCAACCGAGGGCCCAATTCTGATGCGGTTAGGAACAAATGTTCCCTTTGAAGTCAATGGGAGTTCAACCAAATCGTATCTGGAAGCATCCGGATGCATCCTACTCCGCCGGTCGGACTTTCCCGATCCGAGTGGGTCGGACACCATTTCCCAACCGATTCGGTCGGGAAGCTTTTCCAACCCGCATCAGAATCGGCCCCTAAATCTGAACATACAAATTTTGATTGGGTATAAGCTCAAAAAGTATCTGGCTGAAGAGAGGGCTTCTTTGGGAGTGAAATTAGAATTTTCCCTCTTGGAGCCTTTTCCGCCCAAGCCAACGTCTTCAGCCAGACCTCGTTCAAAGGCCATCCGGCCTCATGGAAATCTTCTTGGATACAGCCAGCAACCTTGCCCCACTGGAGAATTTCGACTTTCATTTCAGAGACTAAGGGCCTGATTCCGATGCGGTTAGGAAAGCATTCCCACCTAGGGCCCGATTCCGATGCGGTTAGGAAGGCCTCCTAATAGCATTTGCTCCTTCTGAATCGGATCGGGAACATGTCTTCCCAACCGAGGGCCAGATTACGATGTGGTTAGGAACATAGGCTCCCATAGAAGTCAATGGGAGTCCAACCAAATCGTATCTGGAAGCATCCGGATGCATCATACTCGGTCGGTCGGACTCTCCCGATCCGAGTCGGTCGGAAACCATTTTCAAACCGATTCAATCGGGAAGATTTCCTAACCGCATCAGAATCGGGCCCTTAGTCTTAACATACAATCTGTGACTAGGACAAATCTACTTGATGTATCCGACACACACTCCAACATGGTTCACCTGAAATCGCACATTGGTCCCGTTCAACAGCACCATAGACTATCATTGGCATTTTACTTTTTCTTGGTGCTTTTGTTGCAGGGATCCTGCTCAGAAACAGAACTATGCCTGGAATCATGGGATGTAATCATGTAGCGACTCAGTCACTTTACCACATCAGTACCTATGGCCATATATCCAGGATAACTCATAGTGCGTAGATAGGCTAACATAAGAAAAATCTACGGTGCGCCCTCTATAAATCTTTATAAAGTCATATCTCCAGCTTCCCTTATTAGATTTTTATTGGGGGGGTGGGTTGTATCATTCTCCTTATTAAATGTTTCAGTTTTTTATAAATTGAAGTGGGATTTTTATTGTGTTGTGTTTAGCATTTTAACTTTTTTGGTAGTTCTAAATGCTTTCCACATTTTCTTAAGCAGTCTGTTCTGTGCCATAGCTACCAGGGGTTGAGTTCAGACTTAAATTACTGAAACCCTTGACTGGACCTAACAGGTTAGTGACTTTATAACTTGTGATAGGTGTCTAACCACCCCAACTAATAATTCACTTTCTCACATCCATGATGCCCAGAATCCTGAGGAAAATTTTGAAGGAATATGCAGAAGTGGCTTCAAGAAGACACCAGATAAACTGTCTTCTGCTGTTTCGCTATTGAGTACGGTAAGAAACTGGGTTAATGGGTGAGAGAGGTTGAAGCCCTCCTCAAGCAGTGACCACAATCCTTGTTATGGTGAAGTCACAAGCAAACCCCAAATTAACCTGTGCTTAACCCTCTGGTAGCTTGGCTCAAAAGCAGTCAGGCATAACTTAGAGGCAATGTGTAAAATATTTATGAAACAATAATAAAGTGGAACACAACACAAGAAAAATCCTACACCAATTTAGAAAAATAGAGTAAAATGTACTAAATAGTTTAAGAAAGAAATGATAAACATCCAATTATTGCAACTGGAGAGCTACAATTTTAAAGATTTAAGTGAAAATAGGGCCAAAAAGCACCAAGCATCAACCATGGTCAACTGGTTGCGCTAGGCAGGGACAAAGCCACAAGTTAAGGCTGACTATGATGGAGTGTTGGCTGGCTACGGGGACCCAGTTAGCCCCTCTGCACAAAATACCTTAAATCATGGGTGCAGAGTAATGCAAATTCCCTGGTCAAGGGTGCATCGCACAGTAGCAGTTCCAATGAGCTGCTGGACTGTGATGTGAAATCCTGCATATGGGATGCGTCTCACAGCGATTCCAATGTAGAGTTTTGTGAGGCGATGCGTTGCACTGCACCGGTTCTGCTAGCACCACAGCTTGGCTGGCAAAGCACCTTCAGGCCTACTTCCAAGGGTTCAGGACTGATGTGGCACCACTTGGGAGGGCAGAACTCACAGCTGCCAGACTCCAGATGCTGGGTTCAAGGTTGTTGGAGCCTGTTCTGTCTCTGAGGCTCTGATCAGAAGGCTTGCCAGGGTTCAAGATGCAGGTCCAATCCTTCTCGCTCAGTTAGGAGGGCAGCAGGGCAGCAGTGTGACAGTGCTTTTTGCAGCAAAGCAGTACAGCAGTCCTTCTTCTGAGTCTTCCACAGATCCAGATGTGTACTGAAGAGTTTAGGGCGAAGTAGGAGACGTTTCTAGAGGCTTCCACCCCCTGGGGTGTCGGGCATTCCCTTCCTGCCTGCCCTGGCTCCAGCTTGTCTGGGGACACAAAAGGCTAGTGACTAACCCTTTGTGCGAGTGGTCAGGCAGAGCCTTTGTGATGTGCAAGTGTAGTAGGTGACAGCTCCTCCCCCTCTTTAAGTCCAGAGTGGCAAATCCTGCCAACACCTAGCTTTACTTTGTCTCACTGTCTGGGACCAATACACAAAGACCAACTGCCAGCTGCACCTAGTCATGTGACCCAGTAACAGCTGGCAGGCACCAAATGGTTAGGACAGGAAAATATCAACTTTCAAAAAGTGGCATTTTCAGAACTGTAACAAAAAATCTGACTTCATCATAAGATAGGTTTTTTCATTCCAATTTCAAAGACACCAAACATTAACTGGTTAATTGTTCCTATTTGGAAATTATAGCTTAATAAATGCAATAAGGCAACTCCAATGGTATCCTATGGGAGAGGCAGGTCTTACAGTAGTGGAAAAGTTTTTCACTACCAGGACATGTAAACTAAAAAGTATATGTCCCACTTTTTAAGTCCATTGCACCCTGCCCTATGGGCTGTTCAGGGCCAAGCCTTGGAGTTACTTATATGTATTAAAAATGAATGTTTAGGCTTGGCAAAAGGATTATTTTGCGAAGTCGAAATAGCAATTTCAATCTATACATACAGGCTGCAATGACAGGCCTAAGATAGGTTTTAAAAGGCTACGTAATTGGGTGGCACAATATGGACTTCAGATTCACTAGTAGTTTTTAATTTACAGGCCCAGCCTCTGGCACTATCATGTCAATTAAATGTGTCAATTAGGTGCAAGCCAATTTTACCATGTTTAAAGGAGAGAGCACAAGTAGTTTAGCACTGGTTAGCAGTAGTAAAGTGCAAAAAGTCCTAAGGCCCACAAAAACAAGATCATAAAAAAATATGAGGGTTGAACGTAAAATGTGTGGGGGTGACCCTGCAGAGAGGTCCAAGTCCAACAAGTACGTAATTTGCATTTATTTTTACAGAGTGACCATTGCTTCTCTGCACTCCACCACCTCTTGATAAGAAGACCTGTCTGCTGCATCTGAGGACTTGAGGTTGATTGGCTGAGTTCTCAGAAACAGGAATGTTACAGGAAAGTAGAATAGTGCATCTAGCAACTCCAGTGTATAGCAACATTGGCTTAAGGAATATTTTTCGACTTGGTGAGACTCTGTAGAATTTAATCCTGAGCAATGTGACCGTGTCAAAAACCTTATGCACTAGTTATTACTATGCCCCCTGCATCTTCTTTACAATCACAATGGTATTAAAAAAATCCATGTATTTTTTAGTTATGCCAGGATATTTCCTTCTAGAAGTTGTTAGTTCTTGCTGGTTAAGCATTTTATATTTCACCATCCAGTGGTGTAATCTCCTGTGCCTTATGAGCTCTCCCAGTGATGCATTAGTGACTTCACCTTTGAGAAGAAGGCCCATTGACCTTCTTTCCTGCACTTTGTTTAGTGGTCATCCCGTTAGCAAGACGCACTGGGATCTTGAGGGACAGTTAAACCATGAACTTTTCCTTAAGAAAGAGCCAGAGAAAGTTGCTCTGCATCTGGGTTTATGCCTTTTTGCACAACATATGCTCCAAATTCCATTCATGATTGCATAATTGTTAAATGACTGTATGCCAAATCCCGTGTTTCTGGAAATTCAGAGACTACCCTTGCTGAAAGTAAAGTGTGCTTTCTTAGGCTATTTCTGGAAAAAAGTCAAGCCAACTTTGCTTATATTACTTACCCTGTCTTCCACGTTTTATACAGTGGACTATAACATACGGCTGTCTAAGATCACATGAGTATGGAAGATAGAGGGCATTGTCTACCAGTTGCACAGTTCTGACCACATTTGCTCAAAACATGCTGTGGATGAGTATGTTTAGTGTTTAACAGACTGTTCAGTCCAGTAGAGGTCCTAACTGTTGCCAATTTTGTTTAATTATAAGATAATCCCAAAAATATATTTTGTACAGTTAAGATACCACAAAATAAGCCCCTTCTAGGTGCTTACATCTGAATAGTGAAGCCAAGACAAGTAATTCACCTTAACAGAACAATCATGTTCACCAAAAGGAGATTATGAAAGCGAATACCTGAATTTCTTCACAGAGAATATATATCCTGCACAGCAAGGGGTATTTATACAGTAATGTTGTAGTCTCCTTGAGTTTTGGTTGATTGATTTTATTATTAGAGAGTGCCATGTTAAATCAGGAGAGCATCCTGGTGCAATCATGATACAGTACATGACACCAAATGCTGAGGACTTGTCGATCCAAGATGGAGTCTAGGTGCTGGGCGGTACCTCAGGGGCCACACCTGCACAAATCAATGCCATTGATGCCATTCCTGCAACGATAATGACTACTTTAAAATCTCAGTTTAGGCTGATTAATGGCCATCTATTGGTAGGGTATGGTGTCAATGCACGACAAGAGAGAAGTGCATCATCTCTTCAGGATAACGCTTTGCCCCCAGAAATAATGCAATCAGCAATGCGCTGCCGCTGAGTCCGACAACTCCACCATCAGCTTCTCATCCTTATTAGGCTACTCAATTTCAGTCTACTTTTGCTCTGACTGACCAAGAACTTTCAGGGCCTTACAGCTCAGTGGGGACAAAAAAAGTAGACTCTTCATCCTTGAAGGGGTCAAAATGTTTCTACCCTATTGCAGCCTCCACTACCATACCTGAAGGCCTGGAAAAAAACATTGATCCATCTGAAGCTTTCTTTTTGCTGTTGGAAGCCTCAGATTGTGTTTCAGATGTGGATGAGGAGGAAAAGGAGGGAGGTGAAAAAGTGGAGTTCTTAGGAACTACTACTGCACAATAAGGATGATGATGAAGATGGAGACAGTGCTCTTAATGGCACGGGGCAGCAAAAATGGGGCAGATGGTCACAATGATGACTTTCTATTTTGGGACTATTCTGCCCACCATTTTATAGCATCGATTGATATTTCGGAGTCCCAGATCTAGCTTATGTGCCACAAGAAAGTTGTGGGGCTGAACAAACACAATTACAATCCGCAGTGCACGATCCCTTCCCTCAGACACAGAATCAAACCTATAAAACATGCCCCCCGGAAGGTCCAACCCATACCTCCATCTATATCTGCTCTGTGTACAGCAAGAAGAATACAATAAGGACACTTGCAGAGTCCCAATCAACAGCTTGAAGACATAAGCTGTAATTCTTAAGCTGTCTAAACAGATGGATCGCCTTGCTAGAGGATAGGGCAGAGAAAACCAAGGAGGCAGCTGCTGCTAGTCAGCACGATTTGGTCTCACGCCAGAAAAATCAAGCAAACCCTCTCAGATAAAGTGGATGACATTGAAAATCGCATGAGACGCAATAACATTTGTGTCCTTGATATTGAGGAGTGAGCTGAAGGTGATGACCCAAGGGGCTTCATTGTCTGGCTGTTTAGTGCTCCTTCCCAGATCTTCAGGAGTGGGATATAGACTGCCATATCCAGAGGGTACAAAGGTTCCCTTTTAGAAAACAAAGGGTTTCCATTGAAGTCAGCATTCTAAGGCTATTTGGCCTATACTGGCAATTTTATCTTCCAGCAACATTTGTTTCAAGCTGCTCGGCCACAAATCATAGCCAAATATGGAACTCACTCATTCTCTGTATGTTAAGACATTTGCCACCGTACAGTGGAACGTCGATGGCAGCTTCAACAGTCTATCCCAAAACTATAAGCAGTAGATGATCGGGTTTACCTCCAAGAGCATGCTCACTTATAAATCATCTACAGGACTAAGACTTCTGTACTGCCACTCAGAAGGTCAAGACTCTCCTTGCAAAATGGACAAAAAGGGAACCTCCTAACAATAGCTGACATTAGCCGACATTGATAATGTTTAACCAATTCAGCAAAACATTCATCCAGAGAAACTACATTGACTCAAATGTTGCCCTCCTATTAACTACATCTGATATATATGTTGATATGTTGGGATAACAATCTCTCATCTCGCCTTTGTCTCTCCTTTTTTTCTCATTATATGTTTAGTGGGGATTTAAGTGGGTAATGGGTATGCATTAGCTTTAAAGGCATGAAGGCCTTTTCTCTTTCACTCTCCCTCTTTTCTTTTTTCCACAGTCGATCTTCTCCTGAGGCCAGTTCATGGACACCAGCTTCTTCTACACTACACCGTTTGCTTTTTTATTATGATGCAGCCTAGAATAAACACTCAAAATGTTAGCCCAGGTATAAAGGTATTAATCTGGAATGTTAACAGGCTTTCACATTTAGTGAGGGAGAGGAACTGAGGCCCCTCAGATCAGAAATCACTTGTCTACTGGAAACACACATGTCTGGTCACAAGTCCTCTAAATTGGTACTACTGGCTTATAATGTTTTGCTGAGCTTTACCCAATCTGCAGTTGCTTTGCTTGCCCAAAAACACACAAGAACAGTAGTTAAAATCAAAGATGGATCCCGCTGGGAGATGGGTAATCGGTCAGCTAATTATAAAAGGCCTTCTTATCACCGTCTGCATTCTTTATGGCCCAAACACAGATGAGGCAATATGTTTTAATCAGCTCATGTTGGAATTGTCAGCTCGGAACTCTCCCTTCATCATTTGTAGGGATATCAACTTTACAACCAATCATAAAAAATGACTCTAATAATTCATACACCAACTTTTGTAAATGTCAATCAAGATCTGCTCTGCTTCAAATGATCAAGGTTCTTGGTCTGGTTGATGCCTCATGCACTATGGGCAAGCAAGAGCAGGGGTGTGTTTTTACTCTTCTCCTCACATAGCATGTTTAAGGATAGACGCATTTATAGTTAACCATCATTTAATCAGTGATGGTACAACAGATCTCTAACCATTAATTATTTCAGACCATAGCCTATTGGGTCTTACAATTAGAAAGAGGTCTTTGTGCTCCCTCTCCAATCTAACTCAATGAACCTTTTACACAACTCTCCTTAATGATGAGGCTTATTGTAAATATATCACAAATATAATGAAAGAATACATTAATAATCACATACACACAGGGGCCGATTCCGATCTCGGTCGGAGGCGCACCCAATACCATTCGGTCGGGAAAAAAGCCATGCGAAAGCCTGTTTCCCGACCGAACCGTACGCGGGTCCGGCCGAGCGAGTACGATGCGAATTCGCCGACCGACTCGTCCGGGCGTCCCGACAGCTCCGACCGACTCGCTCGGACTCGAACCGCTCCGACCGACTCGCTCGGACCCGATTCGCACCGCGCAATGGAGACGTTTCCCGGCCGGGTAAGTACGATGCGCGCCGCGAGCAGTCCGACCGAGCCGCGCACTCCGGCTCGTAAGAGCTGTCGGAGCCGTACTTTGGGGGTCCGTGTCGGACCCCCTGTACGCGTACCCGTGCGAGGCGCACACAGGGGGGACCCAAGGGTCCCCCTACCTGTGCGTGTACGCCGCGAGCGCTCCGCGGCGTACTCGCTGTAGGGGCGCCCTTGTCCGCCTCGCACCCATTGAGGCAATGGGAGCCCGCGTACGCGTTGTACGACCGGCTCCCATTGAGTTCAATGGGAGTCCGACCGACTCGTGTCCGATAACATACGGCCGCATCGTACTCGTTCGGTCGGACTGCACGGGTCCGATTCGGTCGGAAATCTCTCCGGGTCCGGCTCGGTCGGAGAGATTTCCGGCCCGAATCGGAATCGACCCCACAGTCTCTCCCATCATGCTATGGGACTATCTAAGTATACGTGCAGATCTTCAATGCTATATCTAACAAACTACAGATTTCCAGAGTTAATAAATACATTTCATTATAGCACAATCCTTGCTTTCCCAGTTTCTCTTCGGATGGTTTAGAAAATATCAGGTATCATACAAAATTACAGACTGTTGGTCAATTATTTGGAGATAACTCTGTTCTGCAATTCAATACATTGTCATCAATTTACATCATTCCAGATTTGGATTACTTTAATTGTCTTCAGATTAAGGATTATTTTAAAGGACAATTTATTAACTCAAATACAATCACTTTTATAGAATATCTGTCATCTTCAAAGCATAAAGGCATTATCGGCAAGGCCTATACTCTTTGTTTGGAAAAGCAACCTCATAACATCTCAAAACTACTTGTGAATTGATGGTCTCTGAAGCTCTCACAATCAATTTCACCCAAGGAAGTGCAGTATAGTATCAGTTTAAGCCACAGCTATTAAATGTTGCTCGTGTTAAAATTCATTACTTTACACTTATCCATGATATCTATCATACACCGGACATGTTGCACAAGTAGGGGTATATGGTTGACTCAAAATGCCCCAGATGTCATGTAGGTACTGCTGATACAGCCAATATGTTCATTACCCACCAGGCAGTTCAGACATACTGCCAAAAGGTGGAATGAGAACTGTATTAATTGCTAAAAATAGCAATCCCTATTACACCCAAACTAATTATGTTAGGTATTTTGAAACAATTCCGGTAAGATTTAAAGGTATTGTTCTAAGTATATTTGTAATTGACATATTAAAATGTAAAATAAAATATGCATAATTTTCTAACATAGTGATTATTATTATTATTATTTTTTATATTTTATTTATCTATTTCAAAGAGATAAAACAGACAGTAATGCAGATTGATACAGAAGGATAAGATCATACAAACCCTACAATAACATAGTGATTATTTTAACTACATATATCTGATATAAAAATAACATATACAATTAGTTTATTAACTTTAAAACAGTTTTTTAATTATTACATATATTGATTAAAAATATCAATAAACAAGAATCAATCTTGATATGAAATTATAAATTACCATAAATGAATCACATAAACACAGTTTGTAAAAAATATAGCATTATTAATTTACATTAAGGAATAAAACTCAACATAAACATGTCATTATTACACTTTGTTTAAAAAAATATAAAAAACATGTTTGACATGTATTCAACCATTATAAACGAAATTTGAAAATGTGTTACAAACTGAATATTTTAAAAAGCTAAAAAATATATATTCAAAAAACATAACGCAATAGAAAATGAATTTAAAAAAAAGATATATATCATTTTAAAATATGCTCAAATTACAGTAAGAAATCTTCCAAGACAAAGTAAAATATAATAACCTACCTCCGATGCAAAATTATAAAAAATATACACAAATAAAAATCAGTTCAAATACACTATTTTAACTACAGTCCTAAAACACTAGGGAAATTGCATAAATTCTGGGGGAGTGGGGTCAAATTTACTAATCTAATTCCTTTCTTTCATTCTAACAAACATTGACTATCACTATTCACTATCCCAACTCCATTTAACAAACATTAGGTAAAATGCATGTACTGGGGGTGGGTGGTCAGCTTTACCATTCCAACTCAAATTTAGCAAACATTAGGGAAATTGGATACATTGGGGTGGCGTCAGATTTATTTACTGATCTAACTCTAGTCTAACAAACAATGGGTAAAGTGAATAATATGGGGGGCAGATTTACTCTCCTAACTCCAATATAATGAACACTGAGGAAAGTGCAAACATCACAAGGACAATTTACTATTCTAACACCAATCTAACCAACATTGGAGAATAGTGCAAATATTGGGCTAGTGGGTAGATTTAGTATTCTAGCTCCACTCTGACAAACAGTGGGTAACATGCATACATTGAGTCAGTCATGTTTACTATTCAAGCTCCAGTCTACCAATCATTGGGGAAAGTGCATACATTGGGGTGTCAGATTTGCTGTTTTAACTCCAGTCTAACAAATATTGGGGAAAGTGCATAATTGTGGGTTTAAAGTTACTATTCTAACTTCAGTCTAGCAAGCATTGGGGAAAGTTCACACATTAGGAGGCTCAGTTACAACACACCCTAATAATGTACATATTACAAGTTATTTGATGATTAAAAAAAAAAACCGTTTAAAATCCTAAATGCTGAAAACATTTAACAAATATTAAATTATTATTTAATAAATAGTCCAGCAGGGCACCAGAGTTTTCTTCAATTAGTTACATCAATAATAAAATAATCTAACTATAGAGTACCATATCCACCCTGTATGTTAGCATGAAATGAGAGTAATAAAATATGTTATGATAATTTTTTCAAGTATTATTGAACTTGTTTAAAAAACAACTAACTACCCGTGCATTCCCCGATATAGGGCACACCCCTCAAAATAATAGAATCATGAAAAACATGCAAAGCAATAAAATCAGTATCAGACATTACAAATATACCATAGTAAGCAAATAACAATAATTAATAGTCACTGTAAAAATAAAAATATTTCCCCAATACCAATACACTCCACAATCCATAACAAATATATTAAACAATTGTTTAAAAATATGTATAATCTCATTCAGTCAAGCTGGAAAAAGATGTTGGTGCTTGATGGTCACGGTGTACAATCAATTGTGTTTCATCAGACTAAAGCACAGGGAGACAACTGTACAATATAATCACTCAGGCCAGGGGATGCAAATAAACATTAGGGAGCATTAGTACCACTGAGGAGCCTTAACAGACTCTGCACTCAAAGGAGCTATTTGTAAATAATAATGTGTTAACAACACTGACTAAATGCAGTAATCGAGAAAGGAGGTGAACCAAGATTTCACGTGGCTGTCCTGGTTCTCTAAGCCTGGTCATAATGATGTCATGGTCTACTGTATCAAATGTGGCAGATACATCAAGCAAGATCACTGCTGCAGCCTCACCCAAATCCAAAATGGTGCTGATTTCTTCCATGGCAATTGTAAACTTTATCTTGGTTCAGTGGCATGAGTGGAAACAGAGGGCACAAATTATGAATGCAAACTTAGACCTGAAGTCTAAATTGAGACCTGAAGTCTAAAGGCCTGATTCACAAAGGTAAACTTAGACTTCGGGTCTAAGTTTACCTTCGTGTATTGGGCCCCCAGTCGCTAGGGATCTAGCCTATCCACATCCCCATGGTAGTCAGAGAGCTGTTTTGTTTATATTATTTCTGTGAATTTGCCCAAAGCTGGTCGAGAAGTAATGTGTGGTAGTTTTCTGTGATAGTACTTGTTGGACCTGGCCCTTTTTGCAGGGTTATCCCAGAACTGTTTGCCTTCCTCCTGTATTTTTTCTGACCTGTTTTTGCTGGTTTTATGACTCTGGGCACTTTTCCACTGCTGATCAGTGCTAAAGTGCATGTGCTCTCTCCTGTAAACTTGGTAAGATTGGTCTACACCTGTTTGGCATATTTAATTTATTTGTAAGTCCCTTGTACAGTGATATCCCATATACCCAGGGCCTGTAAATTAAATGCTACTAGTGGGCCTGCAGCGCTGCTTGCACCACCCACAGAAGTAGCCTTTCAAACCTGACTCAGGCCTCTGCTGCTGCTGGGCCTGCTTGTCCAGTTCACTGTTGCTGTGAAGTGGGACTCAAAGTGTTTGCCACGTCTGAAACTCCCCTTTTACTACATGTAAGTCACCCCTAAGGTAGGCCCTAGGTAACCCTATGGGCAGGGTGCTGTGTAGGTAAAAAGTAGGACATGTGCCTTTGTTGTGTGGCATGTCCTGGTAGTGACAAACAGCATATTTGGTTTCTCACTGCTGTGAGGCTGCTCCTATCATGGGTTTGCATTGGGAATTCCCTGAAATATGTTTCAGTGGTTATTTCTGATATGAAAGGGGTAGTGAGGCCATGTTTGGTATGTTTGGAATAGTAGTGATACATGCTGATTATTGGTGAAAGCGGATTTGTTATTACTATTTTAGAAATGCCACTTTAGAAGTGGGCATTTCTGTGTGCTTATGACTCTTTGTGCCCTGCCTGGTTGTGTATTCCATGTCTGACTTAGACTGACAGGAGCTGGGGATGTGCATTCACTGTAGACAGTCACAAGGGGGGTGGAGGTGTGTCGTGCCTTTCCTGGGTGACTCATAGTTGTCTGAATAGGCCTAGTTCGCATTTAGAGTGAGGGGAAGAGTTGTCACCTGAATAGGGCTGTGCCTACCTTTCACAATGTAGTGTGTCTGGAGCCAAGGCTGGGGATTGAATGGGGGTGTTGTGCACTTCTGAAGTTGTTTGAAGTGCCCCCAGAACAAAGACTTTTGGAATAAAAGTACAGGGGCTGTGACCCCAAGATTTTAGACATTGCGTGGGACTTGTAACCAGATTCTGCTGGCTCAGCATGCTACCAAAGGACTGCTGGACTGACAGGAGAATCCGCCTTGAAATGAAATGAACACATTTAATATAGTGCACAGCTACTCAGACTAGAGTGTCCTGGCGCAGGGAAACGGAAATGTGGCAGAATGTTGATGAAGGGCTAGTTTTTAAAAAGCCAGGTTTTAAGATTCTTCCTGACAGTTAGCAGGCCTGTAGTTAATCTCAGAGGTGCTGGAAGACTGTTCCACATCCGTGCGCCAAGGAATCCAAAAGATCTACCCCCCCATATGCGCAAGGTGTGTTTTGGGAATGAGGGCCAGGTTTGCATTTGAAGATCTTAGGGATCTAGTTGGGATATAGTGGTCTTCGCGTTTGTTTAAATAGCGTGCTCCTATGCCATGAAAAGCCTTGAAAAAAGATCACAATAGCTTTGAAATTGATCCTTTCCTTCATGCGCAGCCAGTGCAAGGACCTTAAGTTTAAGATGGGGGTCATACTAGATCTGGGTTTGGGTCTCACAATAGCTCTGGCAGCCGCATTTTGTATCACTTGCAGGCGCTGAATAAGACATTTGGGCAATCCGAGGTACAGACTGTTGACATAGTCTAGCTTTGATGTCACTAAGGCTTGCACCACAATCTTTCTACTGTCTAGTGATAGTAGTGGCAGGAATTGTTTTAGCATACGGAGTGTGCCAACACAGGCGCCTGTTAGGGTTTGGATCTGTGAGTGCATGGAGAGAGTATTGTCGATGACAATACCTAGGTTTTTGACTTTCTCCTTAGCTGAAGGCGGAGGTCACAGGTCTTTTGGCCACCAAGTGCTCCAGTTATACGTTTCAGGTTGTCCAAAGAATACGGCTTCTGTTTTATCTGGGTTACACTACAACTGATTTATCTTGAACCAATTGTATACCTTTGTGAGGCAGGACCTAATTATTGCTTCGTCAAGGTCGGTTCCCTTGTCACAGGTAAAAATCAGTTGTGTGTCATCTGCATATGAGATATTTTAGCACCTTCTTCTTCTACCAAAGATGCAAGGGGTGATATATATATATTGAATAGGGTGGGACCGAGGATAGAGCCCTGGGGAACACCCACATTCATAGCAGATGTGGGAGATGAAAAAGGGGGTAGCCAGATGTCTTGTGATCTATTTTCCAGGAAGGAGGACATCCAGGTTAGGGCGGTCCCGCCCAATCCAATGTTCAGTAGTCTGTCGAGCAGCCTCTCGTGTGGGACCATATCAAAGGCCGCCGACAAATCGAGCAGAATCAGAAGTGCTTTTCCTCCCTGGTCTAGCTTACCCTTGATAAATTCTGTCACCTCCAACAGAACAGACTCCGTGCTATAGTTAGACCTAAAGCCTGATTATGAATCATGAAGTAGCTTCCGGTCTTCAATATGCTTTATGAGGGCTCTGATTACATGTTTCTCTAATACCTTAGAGAAGGCGGGAAGTAGGGAGTTCGGCCTGTAGTTGGCGGGATGGTTATGATCGGTACCTGCTTTTTTTAAAAGGGGTAGGATCTTAGCCTGCTTCCAAATGTGCGGCATTTTGCCAGAAGCAAGGGATAGATTGAATAGCTTATTAGCTGTAGGATTGATGATGGGTGCTAATAAATTTAGTATATTCGCCGGGCAAGAGTCAGTTGGAGAACCTGACTTTATGCTTTGGAGAAGAGTGAGTGACTCCTCTAATTGTAGCTCGGGGAAAGATAGTAAAGTAGGGAGCTCATGCGAGACAAACTTTCCATTTACCGAGTGACAGAAGGTCTGCTCTTCCTCAGAGATGTTATCAAATGCTTGTTGAATGAAAGTGATCTTGTTATGGAAGAATTGCGCTACCTGCCTAGACCATTCTGCCTTGCGTGGTCCTTCATTCTTATCAGCTTTAGGGGAAGTGAATGATTTCACTATGCTGCAAACTTTTTTACTCTTGTTTTGGGCTGATTCGATCTTAGTCTGGAAGAAGTTTTTCTTAGCCGCCCTCACTTGTGTATAGTGAGCTTTTAAAGTGTCTTTATTGGTTTTTCTATCTACAGGTAGATAGTATTTTCGCCATTTCCTTTCCAATCTTCTGTAGTTCTTTTTGCTAGTTCTAAGGGATTCGTTAAACCAGGGCCGATGGGGGGCCAACCTCTTAGAGGAGCGGGTGGCCGCGGTTGCGGCGGCGTCAATGTTTGTTCGGAGCCAGGACTCTAGTAAGAGGGCATCCCTGTCAGGATTGCCAGTCAGCTCGGGGGAAGACCGGGCGAGGGCATCTCCTAAAGCCGGGATAGATATTTTGTGAAAGACCGAGTAGTTAACGTCCCTCTTAATTGCATTTGGTAAGAGATCTGTACCTGAATTGGGGATTTTAAAATTGAGGAGGAGGTGGTCTGAACAGGTAATAGGCAGTGGTGGACTTGCCAGTAGATCCAAATTGTGGAACATTTGGTCGAGGGTATGGCCTTTGTCGTGGCTGGAAGCAGAAATCGATGGGATAAGATTACAGGCCTGCATCATATCCAACAAGGAAGTAGCTATGGGGTCATTTTCTTTATCCATGTGTATATTAAAATCTCCCAAAATGTGCCAATTGTTGTATCTTAGGGCCAATGAGGTGGAGGCTATGTTGACTGTGGTGATAAAATTCCCAAGTGCACCTGGAGGTCTGTATAATAGAATTCCCGCTATACTTAGATGGGGAGATAGTGTGCAGCGAAAGCCTAAATACTCTGCCCCCTCAATGTTATCAGTCATGATGGGAGAACAGTCCAGATTTTGTTTGAAGATAATGGCGACACCACCTCCTTTC
Organism: Calotriton arnoldi; assembly: GCA_963921515.1. Taxonomy (NCBI): domain Eukaryota; kingdom Metazoa; phylum Chordata; class Amphibia; order Caudata; family Salamandridae; genus Calotriton; species Calotriton arnoldi. Next base: position 883,734 of record CAWUFW010007196.1, on the reverse strand, counting down.
CCACAGGGCCGGTCCTTTCTGAGGATTTTGTAGCCTGTAGGGATGGCCGAGGAAATGGTGGGGTTAGAGGCCTCGGGCAGCTAGGTCTCAGTGAGAAATAGAAGATCTGGCTGTTCCTCTAGCAATAAGTCGTGGATATGTAACTCAGGTTTTTGCATAGAGCGACAATTCAATAAAGTAGCGTTAAAATTCTCTATTTTTTTTATGCCCTTCAGCTTGTTGCTAGGAAGTGGGACCTTAGGGAACAACTCTATAGGCTGAGAGGGGTCCAAGCCTTGGGACTTGATTCCTCTGGGGTGCTGACCTGCTGCCTGTTGGGCCAAAATAAGATCTGACATTTTGCCCTGAGGACCCTTGTGCTAGCCTTCCTGCCTGCCTGCACCCTGCTGGTGTGCCCCCAGGGCCCTCCAAGGAGTGATGTTATGCCCCTTGTCCTAGTAGACTCAAGCACATGGTGAGCGCTTTACCTCCCTTTCAATTTGGTGCCAGGAAGCGCCTGATCAGCGCTGTGACCTGTTCTCTGGCAGGGGAGCGTGTGGAGGGCTGCTTTTCTTGGCCCTAGCGCAAAGGGAGTGCTTTTTGCCCTTCTGAGACCTTCACTTGCTGCTGGCCAGATCGAGCAGTCCGCTCCGATCTGCCTTTTCAGGATATTCCAGTGCGAGAGATGCCGACCAGGCTAGGAAGTGTGTCAGGCAGTTGCAGTGCCCGCATTTCCACCTCACTGTGACAATCCCCTTGGAGAGGCCCCGCCGCACATCGAGGGAACCTCACAGCACGGCCTCTGTCAAACAGGTTGCCTGGCAACCCAAAGCAGCCCTGATACCCGGGATGGCTCCATCCGGCCCCGCCCTCCTAGATTCAGGTGCGGGCCGTGAGAGAGACATGGCATGGGCCCCAGCAGCGAGGCCGCCAACCGGACTACAGCAACCTGAGCTGACCTTCACCAAGTCCCGAGGGCGAGGTCGGCCAGCGGAAGTTGGGAGTCGGCCAGCGCTTCCGATTACAAAGGGCATCCGGAGAATGTGTAGCTGGCAGCTGCCCTGTGCGGAAGTGGGCAGTTGCATTTTGCAGACCCCATTACGGGCAGCATGATTTTGCCACGTTCTGGACAGATACCGCTCGGGGGCATTGCCTTACTCTTGGGTGGCATTGCGGGGCCAGCACAGGGCAGGCCCGCCATTCGGCGTTTGCCACCTGTTAGAAGCCTCACTAAGATTACTGTAGGGAACTGTTTAGGTGCACAAGTACACCATGCCGTAGGTATTAAGGGGGATTTATGTGTTTCACCCCCATTGACTGCCGTCCATGCTCTGAGGTAATCGCAAATGCTGTTCTGAGGCTTGCATTTTTCAGGATTTGTATATGGTGGCACTGCATTGAGGATTCCTGTGTTGTTGATGGTGTAATCTGTTGCAGCTCATGCCCTAATATTGTAATTTATATTGTTTTGCCTTGCAGGGTCAGGATAACGGTTATTACCTCAGGAAGTTGCATTTATATGCTCAGTGATGGTGTTTTTATAACATGTACAACCTATAAGTATTTACTTGATTACACTAACTTGTGATGTTATGACAATTGCCTGGTTGGCAAAAGTGATTTTATGATCTATGTGACGTCATGACAATTGCCTAGGTGGCGAAGCGATTTATGTGATTGTGGTCTAATGTGTTTTTCTGTATAATACAAAGGATATGTTTATATCACCATGTGTGGAGTCTCTTTTTGTGGCATGTTTAGTGTGTCACTGGTGTGTGTGTGTGTTGTGCAAACGCTTTACACTTTGCCTCTGGGATAAGCCTGACTGCTCTGCCATGCTACCAAGGGGTCGAGCAGGGGTTATCTTGCGTGTGTAACTCCCTTACCCTGACTAGAGTGGTGGGTTCTGCCTGGCTTAGGTGCATACCCTAGCCAACCAGAAACCCAATTTCTAACAGAACTGTCCAGGTTTTTTTTCTTCAGTAGCAGTGTAATTACTTCTGATTTACATTCTGGAGGGACTATGTCTGAGGCAAGAGAAGGATTGTCAATCTTGCATTTTAAAACAATTATATTTAATAAATGGTTGCCTAGAGACAGTAGTACTTTAGCGGAAGTCAAGACTGCACCTTTCAAGCAAGAATGGCGAGGGCAATGATATGGACTCATTTAAAACCAAAACAAAGAGTGTTCATCCCAGTGCTCTCTTAAGATCAGGAGCCTGGTCCAGCACATTGCCACATCCTAAATTGTTTGCAAAGTCTGCAATCAATTCTGCATTACACTGGCACGGAAAATACGTTTATAATCCATGATGGAATTATTCAAAAAACGTCTTGTAGGGTGGTGCTGGTGTGAGGAAATGTAGGGCACTAATCCTATGACTTCTAGAAGCTTGAGAAAGGTCAGCTTAACCACCACACTCATCCCTACATTGAAGCTCAATCACTCAACCACTCAAAAAGTTTTTTATCTTTTGTGGCACATGGAAAACTCAAGTCCAAGCAACCAAGATAATGATGGGCATGCAGAACAGGGTTCTAATCAAATGTCAGGTTCCAAGCAAAACCAAAGTATTTATCAATAGGTCACTAAAACCAAAATATAGATAACAGATACAATAAAAGGGTTAATAAAGGGAGCACAAGTAAAACAAAATTACAATCATATTCACTTTCTAAAAGGTTTGCGATTGCCAACATTTTACACCCAATAACGAGAGTTTCACCAGTCTGCCCACTAATATCAACAATATTTCACGACAGTACGAATCCCAGAAGGTCCCAGCCAATAGATGCATTCTAAATGTAAAGTAGGACATGACTATAACATATGCTGTAGCAATTAGTTTACAAACGACATGAATGTTTGCAAGAGATGCTTTTTTCGATAACCATGGAAGTCAGCCAGCAGCTAGAGACATATAAGTACACATACCTGGTAACCTTCTCATAGGAATTCGCAATGAGCACTAAGTATTTGTGCTGTTAATAGACCTGGACATTCATTCAATAGGATATTTTTCTATTTCTTATCCAATATCATCCTTAAGACAGGAATAGAAAACAATTCCATCCCCAAAATCAAATAAAACCAAATATCTCACAGGACTTTGCAAATCGATAGTCCATGTGCTGGCTTTCTATTTTCATCCTGAGAGAATCTCCTCCCACAATTGGTTCCTAAATGTTTTTTGCTCTGATGACTGTGCACTATAATTAGTTTCAACAAATTGGGCCTTTGCTTGCTAAACTGCTCAATTAAAGAAAACTCCAAGCGTATTTGCGAATGTATTGAGAAGATTGGTAGATCAGAAAGAGTCTTATTCAGCCATTCCTCAGGTTTCTGTGGGTGTATATCCATTGTCAGTGCTTAATTTGGTAACACATTAAGTGCCAAATGTAAATGTAAATCCAGTACTTGTATAGCGCACGAATCACCCCCGCAGGGGTATCTCGGCGCTGGGGGCCGTTGGGAAGATTAAGCGAGCTATTGCCCAGAGTCGCATGGTGCTGGGCAGACCCCTGCCGCCGGAGCCAGGGATCGAACCGTGATCCCCAGCGTCCAGCGTCAGTTGCCCTGGCCGCGGCGCCACACCTCTCCCCTAGGCCAAGGCTCTTCTAGGAAGGTCTGTGCAGCCTGCACCACTCATTGCCCCTGCCAGCGCTGCCAACAACAGTAACAATTTAACACCTAACCATCACACTCCTACAAATGTGACAATCCAGACTATTTCAGGTCACATAAAGATATAATAATGTCGTAAGAGGCTGGTATTAATCATTTTCAATGCGAATTGACTTAATAAACACGGTTGTTGTGCTCCTTTCAGAATTAAACAGACAGTGCCACCATGTGGTGGACTGTCACTAGTGCAGTGCCTTACGCGTTTTTATGATGGAACCCTTTTGGTTCCTACCAGACTCGTGAGAGCTGTGACATAGGTGTTAGAGCAGAATGCAATGAAAGCTTGGTTTAGAATGTTAATTTTTCAGTTAAACACAGAAAAATAAAGATATGTAATATTAAGATCCGTGTGTGGTGTAGTCAATGGTGGGTACCCAGGCTGGGGTGGATGCTACAATTGGTGACAAGATAAGGGATAAGTGACCTGAAGAACGACTGTGCTCTCCCACAGAGTTTGCCGTGATCCAGGCAGACTGCTTGTGCGTGCCAGATGTGCCGCTGTCGAAGTATGGAATAGACGCTTCATGCATGTGGAGTCAAAGGGCAGCTCCAGCCTCTGTAAAGCAGTTGAAGATTATGAAAACAGTGCACAGAATCTACACGTCGTTGGCCAAGAACCTGTTGATTAGGCCTTACATAAAGTTACCACACTGCCACGCAAGGTAGAATTGTACCTTATACACAGTGATGCTGCTAAAAGCAAATATATACAGACACAGAAAAGAAGTGCTAAAGAGTGCTGCAGTCAAATACTTACAACATACCTAAAAGCGCTGGCTGACAAAATAATTAAGTAAAAGGCACATGGTCATTGCACTTACCAGAGCCTCTATAAGCGGAGCTATACGACCTCAACATCAGGTGAGAAGACCCAAGAAGAAGAACGAGGGTGGTGCTTACTGAACTGTCCGATACCTGAAGCAACACACCACCAAAGCTGCCAGGTAATAGCTCAGAACAACTCCAGAGGTCTCCAGAAAGGAAATGGCTGCAATGGAGACCAAGGAAGAGGGCAGTGTCCAAGGGATTGTCTGAGACGACGTTGAAGATTGGTCCATCACAAGGCTTTAGAAATGGAGCGCATGACACTGGCTCTAATGGACAGCAAAATGTAATGGAAAGAGCTCCACCCTCAACGTCAGTCACTCCCATAACTAGTCACAATGCTGCTTCCTTTATGAACACACCACCGCCTTTCGATACAGCCAAAAAGCAAAATATTGGCAATAGATGATCTGCTTGGTTAAAAACATTTGATGATTTCATTGATGCACTTGAAGAGACTGATAACAAAAAGATTATCAAGTATCTCAATATTCTTGCTGGTAATGGTGCGAAAGAAGTCATAAAGAAAATCCTGCAAGCTGATGAAGAAATCAAAACCATCAGATTAACGAAATGCTGAATCTCAAGTTGAACCCAGTACCTAATGTTAATTACGAAAGATACATTTTCAGTCAAAAATGACAAGAGTTGGTGAAACCTTTGATAACTTTGTGAAGAGACTCGATACCCTCATTAAACACTGTAAGTTAAATGAATTCAATGATGAAGAAGCTATGCATCTTAGATTGATAGGTGGATGCTTGTCAGATTCATTCAGATGACGAGAACTGAAAAAAACTCTTAGTCTGGAGCAAGTGTTGATGGTTGCCAGAGCATGCTGAAAGACAAGTTGCTAAAATGGAGGCGGAAGGTGCTCGGAGGGAGTCAGTCATGCGTGTAAAAAGTATACAAAAGCAAAAGACAGAAGGACACAAAGTGATGTCCACACATAAAAAGAAACAATGTTTTAGTAGTGGATTTTCATTTCCTCACTAAGGTAAATGTCGGCTATTTGACAGGTCTGTAAAGGCTGGTGAAAGAAGAACCATTAGGTGACAGTTTGCAAAGTGAAGGAAAAAGTAAGTGCATCAAGACGACAAACAGGCCACCAGAAGCTTCCAGAAGCAACGTTCAATGCATACCTACAAGGTCAAGTGGCGACATCATTTGAGGCAAATCGGCATTCAACAAAGTCGATTGTCATCTAAATCATCGTCAAACTGTTCACCTGCCTCAATATCAAGTGAAGGTGAAGAAGATGGTTGTGCCATGTCGATGTTTACTTAAAAAAAGTGCACATGTTGGGCTGTCTGCATGTAAGAAAAGATGTCAGTCACATACAAATCGAAATGATAAAGCATCAAAGTCATGTAAACATTGTCCAAAGATTACATTGAAGATAAATGGATGTTCAATACCTTTTATCATCAACAGTGGTGCCTCAATAAACATAATTCTTGAAGGGAAATATAGTGGACTGTCTTCATTACCTCAGATAACGCCATTGAAAACTAAATTGTATACATGGGCTGCATCGACTCTCATAAAAAGTGAAGGTTTGTTAGTCACGACAATGAAACACAAGAAAACGAAGGTGCAAGCACCCATCCATGTGCTTCAAGGTACAGCATCAAGTGCCTATCTACTCAATTTCAGCACAGCTGCTGATATCAGACTGATTTCCATAACTTACATTATGAATGCTGATCACGAATTCCCTTCATTGTTTCATGGGTTAGAAAAGCTTAAGAATATGAAAGTAAAATGGCATATTAATGAAGAAGTCCGTCTTGTTGCTTAGAGACATAGACAAATTGCTTTCCACTTACAAGAAGGTGTTGAAAAAGAACTTGAATCATTACTAAAACATGACATTATTGAGCCTTTTACTGGTTTAATATCATGGGTTTCTCCCATAGTGATGTTGCCTAAAAAGGAAAGTGAAGGAGCTGTAACCATATGCGTCGACATGCATCAGGCAAATTAGGCAATTGAAAGAGAACTACAACCAGGTCCACATATTGCTGACATGATAACCCAGCTAAACAGTGGAAAAGTGTTCTCTCACCTTGATTTAAATAAAGGTTATCATCAGTTGGAACTCAAAGGTTGCAGGTACATTATGACATTTTCTACACATGTTGGTCTGTTTTGTTACAAGAGACTCATTTTTGGTGTGTCATCTGCTGCATAACTTTTCCAAGACTTCATTCGACGTATCATACAACCTGTTGGGAATACATTCAATTATAGTGATGACATATTTGTTTTTGGAGGTACACAGAAGAAGCACGATAAAGCTCTCATACAAGTATGTAGCTTATTTACTGATGCAGGTTTGACATTAAGTGCAGACAAATGTGAGTTCCACAAGACAAAGTTAAAATTCTTTGGCCATATCTTTTCAGATGGGGGCATGACACCTGATCCTGCAAAAGTTCAAGCACTTTCAAATACTGATCCTCTACAAGATGTTCAAATGCTACGTTTGTTTCCTGACATGGCCAGTTACTGTTCACAATACATAAGAGACTTTGCTTCTGTAAGTGCTTCATTACGAGAATTGACGAACAAAAATGTTTCATTTGAGTGGTTGCAAGAATTTGCGAAAAGGTTTAAGAAAATTAAACAATCCATTGAAAGTGCTGCTGAAATGGCCTACTTCAATCCAAATCTTCATACAGAGGTTGTTGTTGATGCTAGGCCTGTCGGGTTAGGTGCTATTCTTGCACAGCACAGTAGACATCCAAATGCACAAAGGCATATAGCGGCATATGCCACTAGTAGTTTGTACCAGACAGAACATACTTACTCACAACCTGAGAAAGAGAGTTTAGCTGTGGTATGGGCTTGTGAATAGTTCCGCGTGTTCCTGTATTGAAAACCTTTTACATTGGTAACTGATCATCAAGCTCTACTGACTGTAGCTGGCAATCCAAAAGCCAAGATGCCTCCTCACACTGAAAGATGGGTTTACGATTGCAAGAGTACAATTATACGGTGCACAGACAGAATATCGAGTTTTTAATTTCGACCTACCATAATATCCAGTTTTAAATATCGTAGGTCAAGAATATCGACTGCAAGAATATCGTGGTACAGAATATCAACAGTAAGGTAAGAAATATCGTTTTTTAAAATATCGAAGACAGTAATATTGTTTGTAAAAATATCGTTGTTAATAATATCGATGTTTATAATAGTGTTCTGTATTTTAGTATGTGAGTTAAAAGTATGTGATGTAATTTCTTGGTATAAGTGTAGTTTTATTTTTAATGTATGTGTTCAATTTTTAGCAGTAAATACTTTTATGTAAATTAATTTTTGCGTATTTTAGTTCTGTAGCGGGTTGTGGGTTTATAGGGGAATAGGGTGGGAAGTAATTTAATTATAAAAAAGTAATTAATTTGTATTCATTACTATTTATAATTAATTTATTATTAATTAATTATTAATTGTTTTTTAATTAATAGTAATTAATTAATAGATGATTATATAAATTGAGTTATTTTTTAGGAGCGGGTTGTGGGTTTATAGGGGAATAGGGTGGGAAGTAATTTAATTATAAAAAAGTAATTATTAATTTTTATTCATTACTATTTATAATTAATTTATTATTAATTAATTATTAATTGGTTATTAATTAATATTAATTAATTAATAGATGATTATATAAATTGTGTTATTTTTTTAGGAGCGGGTTGTGGGTTTATAGGGGAATAGGGTGGGAAGTATTTTAATTATAATACCGTAATTATTAATATTTATTTATTAGTATTTATAATTAATTTAATATTACTTAATTATTAATTGGTTATTAATTAATATTAATTAATAGATAATTGTATTATTTTGTTATTTTTTTAGGAGCGGTTGTGGGTTTATAGGGGAATAGGGTGGGAAGTAATTTAATTATATTAAAGTAATTATTAATATTTACTTATTAGTATTTATAATTAATTTATTATTAATTAATAAAAAAATTGGTTATTAATTGTTATTAATTGATACTTATATTAATTGTGTTTTTTAGGAGTGGCTTGTGGGTTTATAGGGGAATGGGGTGGGAAGTAATTTAATTATAATAAAGTAATTAATATTTATTTATTAGTATTTATAATTAACTTCTTATTAATTAATTATTAATTGGTTATTAAATTTTTATAATTATTTAATTGATAAGTATGTTAATTTTAACCCTCTGCTATCCAACACTTTCCCTACTGTTGCACTCTTTGGAGTGCGAATAGTAATGTTTACCCCTACGCTATCCAACACTTTCCCTACTGTTGCACTCACTGGAGTGGGAATAGTAATTTTTACCCCTACGCTATCCAACACTTTCCCTACTGTTGCACTCACTGGAGTGCGAATAGTAATGTTTACCCCTACGCTATCCAACACTTTCCCTACTGTTGCACTCACTGGAGTGGGAATAGTAATTTTTACCCCTACGCTATCCAACACTTTCCCTACTGTTGCACTCACTGGAGTGGGAATAGTAATTTTTACCCCTACGCTATCCAACACTTTCCCTACTGTTGCACTCTGTGGAGTGGGAATAGTAATTTTTACCCCTACGCTATCCAACTCTTTCCCTTCTCTTGCACTCTGGAGTGGGAATAGTAATTTGTACATCTCTGCTATCCAATACTTTCCCTACTGTTGCACTCACTGGAGTGGGAATAGTAATTTTTACCCCTACGCTATCCAACACTTTCCCTACTGTTGCACTCACTGGAGTGGGAATTGAAATGTTTACCCCTACGCTATCCAACACTTTCCCTACTGTTGCACTCTCTGGAGTGGGAATAGTAATTTTTACCCCTACGCTATCCAACACTTTCCCTACTGTTGCACTCTCTGGAGTGGGAATAGTAATTTTTACCCTTACGCTATCCAACACTTTCCCTACTGTTGCAATCTCTGGAGTGGGAATAGTAATTTTATTCCCTCTGCTATCCAATATTTTCTCTACTGTTTTAGTTAATGTAGTGTAAAATGTATTTTAAAAAGATTAAAAATATTGTAATATTTTAGGGGCCCATTACGATACCCGGCGTAAAAAAACCCGCCAGGCATGGAAGCGGCAAAAATCCGCCCGCACACACCGTCTGAACACCGACCACGCCATTACGATTACACAAACCGAAAACCGCCATCGGCGGAAAAATCACACAAGATACCGCCCGCCATCGTCCGAGTCGGAGTCAAACCGCCCGCCACGGACGGAAACACGCACGACAACACAAAACCGCCCGCCCTCACGCCCGACACACCGCACGTGAGATTACGATCGCACCGCCATGAGCGCGGGAAAACTACAAATATACCGCCCGCCAGCGCAAACAACGCCGATGAGAACCGACACGGCAGAAGCCATGGCGCCCACGTCCCTGCACAGAAACCATCCGCTGACGATAACAATCGCACACAACATGGCCAACAAGTCCACACAGCAAGGCACGCACAAATACACAAGCACAGTACACATCCCGAAAACACCCCCCCTGGACAAACAAAAACTACAAAGGCCAGAACCCCAGACACAACACACCTGAAAACAACAGACCATGAGGACACACCCACATAGGTAAGTACCAAAGCAGCACTCCCACAGACCACAACCCCTTGCAACATTGCAAACTAGAGAGAAGAGGAGAGGACACAGTGACACAGCAAGGACAGCAGCACACCACAAAAACGCACACATCACAACCACCACCACCACCACCAAACACCGGCACCACAAACCCCCTGCACATTACACAACACACACCGCACCAGCACCACAAACACCATGGCACCACAAAGAATGCCCAAGTTCACGCCCATGGAGCTGACGGTCATGGTCGACGAGATCATCAAGGTGCACCCACAAATCTATGGGAACCTGGTCCAGCACACACCACTAGCCACCAGAAAGAGAATGTGGAACCGGATCGTAGACCAGGTCAATGCAGTCGGGACCTTGCCCAGGAACAGAGTCGAAATAAACAAACGGTGGAATGACGTCAAAAGCCTGGTCAAGAAGAAGGAGAGCAAGAACAGAGAGCTGGCTGCCGTCACTGGCGGAGGGAATCCCGCGCTCTTCAAGACCTTCAAAGCGTGGGAGGAGAAGGTGCGAGTCATCATACATCCCGAGATCCTCGCCGGATTAGCAGGGGAGTGGAGGCTGGTAAGTACAAACTAATGTATACCAGCACACCGCTATGTACTCACATGCACTACCACCATGCCACAGCTCCCAGGGACAAACACCCCCATGTCCAGCACACAATACACAACACATCACACACACATGCAACAAACACCACCACACACAGCCCAAACCGAACAACTGTAAGATGCGTGGGGACATGTGTACACTCAGCCAGCCACGTAACCACCAACAGGTCCCCAAATATGCCAGAAGCGCCACAACGAGCACCCACCACACCCATGTGTCCGCCATAGCTGCACTAACCGACAAGTAACAGGTAAGTGGCAGGAACACAAAGTGCAGTGGGTGGGAGGGTGGACAGCCCAAGTACAAAACACACCAGGCCCCTAGTCCCACAGCACAGCAAGGAGGAGCATCCCCCACACCCCACAGCCACGTGTCAGCCACCGCAGTGCACAACGACAGCCGAAAGGTAGACATCACGGTCCACAGCAATCGGTGTCAGTGGGTGTCCAGCCACCACCACGACCCACAACACCCCCCACCCCCACAGACCTGCAACATGGAGCACCCCCGCTTAGAACCATGTGGCATCCAGTACAGTGCACGCACGAACAACCTGCAGGTGGGAAACTGGACAGGGCTGGATTACTGGAGGCATGAGGACCGTAACACGACCAACACATGGGACATGTCACGTAGCAGACGAACACGCAGGACCGCCCACCGTCACGAACAAGTGAACAATGTGCACACGGACATGAACCACAGACTCACACCCCACATGACCCATCACAAACACAGCAACACCCAAGGAGCCACGTCTGCATGCACAAGCCACACTGAATATAGTACCACACGGCAGCCACTGTGCAACCCATCACACACAACCGAAACACCATTGAAGTCCTGTCCATGTAGCCCCTACTGCCTGTCAACCACACACCCCACAACTACGCCTATGTAAGACAAACAACACTAGACGCAACAGAGCGGAACAACATAAATGCACACGAACACCACTGAACCCATCAAACACACAGACACACCATGCACATACAACATACCATCCATCCCATCCATCAGCCCCAGTCTCATGAAAGGCATGTCATCCGCACAGCTGCCACACATACAGCAGTCACGCTAAGATACATGCCCATGACCAACCATGTGCCAGAAGTCAATGAAGCGCACGACACACTGTGAGCAACAACACACAACATGGGCCACACCCCCCGAGCACTGCAGTGATGCACATGGCACAGGGCAGCACGCACACCAAGGAGATGGGACAACTGCAATACGTTGGCTGGCACACAACCATCACTCACTCATAACGATGCGTACAATGCCATGTCCAGTAATCACAACAGACAGCAAATATGCAGGTCATGTCAAGCATGCACACACCTCAAACCATGCACTGTCATGCTGCCACAACACATGTCACGTTCGGCACCCATGGCTCACAGCATGTACCCCAAAAGCATATTCCATCCCAAATGCGAATCTGGGGCATGGCCCCCATGTTGCCATATGCGTTCCTAAGCGTCCCATCTGAACACCAAAAGCAAAGTACAAACCAGACCCAGGATGGGCCAGGAGCCCGCATACACCAGAGTCACAATAAGTAGGGGCACAGCAACACACCCATCGGCATGGCCAATCCGTCCCATGCCACATGTGCACAGCACACAGTCCCATTGTCAAGCACACACAACTACAAATGCTACAGCCACACACACGCCTCCGGGAAACCCATGTACGAGACTGCACGAACTGTTAATGTCAGACGACAAATACATACTTCGCCAGGTGCAACACAATAACAAATCTCATTCTCTCCACAGGTGACGAACTGCTGGATGCTGGGGATGGAGACAGCAGCCAGCACAGCCAGCCTACAAGCCCCCAACGAGGACACACGGATGTGGAGGATCTGTCCTCCTCTTCGGACACGGACCACCAAGCAGGCCCATCTGGTGTGGCAGGGCCCAGCCGCTCCCCAGGACCCCTCCTACCCACCAACCCATCATCCAGGGCTGCTGAACATTCCCAGCCCCCTGCTGCCACTGTCGTTGCGGCCACACCCACGGTCATTGCGGCCACACCCACGGTCATTGCGGCCACACCCACGGTCATTGCGGCCACTACCATTGCCGCAACCGCCACCATCGCCGCACCGACCACCACCGCCGCCACCACCACCACGTCTTCGCTGGCACCAGCCCCAGCGCAGGTGGTGGCCCGGCCGACTGGATCCACCCTGGGAGCCACAGCGAGGACCGTGGTGAGCAATGTGGCTAGTGGGCAGGCCGGTGGCAGCAGTACTGGTAGGAGGAGCAGGGTCAGGGAAACGCAAGTCTCCCCTGGGAGCCATGCCCTGCCTCAAATGGCCAGAGTCCTTGGGGCCTATGAAGAGGCCCAAGAACAATGGGTCAGGTCTGCTTCAGACACGCGGGAGGTGCTGGGGGTGCTGAGGTCCATGGACGCCCGTATGGGCCAACTCGTGGACCTCATGGGCCAGCTGGTGGTGGCGGTGAGGTCACAGCCAGGGACAGCAGCTCCACCACCGCCACCACCTGCCGGGGCGCAGGGTCGAGCAGCAGTGTCCAGTACCCCTGCGTCCACAGCCAGTGAGCACACCTCACCCCCCACCAGCAGGTCGCCACCACACACCCCCTCCCAAACGTGGAAGGGGCCGTCCGAAGTACAAACAGATCTCCCGGGAGGACTACGCACGCTCCAGACGCAAGTGAGGCAGCCAGCCAGCCTTCCTTGACCACCCACTGCATTGACTTGGACTACGATCCCACTCCACACAGCCATCTGGATGGCATGTGTCTGTTGGACCATGGACATGGAACAAGTGGGTACACCCTGAGCATCACGCAGCCGTGACCGACAGCTCATTGTCACTGCACGCACCACTTTTGTCATCACCTCGCACACAATCACATGTCACAGTTTGAAATAAATGCACCTCTTACACAAACTGCTGTTTGTGCCCTGTGTTTTATTTGTACGGAATACAACGGCCACCTTGGGCGGAAAGGCACCTGATGCGTGGCATGGCAATGGAACCGGAGGGCCTGTAGGGACCTAGGGGTGGGAGACAGAACAGGAGCACATTCAATGAGTGTGTCACACACCCATCACACAGTACATGTCAACAACTACAAGCAATGTACACACATCGCACAGAGCAATAGGGCACAATGCCACAGCCACCAACAGTGGCATACTACCCTGGCCATGGAGCGTTGACACACAGCACGCAGTGAACAAATGGCCACCCTGACACAGCACACACACACCTGCACAGATACAGCCACATCAGCCGTCGTACATGGACACTCACCGTCAAGTGAAGTAGTGGGCGATGAGCTGCTGCCGCACATTACCAGCTTCCTCCTCTCCGCTGTCCTCCTCACTCGAGCTGTCCTGGTCTGCGGGCTGGGGCCCTGGTTGATCTCCGTCATCCACGATGAGGGGGATCTGCTTCCGAATGGCCAGATTGTGCAGCATGCAGCACGCCACCACTATCTGGCACACCTTCTGTGGGGAGTACGCCAGCGCACCCCCGGTGCGGTCCAGGCACCTGAACCTGGACTTGAGGAGGCCAAAGGTACGCTCGACCACACGTCTGGTCCTCCCATGTGCCTCATTGTAGCGATCGTCTGCTGGGGTGCGAGGATTCCTCAATGGACTGAGCAGCCATGCCCCATTCGGGTACGCAGAGTCACCTGGGTGTGAGGGACACAGAGAACCGTTGCTATTCCAACTGGACAGGGGACAGCATCGCACAACCAGCACGCTACACCACTCCACATACTCACCGACAATACAGCCACGATCCTGTTGCAGATTGGACATCAGTCGTGGCAAGATGCTGTTGCGCATTATGTGTGCGTCATGGGCCGAGCCTGGGAACTTTGCACACACGTGGGTGATCACCATGTCCGCAAGGCACACCACTTGCACATTCAGGGAGTGCGTGTGCTTCCTGTTGCGGTACAGGTGCTCAGTGGCCTGTGGTGGAACAAGGCCAACATGTGTGCAGTCAATGGCTCCAACGACGTGTGGGATTCTGCCAAGGGCATAGAATGCACCCTTCACTGCCGCCAATTCACGAGCCCTGGGGAAGCGGATGTACCTGTTTCGGTACAGCATCATGGCTGCCAGTACATCCCTCAGCACCTTGCTGAACATGGGCTGGGACATCCCTCCTCCACTGCCCACTGTGTGCTGGAATGACCCAGTGGCGAAGAAATGCATGGCGGCCATCACCTTAGCCGTGGGGGTGACAGCTGTCGGATCCACCCTGCGGGGACGGAGATGGGGTTCCAACATGGCACACAGTCGATGCAGGGTTGGCCTGTCCAGCCGAAACTTCCTAATGACCTCTGTATCGTCCATGTCCGCCAGCAATTGGTATGGGCGGTCAATGTTTGGTCTCCGCCTAGGGAAAATGGCAGTGGACACATGTCAAAGCAACACAACACATAGCAATTTCGCATACACATCACTGACATGACTGAGCAAGCACATGAGCCACAGCCCAGCTGTCAAGCTGGGACGGCACGGCCACAATACACTTACACAGGTCTCCCATCAATGGCAATGGCTAGTGATACAACCACTGCCATGTGCATGCACATGGGGATCTAGGCCCCAATGACTTGCGGGGCGTGCTGATGGGGACTGACTGCATATTCGTCAAGCGGCAACGCCACGGCAACATGAATGTCTGCTGAGCATGGAACTGCTTCCGAGGCTGGATGAGTATGGCACACGACGACGACGATGTGGGCACAGGCTGAGCGGCCAAAACAAGTGGGACCTGTGGCACGAGGGGATATGAGACAGTAGTAGGTGTCAGCACTGCACCCTATGTACAGCACTGTACGGATCACACCTCCCGAAACATTGACAGGTGTCCACATTGACAGCCCCATGCCAAGACGGCTGTGTGCTTGCAGTCACACGTCACAGGTGAGAGGTTACATTGCACGTGCCAGGTGGCAGACGTACATAGTGGGAGCTGGCATGTGTGTGCATGTGTCTCCTGTTCAGGATCCACCAGATGGGCGCTGACTCTGTACTGAGCATTGGACACAGCATGTTCCGTGGAAGGCTTGTGTGTGTGGGATGGTGGCACTGGATGTGCCTCCGTTGGGTGGGGGCCATGCACAGGGCGGGTACGTCGATGATTGCGCATTGTTGGTCACGGTGGGTGCACCCACTCAGATGTGTTGCCCTGTGTTCAATTCCTATGTCCGCATGATGATGGACTGTAGATGTGGGCAGACTACACATTGGTCGATGTGCTGTCTATATGCATGTGCCTTCACACCAGGCACAGCTGCCCCTGCACATGTGACCCCTGCTGGACTCGCTGCTGGGTCTGTGGAGCTGATGCACCTTCTGTGCGTGGGGCGGACAGCTCTCCTCACTTCCCTCATTGCGCATGTCATGACTTTGCCGCAGGTGACATGGATCATGGAGGGCCCACATGTACGCGTGGGTAGGCTACACATGATTGTTCACTGGTCGCCACCCCCAGTCAGTGTTTCGAATGGGAAGGTTGTCGTGCTGGTGGTATATTCGATGTGGCGGATGGGCGGGCCTAGGTGCGGGCTTACATTCCGGACATGGGGGGTAGTTGGATTGGCGACTAGTTGCAGTACACACGGGACACGTCTCTTCCTTTCCACATCTGGGTCATCCCTTGTACTCACTGACAGTGATACAGTCATCTTCGCCCCAGCCCTCATGTCCTCCCCTCGCTCCCCCAATATGCATGTGCACCTGCGAGGCTAGCGCTTGCACAGGCAGCCCCAAGCTCGCACCAGAGAGGGCAAGGAGTGTATGTGTGGGTCCAGTTGCACGAGTGGGCTGTCTCAGGGTATGATGTGTTGCGGGACGCCGTCCACCTGCGTGGTGCCCCAAATGGAGACCCGGCCTGCATGGACTATGCATCACAGTCTTCGCCTTCCGGATCCGCCACCTGCGACACCCAGTGGCTGTGGCTGCCCTTGCGGCCATGCCGCGTCCGTCTGTGACTGATGGCCCACACATTCACTCTTTGGCCTCTCTGGGGAGGGCTCGTGGGTGGTGGCGCACGCGCTTGCACTTAGTCGCAATGGCATGTGGCGTGGTTGGTATAATGGGCAATGGATGGGATGGTGCGAGCCACCTCCCGTGACGTCAGTGCTGCTCGTGCTGTGGTGCGTCCCCCCTACACTTCCATTTGACTTGTGCCATGCGCCTGCGTGATATGACCAGGAGGAGCGCGAGGAGACCTCTCACACACCATGCTCCACTGCCATCCCGTGCCCTGTATCGCCTGTGCGGATTGACTATGTTGGGGTTACACCTGGTCGACTGGGGCTGTGTGTGCCTTGTCAAGGGGCATGGCGGGCGCACAACAGGATCCAGCTTGTCCACAGAGGGTGGGCTGAGGTGCGCCTGGTACCGCTTTGTACGTGTGCCCGGCTGCTGTGCACACACGTGTTCACTCCCCCCCCGACAGGTGTCCTCTCACAATGCCCAGGGAAGCGGTGGTGTACTGTTCATGACCCCTCCCGACACGGCGTGCTCCAACTTGGCATGTGCGCATCTACCCGTCACACCCACCCACCTGAGCACTGCGTCCATACGACTTCACACGACACATGTGTGTCTTCCACAGTTGTGCTACTCATTTGCGTTGACATCCAATACCAGTGGACTACATGGTCATGTCACGACTGCCGTGTACTTCACATACTCTCATCCTCTCTCATTCGTACTTGTGAAATGAGTCAGCGGAGACAGTTTTGGTTTCAAACATTATATTGAGTCTTCTGTCCTCTGTGATGCAGTATAGTGGACACTACTGGCAGCGGAATACATGTTGAGGATATACTGAGCATGATTGCAAATGGGATAGGGTGTGGGGTTACATGTGATTGGCTGTTGCATGTGGGATGTGGGCTTCAGAGTCACATCTGCTTGGCCAAGGCTGTGCTAATGTACATTTACGTATAGCTGCGGAGCTGCGGACTTTGACACAGACGGTATACATGTAGCCTACCAGACCGCTTGGCATCATGGGCACAGTCCATCTCAGTTCCATGTGACAGGTTTGCTGCGGTTGTTCCTCATGCACGCGTGCATGTGAGATGACATCAGGGCATGTGCTTGCGTGCATGCAGCGGCGTGCCACTTGTTGTTGCAATGTGGTGGTTACTGGACATGTCACAGTCACTGGGGTCGTGTTGTTGTTGTATGCACTTGTCGTCCATTCAAAGGTCCTGGTATGGGATTCCCGGGGTGGGGGTGAGAGGGTGCAGCACCCACAGACTCCAGGCGACCTATTCATGTCCACTGAGCGGTGTGTGTGTCCATGGGCGCTGGATCCATGTCGTGTCCTGGTTGTTCGTGCAGTTCCGTCCATGTGGGTGCGATACACAGACCCCATGCCACTGCCTCCCACGATGCATGCGGTGTTCCTGGATGTGATGGGGAACAGTGTGCATGTCCCGGTCATATCCGATGTCATGGCGATGTCGTTGATGGTGTGGTAACAGTTGCCGGTCGTTTGGTATGGCTGTTGTGGTGGTGACTGGCCAGTAAGTGCGGAAGCTAAGCATGGGTGCGGGGTTGGACATCATAGGTCAATCGGGGAACCTGCGTTGTGGTCCGACGAATTTACAGGTTGTCAGGTATGCGATGCCGTCCAGCAGGGCTTCCATGTCATTGGTGGTGTACATGTTTGCCAGCCAATGTAGCGGATGGTGGCTGTCAAGGTGTTGTTCGTAAGTTGTCCCTTGGAGGACCATGATGGGGCATGCTGGGTGACATTCGATGTAGCTGTTCTCGATGATCCGTCGTGTGGAGGCACAGTGGTCCCATTTCAGTGCGGGTGCGATGTTGGCCACATACGCCATGCCCCCATAGGCAGAGCAGGCCCTGTCGTGTGCGTCCAGAGGGAGGAGTAGTGGTAGCAAGTCCGCCTTTAGACATGCCGGGTTGGAGAGGCATATCTCCACGGGATGCTGGTAGGGACACCTCCGACAGTAGAAGACGGGCATGACGCAGCTGAACAATGTGATGCGGTAAGTCAGTCGGTAACTTACGTTCAGCAGGGACAGGAGATCGCATCCCAATATATGTATCAGGTTGGTTTTGTACAGCTTGAGCTGTCCGGCGTAGTTGGGTAGGTGTGTTGCGGTTGCCATTTCGCAGCGGTGCGTTGTGGTGGCGTGCTCCGGCTGTGTGTGCAGTCTGCAATGTGCACGCTCCGAGGTTGCTGTGAGCTCTGTGTAGTCGTAGGGGGACAGGACTTGTGTTCTGTTGGCTTGTTTGGAGGACACGGGCCCTCATCCCACATGCTTCTCAGACAGTTCAAGGTCAGTGATGTGTGACTCCTTCCAATTAACTTGCATGTGGCCGACATGGGGGAGTGTTTTCTTCTTTCTTCACCATCCGTTGTGTGCTTCTGTGATATGCGCTATCTGCCCTGTGGTCGGTCTCCTCGGCATGCCTGTGTTGGTCTTTTCTTGGACAATGGCTGTATTCACCGGCTTCTTTCGTAGGGCTGTGGTTTCGGAGTTGGAATGGAAGGTCATTCAGTGCTGTCTGCTCTCCCTTGTGTGGGCGGCAGGCTGCCTTTCCGCTCTGCGTTGGGCCTTGTGTGTGAATGTTATTCTTGGGCCACCTGTTGTCAGTCCCCGGGCTCTTTGGTGTTCCGTTTTATATGTCTTGTTCATATGTGCAGGGTGGTATGGGTGTTTCAGTGTGGTACTGGCGTTCCTCTTCCCGAAGGGGCCCTGCTTCTCCTAGTTGGTGTTGCCGCCGCTGTGTGCTTCGCCATGTTTGTTACACTGGGGTGTGTCCTGCTGTTGCGTGACTTCACTGACATGTGTGCGTCGGTTGTGTGGCGTTGGGTGTTGTCCGTGAATTGGGCGTTGGGGACATGTCTGTAGCAGGCCTGTCACGTGTCATGTGCGTTCGGGGTGGGGCTGATGTGTTTGCTGCTTGGTTGTGTCCCTGTGTCTGTGTGCGACGCATGCATGGCGCTGCGGTTGGCCTCTGCGTTGTGCGCATGTGTGGCGGCGTCATCGCCGCTTTGGGGCCGTGACGGGGTCGTTGGTTCCTAGTCCCAGGTGGTGTGTACACATGTGTTATGCGATGTTACGATTTGGCCTGTGTGTCATATGTGGATGCAATGGTGGATGTGTAGTGTACACGCGCTGGGGGGGTTGTCCGCTTTTTCCGCCCTTGCACTGTGTGCGCTGTTTGCGTGCACTTGTTGTGTGTGTGCCTACCTGCGTCTCCGCGGTACGTTGCGTCCTTGGTGGTGCATCAGCAAGAGCATGGGGAGGGCCTGCAGTGCTGGATTCATGCTCGGGGAGCCGCTTCTTCGTTGTCCGTGCTCGGCGTCCGTGTTACCGCTTCGGTTTGTCGTACGGTATCTCTTGGCCGTGGGAGCCGTTTGTTTGCGGCATCGTAATTTATGCGCCGGGTGGGACGTGTTTTCGTCGGACGGTGTGTGTCAGTTGGGCTGCGCCGCTACGTGTACGGGCGCACTTTGATGGCGGACGGTGTTGCTGGCTTGCCGGCGGTGTTTGGCCTACTTTTCGCATCGTAATTGGGCGGGCGAGTGGACTGCTGCGTGCCGGCGGTAACTGGTGGTTTTTGCATCCGCCAGCACGGCGGTTGTGCTTCCGCCCGCCATCGTAATGACCCCCTTAATTTGTTATATATATTTTTTATTTTTTATTTATATTATTGATGTATGTGTATATATATGTATTTATAATTTTTTATATGTTTTTTAACAATTTATAAGTTATTAAAATAATTATTTATAAATATTATTTAGTAAGTATATATATATTATATTTTATACATATATATGTTTAATTGATTTTTGCATTATCTGTATTACTTATAATTTTAAACATTTTTAAAATAATTTGAACTATGTTTTTATTAATTATATGTATTATTTACTTAATTTCACATTATTTTTTATACATTAAAAAAACGATATTTTTAACAACGATATTTTTAACAGCGATATTTTTTTATCTATATTTTTGTACTTACCATTATGTAGATAGGACTTCAATATTCTGGACATCGATATTCTTGCATCGATATTTTTGTAGCTCGATATTCTGACTGTCGATATTCTGTCAGTGATCCCAATTATACCATTGTGCATCATCCAGGAAAGGATCAGAATTCTGCTGACTTCTTTTCCAGAGTGCCTATACAAGGTCAAAGTACTCAATCCAAAATGGCTGAAGCCTATATCAATTTCATTGTCAAAACAAATACACTAGCTGCAATATTGTTAGCCCAGAAGACATGCTGAAATTGAAAGATATAATTACACATCAGTCATGGAACCAACACACTTGACTCCTCACCAGTGATGGTGTATATCAAAAATACAAGAATGTCAAAAATGAAGTGTCCATAACTCAGGAAGGAGTCATACTATAAGTGTCGAGAATCCTGATTCCAGAAAGACTCTGTAAAAGAGAATGATTGAAATGGCTCCCGAAGGACATCGTAGTATGTTTGCCACAAAGAGAGCTCTTCGAGATCGAATTTGGTTCCCGTATCGAGCGAGTCAAAAAGGAACTCAAGGCCTGTCATCTATGCAACTGCATTTCTACAAATGTGACTCAACATATGTTGAATATATCAGAGCTCCCTAAGCATGCTTGGAAGAGAATAGCCATTGATTTCTTTGGCCCACTTGACAATAATTTTCTAGTAATTGTGGATGAATATTCCCGCTTCTCTCTCATAGAAGATCTTTCAACCGCTACCCAGGAATGAGTCATTGAGAAACTGGATAACATGTTTGCGACATGGGGCATTCCAACCATTGTGAAATCTAATAATGGCCTGCCCTTTAAGAGACAGGAATTTAAGGATTTCCTGCAGCATTTGAACATAAAGCATCCGAAGAGTACACCTTTGTAGCCACAGATAACGGACTTGTTGAGCGTTTTATGATTACGCTAAAGAAAGCAGTACTGCATGCAACTCTAGAAAGGCTCCAGTTGAAAACTGTACTAAATTCTACCCTGCAAGCCTATCATTTAACACTGCATTCAACCACCAGCGAAAGTCGTGCAGCTTTTATGTTTGGGAGAACAATGACAACCTAGGGGCCGATTCCGATTCGGGCCGGAAAACGTACCGACCGACTCGGAGCCGGAATAAATACCGACCGACACGTACCGGTGCAGCCCGACCCGCAAAGTACGATGAGAAGCGTGCTAAATCCGACTGACTCGTACGGAACACAAGCCGAACGACCGAGCCGCGCGGAAAACAGCAATCCGGCCGGAAAAGCACGCAAATCGAACCGACCGACACGCACCAGGAAGAATCCCGTACGAAACGTACCCATGAACTCCTACCCGCCAAGTACGATGCAACACGTGGAAAACACGACCGAGTCGCACGGAGCCCAAGCCGCACGACCTACACGCATTCAAAACTGCAAGCCGAAGCAACCCAAAACCCCGCGACCGACGCGTACGCAGCACAGAAAACAGCACAAACACAGCGTGAACGAATCTGAGAGGCTCGCACGAGAAAACTGGAGGGTCCGACTCGGTCACAAGAACGTCTCCTACATGCACAAAAAGAACCAAGGAAAAAAAAACACAAAAAAAGGCCAAACAAGCAATCACAAAGCAAATAAATACTGGGGGGGGAAACAGGGAACAAAGACACACCCACAACTCCACCCATATAAAGGACACAAATCCCTACCATGATCCTTTACAAATTAAAATTACCTGCCAGCACTCAACACCAACAGACAGCAACCACACACACACTCACAGCTCATCCATCACACAAGCCACACACCAGCAGCACCACAACAAATAGCACCCTCACATACACCCAGCAAAACACACACTCACACACCCTCACTTGCACACCAACACACACATCACACACCAGCACCACCCAACACCATGCCCCCAAAGAAGAATCACAAGTTCCTAGATAGTGAATTGGAAGTCCTGGTAAATGAGATCCTCAGGGTAGAGCCACAGCTGTTTGGTACATTGGTCCAACAGACACCCATGGCGCAGAAAACCAAGATGTGGGAGAGGATCGTCGACAGGGTGAACACACAATCACCATGTTTGCGCACAAAGGTAGACATCCAGAACAGGTGGTATGACGTGCGCAGGAGGGTCAAGGAGCTGTTGAAGAAGGACTACATCGTGAGCCAACACACCGGCAGTGGCCCTCCTGCCAAACCAGTATACCTCAGGCCCTGGGAGGAGAAGGTGCGGGCCATCCTACCACCAGTGAGCGTCTATGGACTAGAAAACATCCCAGAGCCTGGTGAGTACACAACAAATGTACACAATATTGTGCCACAATACACACACATCACTGTCAAGGGGAGAAGTCAAACCATGCACCCTTAGCAAATACACACCAACCAAAACAGATCATCCCAAAATGTGTATGTCAGCCAGATAAACACAATACATGCCAGCTCATAGTGAAATGTAACTGTGTCATGACATGTACAAACCTAACAACAAATAGAGCTAGGCAGTGGCACAAATATAACCAACAAACACAGTCAGACATGTAGCCACCACCACAACACCACCTCACAGGGAAGCTCACTGAAAGGAAGGAATACTGTGCATGCTGGGCATGTCAGTGTAGCCAATAGCATCATGGGAGTCGTAGTCACAGAAATTGCCCACCCTCACAATGCGCACATCAACACCACCATGAACCATGCCCACATCACAGGGAGTGCAAAACAACTGACAAGATGGCTGACACTGGCTACTGCTGTGGGGAGCACAAGGCCCTGCTGGCAACTGTGCACCAACCAACAGCAGGACACCACTGACTGACATCCTGAAAGACAACTTGCACTCCCTGCAATGGAAGCACGTTCCATGGTGGGATATCTGGCTGGGTGGGAAGGAGGACTCACAGCACTGACCATAGTCACCAGCAGCTCCACCCACACACCCCCTAACACAAACTACACACAACTCACCTGGGAGAAAGCATTGCCTCACACACCAATCAAATATCCCACAAAGAACCACAACCCTGGGTCATGCAGTGTGAAGCACAGGACACACATGGGACTTGTAGCAAAACAAACCCCAGGATAACACTGTCAGCCATCTTGTCAGCACAGGCACACAACCCCACAGGGAAGCTGAGTCAAAAGGAAGGAAGCATGGGCATGCTGGGAAGGGGGGTGGAGGCAAAAGCATGATGGGAGTGGTAGTCACAGCCCAACATCCCCCACCCACATGGCCCAGCAAGAACACACCCAAGCATGCACACCTCACAGGGAGTCAAAAGCCACTTCAAAGATGTCTGACACTGGTGCTCTGTTGTGGGGAGCCCAAGGCCATGCTGGGAACTGGGCACCAACCAACAGCAGGACACCACTGTCAGCCATCTTGCCATTGCTGTCACACCCACACACAGTGAAGTACACTCAAAAGGAAGGAAGTATGGGCATGCTGGGAAGGGGGGTGGAGGCAATAGCATGATGGGAGTGGTAGTCACAGATATTGCTCACCCTCACTATGCGCACATCAACACCACCATGAACCATGCCCACATCACAGGGAGTGGAAAACAACTGACAAGATGGCTGACACTGGCTACTGCTGTGGGGAGCACAAGGCCCTGCTGGCAACTGTGCACCAACCAACAGCAGGACACCACTGACTGACATCCTGAAAGACAAATTGCACTCCCTGCAATGGAAGCACGTTCCATGGTGGGATATCTGGCTGGGTGGGAAGGAGGGCCGGATGTCAACCAAATACAGCCAATGCAGACCATGTACACACCCCAACATTCACATGGAAATGCCCAAATAATGCAGGACAATGTGCTACACCAATATCAACCCCTGACTGTGACAACTTAGGACAATGCAATGTACAGGCCCGCATCCAGAGGCACAGTCACAACTGTCAGGTGTGTCAACCATTGATGCCTGCAGAAACATAACATACATTGTGTGTGTCTCTCACAAACAGGTGATGATGGGGACACAGCAGCAGACGCTGAGGAGTCCCCGTCCCAGGCTCAAGAGGATACGGAGCTCACTGGTGTGGAACAGCCTCTGACCTCCTCGGATGAAGAAGACCAACCTGGCACCTCCGGAGCAAGTCATCATGCAGCACCAGCAGGACCACCAACTGCACCCCCTGCACCCACCCCTCCAACGACTGTCAACACACATACCACCCCTGCCGACATGGAAAGACCAAGGAGCACCACCACCACCAGCACAGGGACCCTGGACCAACGTGGGGCCATGGACACCAACACCACCAACAACCCCCAAGGGGGCCCAGGGTCACCTGTGCATGCCACCTCAGGTACTGCACGTGTCGCCAGGGGTGGTGGGAGGTGTGGGAGACATAGGTCGCTGCTTGCAGAGGGGTCTGGACTGCATGATGACCCACAACTGGCACGCATAGCCGATGCGTACCAGTCCAGCACCGGAGAGCTCAGCCAGGTAGTGGGGCTCCTCAGGGACATTAAACAGCAGCAGGCTGCCCATCATGCCCGCTTGGACTCACACATGTCCCGCGTGGAGTCCAAGTGGGACACACTGCAAGAGATGACGGCGGTGCATAGGGACATATCACAATGCCTCCGCCAGATGAGCAGCAACCAGTCAACACCTCCCTGTGTGCCCACAACATCTGGTGCTGAAACAACTGCAACTGCCACAGGGAGGGAGGATGACTCTGGCGGAGAGTCCCCTGCACCGCAGCAGCCTGCACTTGAGGGTCCCCCCCAAAGAAGAGGGGCCATCCGAGGAGGGGCAAGTGAGAGGCCGATGGCCATGTGCAACCCCCAGGAAGCCAAAACCTGTTCTGGATAATCACCTTTGTGCGCAAACTGTTCACCCTGTTGACTGCAACACAACTCTCCCACATGACATGGGGAGCTCAAGTTGGACCAATGTCTCAGATGACTGTGGACTTTACTCTGGACATTTCTGCTACCAGGACTTCCAAATCATCTAGGAACTTTGGATTACAATCACAATGTACAGCACCCACCATCCTGTGCACTAGACTCTCACATGTATGTCAATAAACTCACTAATACACCATACTTGCCTCTGTTGTGATTCCTACGTTGTCTCTGAAGTGGTGATGATGATCTGGGAAATGACACTGTGCATGCTAACTGCTACAGCAAGTACAACACCGGCATGTGAGTCATGGCGACGTCACACATATGAGGGAGGCACACCACCAGGGCTACACAACACATACACACCATGGCCATCTGACTCATCGCCTACACTGATGTTGCCAGGAAATACGTTGCATTGCACAGACCCAACACCTATTCACAGTCTGTGTTAACTAGCCCACTGGTGCAGTAAGCAAATGTCAGTCAGATGTGTGACCACAGACAATGCACATCACAAAGTGAAGCACAGGTTTATTACACATTTGCAACATGTTGTAACCACCACAGATGCAAGGTAATCCCACCTGGCAGCGGGCACACAGTCAACAAGTGTAGAAGGAAGGAAGTCCATGGGTGTGGTGCACATCACCTGTAGGGACACGACAGCTACCACCCTGGAAGTCGAATCACGGTGTCGGGGATCACAGTTGACCAAACGACTCTGAAAGTACCCTGTGAAGGACAGAAATGACACACAGTCAAAAGCACTGAAGAACAGGACAGAACTGCAATACTCATGCCCAATACATGTCACAAGATACCCACCCAGAACCAAGTTAGCATGTCAACACTGTTGGGGAGTACAGACTACCTGTAAGGACACATCGCTACACGCATACAGTCATGTAGCACATGGACACACTCAAACAGCACCAGAGCACCACCAACACATATCATGCAAACTCACATCAGTTACATGACATCTCTGGATACTTACAATCAGCTGAAGATGTTGGTGATGAGCTGTGTGCGGACATCACCATCATCATCATCATCATCACTGGCATCGTGGTCCAGGCCAGGATCCTCCACAGGTGGCGGACGTTGGTCATCATCATCCAGGATGAGAGGCAACTCCTTCCGCACTGCCAGGTTGTGTAGCATGCAGCAGACGATGACAATCTTGCACACCTTTGCCGGGGCATATGGGAGGGACCCTCCTGTCTTGTCCAGGCAGCGGAAGCGGCTCTTCAGGAGACCAAATGTCCGCTCAATCACTCTCCTCGTCCGACCATGTGCCTCATTGTAGCGCATCTGGGCTGGTGTCACAGGGTTCCTGAGGGGCGTCAGCAACCATGGCATGTTGGGATATCCGGAGTCACCTACATACAGACAATTGCACATTAGCTGAGTTGGAAAAGAGGGTGGAACACTACATTGCAGAACACACACAATGGTACAAAGTCAGTACACACCAACAAGCCAGTCACGCTGGTTCCGCATCTGTGACATCATCCTCGGGATGCGACTACTCCTCATCACGTAGGCATCGTGTGCAGAACCGGGGAAACGGGCACACACGTGTGAGATGGTCATATCTGCAAGACAGACCACCAGTGCATTGACCGAGTGGTAGTGCTTGCGGTTCCTGTATGCCTGCTCCTGGGCCTGTGGTGGTACCAAAGCCACATGTGTCCCATCAATGGAGCCAATGACATACGGCATCCTCCCCAGGGCATAGAAGTCACTCTTCACGTCAGTGAGTTGCTGGAGTCTAGGGAAATAGATGTACTGGTTCAGGTATATCAACATAGCCTCCAATACATCGCGGAGCACACGGCTGAACATGGTCTGTGACATCCCACCAGCAGTCGCCAGAGTGTGTTGAAAGGTACCGGTGGCAAAGAAGTGTAGGGCTGCCATCACCTTCACCTTGGGGGTCAGCGCTGTAGGGTACGGCCGGCCAGGTTGCAGGTGTGGTGCCAAGCGCACTGCCAAATCATCAATCAGCTGCCTGGTGAAGCGGTACCGTCGGATGCTGTCACGTTCCACCATCGTTGCCAGGTCAGGGAATGGTCTATGGACAGCTGGTGCCCTGCAGTGCATAGGTGAAGAAAGAAAGATTGTCACTCACCCCACATATGTGGCATTGTACACACTCAATATCACACGATACATCATTATGAGGCACAAGTAAATGATGTGTGCAGTTCCGTAAGGACATGTATGGCACATACATGGCCAACATCCAACATCACAGTTCAACAAGTGGCATCAATAAGTCCCAGGTTGTGCCATTGGGTATCATGAGGACGTGTCACATTTCCCATCTCCTGCTGCCACGTTACAAACACACCCCACAGTGACATGTGAGGACAGATGTGCCCCAGGCATTACAGCCCAACGACAGGTAGATTCCCAGGGACCCTGTATTGCCACATGGACACTGGCATAACATGGCGTATCATGTATACACCACAGCAAAACAACCATGACCCCCTCAGGTAGTGGTTCCTGTTGCCTCGGCAGGACAGACATGGACGTCTGTGACACACACATGCACAACATCAAAGTCCATGCACAAACAACGTGGATGTGGAGACTGTCTCCCATTGTGCACATGAAATCTGAGACATTGTAAACACAACATGCACACAGACTGTGGAGGACCATCACTATTGTGCCAATGGGTCACCCTGGGTTAAACATACCGTCCCACATGGGACTCAGGGGGCATGTGACATGACATACACATACACCACCGTGAAATGTGACCATGCCACATGCTCAGATATGAACAGTTGCACATCACAGTGGTCATGTACACGAAACACCAAGGATACTGTCCCCATGAACACGTGCACAGCCTGGGGGTGGCTGCCCCAAGTGACACCCACAGAACAACATGTTCACCCCCATACACGGAATAGGTAATGCAGCCTTACATGCCTTAGGATACAGTTTGGACAGGCTGTGGTGTTGTAGGTGTGCCCCTCACTCCCTGGGAAGTATATGTGGCTGGCATATGTTCACCTGTGACAGGCATGGTGACATATGCCAGTGACATGTACAGGGACGCGTTGGACAGCAATGGACCGATCGGTGCGCACACATTGGCCATTGCATTCAATGTGTGCTGGTACGCGTTGTATTCGCAATACGCGTTGGACAGCAATGGACCGATCGGTGCGCACACATTGGCCATTGCATTCAATGTGTGCTGGTACGCGTTGTATTCGTAATACGCGTTGGACAGCAATGGACCGATCGGTGCGCACACATTGGCCATTGCATTCAATGTGTGCTGGTACTCGTTGAACAGCAATGGACCGATCGGTGTGCCCGGCCGGCCCATTGCATTCAATGTGAGCGGGTACGCGTTGAACAGCAATGGACCGATCGGTGTGCCCGGCCGGCCCATTGCATTCAATGTGTGCGGGTACGCTTTGTATCCTGGGTACGCGTTGAACAGCAATGGACCGATCGGTGTGCCCGGCCGGCCCATTGCATTCAATGTGTGCGGGTACGCGTTGTATCCTAGGTACGCGTTGAACAGCAATGGACCGATCGGTGTGCCCGGCCGGCCCATTGCATTCAATGTGTGCGGGTACGCGTTGTATCCTAGGTACGCGTTGAACAGCAATGGACCGATCGGTGTGCCCGGCCGGCCCATTGCATTCAATGTGTGCGGGTACGCGTTGTATCCTAGGTACGCGTTGAACAGCAATGGACCGATCGGTGCGCACCCATTGGCTATGGCCTGGCCTGGCAACGGACGCATTTTCAAATCTTGAACGAGTCTGATGCTGGAAATTCAGTTGGTCACCCACAACAATGTTGCAAATTCATGGGTGTCATGAAGTTGAACATTTGAAGGATGCTGTGGGCGTGTGTAAGTGGTGCAATTCCATGGATTGGCCAGATTCAGAAGATGCTAACGACTTGGACCTATCACTTTGGACACATGGGACAGTAACTGCCTCTGCAGCACACATATAATGCTGGCTGTTCCCCTGAGAGCTCACTTGCCTGCACTACATGCTCCAGGACGACATCTGCCACCACCACTGCTGCTGTATCTGCACCCTCTGGACCCTGCAATGGCACGTACTGTGGATAGAGCCCCAGCCTTCAGCACTGAGGAGTACCAGGCCCTGCTGGACAGCCTCCTTCCACAATACAGCAAGCTGTATGGGAAAGCAGGGGGGCAGGTGAGTGTTCTGTCCACTGCCTTCCTAAATGTGCATGTTGTCTGACTAGCAAGGCTAACAGTCTGCACGCCACTGGCTAGCAGGCTCACTGAGTAGTTGTCACCCCCCATAGTGTGTAGTTACATGCACTGGACAGGTATAGTGCAGTGACAGTGCATTTAAACAAGGTTTTACTTCCCAGGCAATGATACCATGTAGTAACTGCTGGCATACTGTCCATGGCCATCGTTGCACTGCCTGTGTACATCATGTGCCCCTGTGATTGAGACATGTATACACAACTGTGTAATGCACGGATATGTTGCATGTGTAGTAATAGCATTCTCACTTTGACATCCTCACAGGTTGATGCCCACCAGAAGCAGAAGATATGGCTGACCATCGTCCGGGCAGTGAGATCCGTGGGGGACTACAAGCGCCGGATCCGCAACTGCCAGAAGAGGTGGCAGGACATTCAGGGCTGGACCCGGAGGATCGCACGGGTCCAGCTGAAGCTGTCGCCTCCTCGGAGGAGGGCGGACACCGGACCCTGACCCCCCACATGCTCAGGATCCTGGCGGTGGTCTTCCCTGATCTGGATGGGCAGCTGAAGGCCAGGGAGCAGCACGGAGGGGGTGAGTCCATGACTGCATTGTGTACTTTGTCTGCCATGCTATGTGCCCTCCTCTGGCCTGGTTAAACTTCCACAGCACATCAGTCATGTGGTCCAGGACCCATGTCCCTCGATTGTGCACTGCCCACTCCTCATCTGATACCCAGGTGTGGCCCTTGCAGTCAGGGAATTGTGTCACTTGGGTACTGTGTCCTTGCAGTTTGCTCGACTCAAGGTGGGGGACAGCATCTGTTCCCCTAACTGTGGTGGGCATCATGGGTGGGTCCATTGCTTACACAATGCCTGTGTTCTGACATGTAATCTGCGTGTTACTTTGATATGTGGTCCAATTGCTGAGCTGATCCACCACATGTGCCTGGGGTAACTGGCACACACCCAAGCTGCGGGTGGGAACAATGTTTGGGCCCCAGGAGTGTGTATATTACGTGTGTCACACATACTTAGCCAGCTGCCTACTGTCCAGGGTTCATCCCTCATACATGTGGGGCAGGACAGTCATGACTACTCCAGGCCATGCAATGCACTCTGTACTCCCACTCCCGTGTATCAGCTGACACGTTGTGCTCAGTGATATGTCCCCTCAGGTGTCAGCCTCTGTGTCAGTGTGCTGTGGCTTCGATGTCAGGAGTGCTGGGGTGTTTATCGGTTGGGGCTCAGCATGCCACCGGAGATGTGACCATAGGAGACGATACTTGTGTGACACATAGGTGTTTGAACACCTGACCGTGCAGACTGGGGTATGCGAATGTGAAGTCCATGCAGCTGTTCCCCATTCACAGCAGATTGTGAGGTGCTCAGGTTCAGAGGCTTGTGTTACAGGTCACCCATATGTCCAATCAGTATGACCTGGACAGATAAGGGTTCAGATGATGTGGTGTGTGGGGGATGTACATGTGCACTTGTTCAGCTCCAGGACTTGCATTCCCCATGACCTACTATTGTGACACAGTGCAGACTGTTGTTGTGTGGCTGCCCTGCCCATGTGACTGGGGACAGTGATGTATGACTTAGCAGGCATGCCTGTGCCATGGCATGTGACTTCCTATGAGTGATCCTGCAGGGGAGTGACATGTGCTACATGCACACCATAGTGGCAATGGCTATCAGCACATGGGTGCATCATGGTGTCTGTCGCTGGTATGCATCACATGCATTTCATATATCTGACTCTGCGCATCACTTTCATCCGGGCACCTGTACTGACTCAGTGGCAAGAGTTGTGATGTGTGCATGTTCACATGCTTCACCGTGTTCTCTGCACCGTCCAACTACTGTGTAGGTGGTGCATGTGTCCACACTGGGGTATTGCCAGCCAACGGACGCCAGACAGATGGGTGCAAGGCCAGGTGGGATGTGAGTGCCATGGTTGACGATCAGACTGACAATTGGCTTCTCCTATTCTGTTTGGGCAATTTTAGCAATGTTCAACTAAGGATGCCAGGCCTTGCTCTGTATTGTGCTGTACTTACTGTGGTGTGTGCGTTCGGTGCAGGTGACTGATGTCTGTCTGTTTCCCTATTGTTTGCAGATACATCCACGGCCACAAGAGGGGACAGCTCCACGGACCAGGAGGAGCCGCAGAGCCAGACTGGGTCAGCAGCCGAGGAGTGGTCGGAGGGACCCAGTGGCACGGAGGGCGAGGGAGCCACACCGAGGAGTCCTCAGCACCATCCACCTCAGCTGAGGACCACAGCAGCTCGGAGGATGACTCCCTTATGGAGGCGGGTGTCAGCAGCCACCACACCCCAGCTAGTGTTGCTGTCCCCGCCACCACCACCACCGCCCTCCCATCGGCTCCCATTCCCGAGGTCCGTGGAGGCTCCCATGTTCGGGAGCGTGTCTCCTTCGGGCCAGGCACCGCACCCCCTGCCCCTGTGTCCCCTGCTGCCCTGAGTGAGGAGTCTGTGTACCTCCTTCGCCAGCTCCATGTAGGGCAGACAGCGATGCTGAGTGTCCTCCATGCACACACCACTCTGTTGACTCAGCTGGTGTCGTTCATGGAGGGCATCTCATCGGGCATGTCTGCCCTACAGAGGGGCAATAGGTCCATGGACTCCTCCCTGACGGCAGCAGTGTCCCTCCTCCAACAGTCCCTCACCCCTCCTGTCTCTGCCCCATCCACACTCCCCAGCACCTTACCTGTCCCAAGCACACACACACCGGCACAGGCACACACCAGCACAGACACGAGCAGCACACACACACACACGCCACAGACAAGACGCACACACACGCACAGTCAGGGGACTGAAACCACA
Organism: Calotriton arnoldi; assembly: GCA_963921515.1. NCBI lineage: Eukaryota > Metazoa > Chordata > Amphibia > Caudata > Salamandridae > Calotriton > Calotriton arnoldi. The sequence goes on along the minus strand of CAWUFW010007196.1, from coordinate 851,031 downwards.
CTCACAGGGGATGGGGCCCAGTCACACACACACGCATCCACGAGCACTTCGCAGTCCACAGTTGCCTCTCCCTCCAAAGCCCCCTCCGTTGCCTCACCTGCAACCCCAAAGACCCAGCGGCTCTTCCTCAGTGACCTCGGCCTCTTCCCCTCCGATCCATCTGATACAGCATTCAGGGGGAAGAGGAAGCCCAACCACACGGAGCGGAGTGCCCCTCGCCACCGGACACCCTCCCCCAGGCGCAGACCGACTGACGCCCCCATCCGCAAGTCCCCCCGGACCCGGAAGAGCAAGACCCCGCTGCTGCCCTGCAGCTCAGGCACCAAGTCTCCTTCCTCCATCCCTCAGGCCCCCACTCCACAGGTGCCCCCACCACACCCTGCCCCAGGTTCCCCCACCCACAGATACACCATCCCCAAAAGGATCAGGCCTTCTCCCCCTGCCACTTGCTCTTCCGGCCCCACACCCCCGCTGCGCTTGTCTGTGCCACTGGTGTGGAGACGGTGTCCTCCCCCTCTGTCCTGCCCACCTTACCTGATCCCCATTCTTCTCCCCTGGAGGTAGGCACTGCAGTGGAGTCCACTACCACCCTGTCTGACTTGGGCACTGCAGTGGGGAACCTGTCTACTCCATCTGCACGGTCCCCTGCAGTCTTGCCGGCACCCACACCATCAGAGTCATGCCCCCCACTTGTGCCGGCACACACCATGTCAGACACCTCCACTGCAGTTGTCAGTGGCTCTCCAGCACCCACCACCCCTTCCCAGCCTCCTTCTGGTGAGCCATGATCCTGTCCCTGCGGTGCCTGGCCTGCCCCCCGTATGCCCCTCCGAGGGGATTGTCCCTGGTTTTCATCAGTGCAGGCATGCGTAGGGTGACATCTGCCACTGTCACCCTGTTTTGACTTTCATGTTGGACTGGCCATTGGCCTTTGTTAATTTTTTGCTGGACATCAACTTTTAGACCCACATATGCTGAATAAAGCACCTTTCTGTTCTCTAGTGCTTTTGCTTCTGATGTACATGTTGTTGATGATGCTAACCATGCCCTTGCTGCAGTGATGGTGATATTTGGTCTCATGATAATGAAGTGTTACTGTGCAGGAACACATGTGGTCCAGGGGGAATGTGTCCTATCCTGTGGTGTATCCATGTCATCCTTAGCAGCATCTGAGGGTGTCATGTGTTCAATATTTGGCAATGGGATTTCCTACTTACATTAGCAATTTCACATCTGTGGCTTCCACCCCTGCACATCTGTTGTGCCTGCCATTGTTCAATTAGTCTACTTCCCTGACCGTGTGGCCATCTCCACTGGACATGCAGGTTTGGGCATCAATGGGGAAGGACTCATCTGTGTTGTCAGTGCAACATTGCTATACAAGTGTGTTGGATCTGTGCTGATGATTTCGTTGGCACTCCCATGACCAGGCTGATGTGACGGGAGCCTTCATTTGGTGCTAATTGTTGACTGTGTGACCAAGTGCTCAGCTGGCTTGATGGAGCCCTACTTAGGCAACATATGGCACAGCTTTCCTCACACAGGAGTGGAGTCCCCTCATGGCAGTGTGTACTCCTGTGACATTGCCTGCGCCCAAGGTGTGTGTTGTATGAGCATGTCTGTGTGTTCACTTCCGTTTTGCTGTGCATGCTGGGATCCCTAGTGTTGTACCTGTTTGTGATGCTTGCTGAGTTGACCTATGTTCCCCCCAAGTCTTCTCCCTGGATTCTCTGTGATGTGGGTGCATGGCACATTACTGGTCATCAGGGTGTCACCCATAGGTGTGTTTGCTGTCAGGGCTTAGTTTGTGTGCAGACGCAGATGGGTCACAGTCAGGATTCCCCTTGGCACTTGTTCTTTACACCTGTCATGTGATTTCCAGTTTGTGTTATCTTTCAGTGATTGTGACACGTTGTGTGTGTGACTGCTGGCACTCCTCAGGGTCCGGGCTGCAATGTTGGTAGTTGTCTATGTGTGTTCTTTGTGGGTGACCTTGGCTTCTTCATTGGTGTGTGACTGTGGCTGGGATCCCATTGGTTGGTGTGGTATTGCCGTCATGTCCATGTACAGCGTAGTGTGCAGTGTGTCAGACATTCAGGAGTCTTGTTGAGTGGCCATGTGTGATGTGTTTCTGCACCTTGGTTCCCACCCACCACCCTGGGATTGTCATGGGTGCATGTGCAATGTCACCAGTGCATGTGTGCTTCACTGCTGCACATTGTTGGAGGTCGAGGTGTGTGGTGTTGAGTGTGTGCAGATGAGAGTTGTTGCCCGGCTAGACCCCTGCCTCCATGTTGGCCTTGGCTTACTGGCCGTGCTGATTGATTTGTGCTTGTGTAGGTGTGATGGTAGTTTGTTGCTCAGGACACATGACTGTGGTTCACAGTGTGAACGACATTTAGCTTTGTCATCACAGTGGGATTGTAATGCAGCCCAGGGTCACCACATTGTGGGGGCCCTGGGGGTAGTGCTGTGGTGTGTCTGTGTCTTGCTGTGTCAGTTGCTGTTCCTACATGCTTGTGTGACATGTGTGATTTGTGCTCCCTCTCATCTGACAATGCCTGATTGCCCACATAGGGGATTTGGATCCATGAGTTACCTTTGTGTGGCACTGTATGCACATCTGTGTAATTGGTATTCAGGCCTCCTCATGTGTTGTGTGGTTGCCTGGGGACACTGGCACCCACCCCCTCACCTGTTGTGTTTGACGTGCAGTGTGGGTCTGCCTGTTTGTGTTTGTGCATCTGCACCACTGCATTGGCATATCTTTGGTGTGCCATTGGCTGTATGTTGTTTGGTGGGTTTCCCCTGCTGTCCCTGGGACTCCTAGGTCATCGGTCAGCACAATGATCATGGTTTGTGTGTCCCATTGCTGCCATGGTATGGTATCTGTTCACCTCACATCTACAGTCTCCACAGGGTATCTGCATTTGTGTGCCCATTGGTGCAAATATGTGGGTCTGCATTCTGATGGTCACTTCTGTCATTGTGTCATTGATGAATGTTGACAGTGTCAGCCCCCATGGGTGTTGTTTGTCTGCACATGGCCAAAGGTATGTCTTATTTGCACTGCAGTATTTGCCTCCCCCAATCTATGTTGCAATGGGACACATGCACTACTTTGCCACTGATGTGTTTTATGTTCTGTGACCAGGAATCATCCATGCAGTTTGGCAGTTGCAGCTTTTTCTTTGTCAACACTTGCATTTTGGTCACTGTGATGATGGGGGTTTGGACCCCATTGCCACAATGTTCAAAATGTGCTTCAGCTATGGACCCCACACTTACCTTTTAGTCACTGTGATGATGGGGGTTTAGACCCTATTGCCACAATGTTCTGAATGTGCTTCAGCTATGGGCCCCCACACTTACATTTTGCTCACTGTGATGATGGGGTTTTGATCCCCATTGCCACAATGGTCATGGCCTGCTTGCATTGTGGGGGCCACACACATATATGTGTGGCACATGTGATAGGGGGTCACATTGTATGTTCAAAGTCATGTTCAGTATTGTAGGCATTTGACACAGTCTACACACGCTTGTCATGGTGTTGGGGGATGTCTTTTTCTTGCATTCCCTAGGTTGTGGTGTGCTGGTTGTGTCATGCATTGTCCATCCTATGAGTGGGGGTGGTGTTGGTGGTAGGCATCCAGCCCCCCATGGGTAGAGGTGGTAGTAGTGACAGGCATCCAGCCCCCATGGGTAGAGGTGGTAGTAGTGGTAGGCATCTGGCACCCCTGGGTAAGGGTGGTAGTAGTGGTAGGCATCTGGCACCCCCTGGGTAAGGGTGGTAGTAGTGGTAGGCATCTGGCACCCCCTGGGTAAGGGTGGTAGTAGTGACAGGCATCCAGCCCCCATGGGTAGAGGTGGTAGTAGTGGTAGGCATCTGGCACCCCCTGGGTAAGGGTGGTAGTAATGGTAGGCATCTGGCACCCCCTGGGTAAGGGTGGTAGTAGTGGTAGGCATCTGGCACCCCTGGGTAAGGGTGGTAGTAGTGACAGGCATCCAGCCCCCATGGGTAGAGGTGGTAGTAGTGGTAGGCATCTGGCACCACCTGGGTAAGGGTGGTAGTAGTGGTAGGCATCTGGTACCCCCTGGGTAGAGGTGGTAGTAGTGGTAGGCATCTGGCACCCCTGGGTAAGGGTGGTAGTAGTGACAGGCATCCAGCCCCCATGGGTAGAGGTGGTAGTAGTGGTAGGCATCTGGCACCCCCTGGGTAAGGGTGGTAGTAGTGGTAGGCATCTGGCACCCCCTGGGTAAGGGTGGTAGTAGTGGTAGGCATCTGGCACCCCCTGGGTAAGGGTGGTAGTAGTGACAGGCATCCAGCCCCCCATGGGTAGAGGTGGTAGTAGTGGTAGGCATCTGGCACCCCCTGGGTATGGGTGGTAGTAGTGGTAGGCATCTGGCACCCCCTGGGTAAGGGTGGTAGTAGTGGTAGGCATCTGGCACCCCCTGGGTAAGGGTGGTAGTAGTGACAGGCATCCAGCCCCCCATGGGTAGAGGTGGTAGTAGTGACAGGCATCCAGCCCCCATGGGTAGAGGTGGTAGTAGTGGTAGGCTTCTGGCACCCCCTGGGTAAGGGTGGTAGTAGTGGTAGGCATCTGGCACCCCCTGGGTAAGGGTGGTAGTAGTGGTAGGCATCCAGCCCCCCATGGGTAGAGGTGGTAGTAGTGGTAGGCATCTGGCACCCCCTGGGTAAGGGTGGTAGTAGTGGTAGGCATCTGGTACCCCCTGGGTAAGGGTGGTAGTAGTGGTAGGCATCTGGCACCCCCTGGGTAAGGGTGGTAGTAGTGGTAGGCATCTGGCACCCCTGGGTAATGGTGGTAGTAGTGACAGGCATCCAGCCCCCATGGGTAGAGGTGGTAGTAGTGACAGGCATCCAGCCCCCATGGGTAGGGGTGGTAGTAGTGGTAGGCATACAGGCCCCTATGTGTATGTGTGGCATTGGTGAGGGCCATCCCGCCCCTATGGTGCTGCTGTTGCTGGTGTAGGTATTTCTGCATCCCTCTGTGTGTGATGTGTCGGGTACGTGCACTTTGTTTTTGTTGTTGGTGTCTGACTTACCTTCTGTGCCGTACGCGTCCGTGCCTGTTCCGGTAATAGAGGTAGAATATTGGTAGGATCGGCACGAAGGGATTCATGGTTGGTTCGTCTTGTTCGTCTTTCTCTTTGCTTCGCCTCGTCCTCGTCGCTGGCGTGTTCGTCTCGTAGCTGTGGATCGTGTTGTGGCGCGAATCGGAGCTTATGTGCGCCTCGACCGGATGCTTTGACGTGCCGGGCGTAGCGACGGGTTCGGCGCATACGGGAAGCGCATCGTACTTGTCCGGCCGGACGGGGCTGCATTTTTTCTTCCGTGCGGCTCGATTCTACGATTCCGGATCCGCCTCGGTCTGAGTTCAGGTCCTGTATTGGGTGAGTACGACTGGGTCGGGATTTGGGCAGTTGTGCGCATCGTACTTGCTCGTTCGGACGTATGTGCGGATCGGTCGGGAAACAGGCATTCCCCTGGATTTTTTCCCGACCGAATGGTATTAGGTGCGCCTCCGACCGGGATCGGAATCGACCCCTTAGTTACCTGAATGGACCAACCAACGAGAAAGTAGTGAAAGTACCACTGGTGGTTAACAAGTAGAAAATAAAAGCCTATGCAGAGTGAGATTATGGGCAAAGAACCTCATGTTCAAAGAAGGAGATCTTGTGGTCACCCAGCAGATGTGAAGAAGGAACTCTGTTGCTCCTTATGATGTTGAACCCTTCCATGTAGTATCCACCATGGGACATATGGTGACTGCCCAGCGTCCTGGGAAGTCAGTAACAAGAGACTCTTCTCACTTTAGGCATTTAACTCATTGGTCTCCTGATAGAAGTGGTGAACAAAACACTGAGGGGCCGATTCCGAGCTGGGTCGGAAAGCTCTCCGACCGATCCGGATCCGGATTGTTTTCCGACCGAGCCGGACCCCTGCAGTCCGACCGAGCGAGTACGATGAGGCCGTATGTTGCCGGACTCCCATTGAAGTCAATGGGAGCCGGTTGTACGACGTGTACATGGGCTCCCATTGACTCAATGGGTATGTTGCGCACAAGGGGGCCCCCTGTAGTGGGTACGCATAGGTGCCATCCGCACCGTACACGCATGTATAGGGGGGACCCATGGGTCCCCCCTGTGTCCGACTCGTATGGCTACGGGTGAAGGGGGGTCCGGCACGGACCCCCGAAGTCCGCTTCCGAGAGCTTTTTCGTGTCGGAGGCTCCGACTCGATCCGGCTGTCCGGATCGTGCATCGTACTGGCTCGGTCGTAAACGTCTCCATTGCGCGGTACGAATCGAGTGCGAACGAGTCGGACGGAGCGGTTCGGACCCGGAAACGAGTCGGTCGGCGATTTCGCGTTCAATCGCATCGTACTTTGGCGTCCGGACCTCTGTACGACTCGGTCGGAAACAAAGCCTCCGACTCGGATCCGGTATAGCCGAATCCGATTCGGAGGCCTACCGACCAAAATCGGAATCGACCCCTGAGTCTGAAAAACCAATGACTGTTATTGTTTCTTCACCATCTTTGAAGATTTCTGACACTGAAATCAACAGCTCCCAGCTTCCAGTAACCAGATCAGGTTGTATGAATAATGCACCATAAAAACTATTTGAAGAGATATAAATGTATGTGTATATGTGCTGATTTGTAAAGAAAAGAATTGTATGGTTTTTTTTTTAACAGAGGGGGAGATGGAGTGTCTTGCGAGATTTTATGACATAACCCTTTTGGTTCCTACAGGACTCTGTAGAGCTGTGACGTGGTGTTAGAGCAAAATGCGATGAAAGCTTGGTTTAGAATGTTGAGTTCACAGTTACACACAGAAGAATAGAGACATGCAATATTAGGCTCCATGTGTGGTGTAGTCATTGGTGGGTACCCAGTCTCGGGTAGTCTCTACAACTAGTGCGGGTGCTGACAACTAAGTGCCAGTGCAGAGCACCGGAAACCACTGGCTGAAATTAAGCACTGGTGTCCAGGGCAAACATACAGTTTTGCAAATACCTTGCCATGAATTACAAGCAGCAATGGTTCTGTTGTTGGGCTCGGGAACGTATGCTCGAGCTTTCAAAAATAGTAACTCAAAATTGAGACCTTTTTTATCAGCTGGAGTAGATGAGTCTCAATTTCACTTCTTTTACTACGCCATAGCCTCAAATAGTTATACTCTATTCCCTGATCCTCTAAAAACCGAGCTCATTAGAATTTTACATGCACCACAAAGAATAATTTTGATTTTCTCCAGGTCACCACTGCTGTAGCGAATTTCTTCATTTTGCAAACAAAAACGCTTTTAAATAAAAAGTGCAAAGTCTATGCTAAATAATACATTATGAAAAAAAACCTGGAGAAGGTAATTATACTTAGGCTTTATAAACTTATAAAAGAAAGAATAATGTGTTGATTCAGGTTAGCCTAACTGTCAATGTCATGTTAACAGGGATTTATGTATTAACATTGAAAGGTCTATTTTCACAATGAGCTGTTGTTTTGCACAATATGTTTTTCTTTCCACTGCAGATACTATAACTTCCCAGAAGCCTTGTGTTACCTAGTGAATAGGCATTTGTTATGTATTAGACAATTGATAGTGAGGTTCTCACTGGGAGGAGAAGAGACAACAGGAAGGATAATTCATGGGAAGAACTGTCTGTACTGCAAAATGTGAACAAAGTTTCTTTTCAAGGACTTATTTCAGTGGTTAATTGTGAAGACATGAGAAACCGGGTTGTTTACCTACTTCCAGGAGTTTACTGAAATCTAATTTAAATTTTACGAGGTGTCGGCTTATTTATAGCTGAGAATACTTACCATCTTGACATTTTTCTTTATTTGATGTGTAAAGGATAGGAAAGTGGTTTTCAGTTGCAGCACTCCCCACTTTTTGCCTGGCTTTTGATGCAACTTTGAATTTAGAGTACTGGGTCCCTGCTAACCAGGTTCCCAGTACCAGTGTTCTTTACCTAAACCTATACCACAATTGGCACAACTTCAGTTATCCCTGTAAGTCTCTAGTAATTGATACCCCTGGTACCTAGGGCATAGGTAATGAAGAGGGTCATCTGGGGCTGCAACACTGGTTGTGCCACCCCAGAGACCCCTCACCAAGGCTCTGCATACTGCCATTGCAGGCTGCGTGTCTTGGTGCAGAATAATCAGAAGAGTCGACATGGCCCACAGCCCTGTGCGCCATGCCACCCATACACTGCATAAGATATAGGTAGGTCACCCCTACTGCAGCCCTTTAGACCTAAGGCACGGTGCACTACATCCTATGTGTGGGCATATTAGCATGAGCAGATACGCTGCTACAATGTCCAATCTAGTCTGAGGTGTTGTTAATGCACAGGGACATCCTGAAGATTACATGGCTGGATACTTGTCAACACGAGTTTCATTGACTGGACCCACTCACCTAGCGGGTCACACACTTGATGGTCTCTTTACTAATAATAGCTACATCTCCCTCCCCACTGTTATCCCCTTGACCTGGACAGACCATTCTGCAGTTATGTTTACTATCCAGATTAGGAAAACCAACCTACCGCACGCTAGTCCCCGTTCTCCCAAACAATTTCGAGCGTGGAGGAACATTGATACCCATCTCCTAAAAACTAACCTTTCTGCCACTCAACATGACGTCACAACAGACCCCGATCTAGCCACCAATAATTACTCGCACTGGCTACATAATGCTTTCAGTACTTTAATACCACTGAAGAATGTCTCTACTAACTGAAGCGCTCCCTCCGCCCCTTGGTTTTCAGAGACGCTCAGACTAGAGAAGCAACACTGCAGGAATTTAGAAAGACGGTGGCGTAAACACTATGATAACAAAGACAAAACGCTCTATAAGGATGCGATAGCCAAATATAAACATCTCATCATCTCAGAGAAAAGCAAATTTTATCTTTTGCAAATTGAATCTGCCCATAACTCCATCAAACAGTTGTTTCAGGTGGTAACTAAACTATCCAGTCCACCTATCAGCTCACCCATTGATGCCTCTCAAGCTCTCTGCAATTCCCTTGCTAACTTTTTTGAAGACAAGGTCAATGAAATTTATTCCAACTTTTCAACCCAGGCCAATTCTGATCATTCCAACTGCAAATTCCCCACCAACGCCCTGGCCACTGTGTTCCCTGAATTCAGTCAGGTCTCAATCGAACAGATAACAGAGCTAATTCTCTCCATTAAATCAGGATCCCCCCTTGACCCATGTCCCCCTTCCGTTTTAAAACTCATTCCTGACTTGATAGCCCCCATCCTTACTAACATCTGTAACTCTATGTTCCATACGGGCTCCTATCCTTCAGTTTGGAAAAAGGCTATTATCAAACCTTTACTGAAGAAGTCCAATCTCGATCCCGCAGAATCTAAAAACTACAGACCTATCGCATGCCTCCCATTCCCATCAAAAATTTTCGAAAAAATCATGAACATTCAATTATCACACTTTATCGACCATAATAATCTTCTGGATGACACCCAATTCGGATTCAGGAAGAGTCACGGTACCGAGATGGCCCTCATTAAGGCTTCTGATTAAATCCGGATGATTCTAGACCAGGGCGGCGCTGCAGTCCTGATACTACTGGATCAGTCAGCTGCCTTTGACACGGTCGATCATGCCATCTTGATCGACCGTGTCTCCTCCATTGGTATTCATCATAGGGCCAAAGCTCTCTTAACCTCCTTCCTCTCCAACCGTACCCACTCAGTTAAACTTGGCGACTTCTATTCCCCTGTATTTACTCCTCCTTGTGGTGTGCCTCAAGGATCCTCCCTAAGTCCGACCTTATTTAACATCTATGTGTCGGACTTGGCCAGGGTCATCAAAGCACACGGGATGAGACTAACTTCATACGCCGATGACACCCAATTGGTGCTGGCAGTACATAACGATGGAGGAACTGTTGCTGCCAGCTTCCGAGAAGGAATGCTGGCCATCAGCTCCTGGATGGCAAGCAACTGCTTAAAGCTTAATTCCGATAAAACGGAAGTAATGATTTTTGGCAACCTAGCCCCGGGCTGGTCCTCTACCTGGTGGCCAACCGATTTGGGACTGCCTCCTGTACCGGTCACTAAAGTCAGGAATTTGGGTGTAATGTTTGATGACAAGCTGTCTTTCATCCATCACGCGAATGCGGTCGTCTCTTCATCCTTTTACACCCTAAAAATGATAAGGAAACTTCTGCCATTCCCCCCCCAGCGCCGGTAAGACTCTTATGTGCACACTGGTGATGTCAAAGATTGACTATTGCAATGGACTCTTCTTAAACGCCCAGGAAAAAGTCCTTAATAAACTGCAATTAGTTCAGAACTCAGCTGCCAGAATTCTGTCTGGCTCCTCCAAGTTCAAATCAATTTCTGGAGTCATACGGCAGCTTCACTGGCTGTCTATCAGAAGTCGAACCAAATTCAAAGCACTGTGTATCGCATATAAAGCAATTAACAAGACTGGACCCGATTCCCTAAAAAAAGAACTTTGTCCATACCTCCCTCTCAGATCTTTGCGTTCCGCCTCAGCCCACCTACTGACTATCCCTCGCACAAAGAAAACATCTTGGGGAGATAGACGTTTCACAGTTGCCACGGCAAGACTGTGGAACACCCTCCCCCTCCACATCAAAACCAGTCCCACCCTCTTGACATTTAGGAAACAAGTCAAAACCTGGCTCTTCAACCAGTAGTCTTCCAATTTAGCTGCTATCCTTCTACTCCGCAGCGCCGAGACACCCTCGGGTATTTGTGCGCTATATAAATTGCATAAATAAATAAATAAATAGCTCCATGATGGCTTCACTGATTTCTAAAGTGTTTGGTACCAACCATCTTGTCTTAATCATTCCTCACTGATGGCAGAGGTGTATTTATTAATACATTCACACAGGAGACCCTTTTAGAGGGTCTCCTGAAAACCTGCCTAGCACTGGTGTTGTTCTTGACTTGTTTACGCCAGCCTGCCACTACCAGACATGTTTCTGACCTCACAGGGTGAGAGCCAGTGCTCTTAGAGGACAGAGACAAAGCCTGCTCAGGGCAGAGGGGGTTCACACCTCCTCCAGGACAGGATGGCCTTCCTGGGCGGGAAGCTTCAAAGGCGATGCTGCCTTTGAAATCCAACCCAAGAACCTTCTAAATAGTGGGGGAAGCCAGGCCCCTGTCCCTGCTCCAAGTATGGCAGGGGACTTAGTTAGATTAGGAGGAGGTTCCCCACTTAGCCTACACCAGCCCCAGGGATGGGCAGGCGATGTGAGCCCCTCTCCTGAAATTCCACCATCTTGGGATGATGGGAAAACATCCTATCATGGCTAGAGTGATGCCTCTTCCCACAGGGAGTGGTCACTAGAGGGTGTAGACACCCTAAAGGTAGTTGGCCTATTGGCTACTACCTATCTCCCTGTGTAACACCCCTAAAATCAGTATTTAGGTGGCACCCCAAAACCTGAACATCAGATTGGATGGACAAGAGAAGACCAGTACAAAAAGACCCGCTGCACGAGAACTGAAGCCCTGCTGCAGAAGAAAAAAGGCACCAAACTGTGCCTGCTGCTCCCATAACTCAACAATTGCTGCTGTGTCGGCCTGAAATTTGAAGGTATCACTTCCCTGCACACATCAGGCACTGATCCCGCGAAGTCGACTTGCTGCTCCCCAATGACCTCGACGTAGCACCGAAACAAGAGAAGGTACAACAGCTCAGGACCTATCGGAGCCACGATTTTCAAATACCTGGAGTATCGAACCCCCAACAGCAAACACCGAGGCGAAGAGTCCCCACAGGACTCCTAAAGCACCAGAAGCAAGCACCCTTCAAAGGATGTCAGGACACCAGAGACCCACTTCAAGAGCGACCCAACTGTCCTAAGAACTCCTCTCCAAGTTGCCTATTCCTGACCGCGAGGACCTCAAGACGCACAATGCCTGGCTGACATGGCCGCTCTGCACTCGGCCCCACTGACCCTACCACCGACCAGCCAGATCTGCTCCTGTTGTCCCTTGGCCCTTGTGACCTCCTACCTATATGAAGACACACCGAACTTACCTGTAAGTCCCTCTGTGCAGTGCATTTTTTAGTGGCCCCCTTCATCTCTTTGCGCACCAGCTGCCAAGACCTCAGCACTCTGCTCCCGGCCGATCCGGAATGCTCCCGAACTTCTCCTGCTGGAACTTCGGACTTGGTCCCAACAACAACCTAAAATGAGAAGGTAAACTTCGCTAAAGCATTGCCTGAATTTCTATGCATTTTTGGGGTTTTTTCCCCATTGTTTCCTATGGTGCGTAATTAGGCATAGAAGTGATATATTTATTAAAATTTGCAAAATCGTATCTCCAAAGGTACTTACCTTTGAACTGTGTTCTTGGTCTTAAAAATTCTATAAAAATAGATATTATTTTTATAAATTGTGTACAACAAATGCTTAACACTACACTCTGATAAGCCTAACTGCTCGCCCACACTACCACAAAAAAGAGAGTTAGTATTAACTACTTATGCCTCTGTATACCCATTGAGGATTCCCCGGACTCTCTACATAGTGTACTTCATTTTAGTATACTGTCCAGAGAGTCAGTTTCCTACACAAAGGCCTTATGTTTATGCATTTATTCTCTCACCAGAACTCTTTATTGGGTTTTCCTTATTCTATTCCATTCTAATATAATTTTGATCAGGGAAATTCTTGTATGGAATACACTTGCTGTATTATTTACATTTTAACTGTCATACTTACAAATATTGTATTTTTCCTATTTATTGAAATATTGATTACAGGATTATATTCATATCTAATGATGATGCTTAAAATACTAATGCTTACTGATTAAATAATGAAACTGAAGAATTGGTTAATAAAACCCTTTAACTCACATATATTCTCTTAACTGACTGTACTAAAGCCTTTATTGAATTTATTGTTATATGGTTTTGATGTAGATGATTGCTCCTTTTAACTTCTCCTTGTCAACGAACAAAGGTCCATACTACCAATGGCAGTTTTTTTTAAATGATTACACCCGAAGATTCACAGAAAACCCTGCTCCTTCACAACCAACCTGTTTTTTTCTATATTGACCTAGAGCAGGTAACAAATGCTAAGATCTATTATAGACCTATCAAGTATAATAGTGTTGTTAGTCTATTGTATTGCTGGTTTGAAATCTGATGCAAATTTAGGAGGTAAGGAACTTCTATACTTCTTCTCCAAAGTCAGCAGCAGATAGACTATATAAAAGGGATGCTAACATATCCCTGTTCAGGTCGTAATTTGTGGAATTCCTTTCCAAAGACCTAATTTCAAGCCTAACTTTATTAGCACACTGATATCAGTGTACACATTTTCAATGACTCTCTAAAGATAAGGTGGAATACTACAATGCTGTAGCTTGCACCATAGAACTGCCTTGTCCATGCCCTAGAGTCAATGAAGCTATACAGTGGGTCCTCGTGATGTAGACCGCCCGTAGACAAAAATTGCGAAAAACTAAATATTCTCTCTACTTTGTCAGTCATCTGGTAAAACCTGGTGTGCCAGCATGGAATTCATTTTGCAGACTCCACCCACTTTTCTAAATCTTTCAGCAAAAGCTGAGCATAAAATGTTGCCTCAGTGTTGGTATTCAGACAGAATATCGAGTTAGAAATGTCGACTTACACAAATATCGAGTTGGGAATATCGTGACACAGAAATATCAACAGCAAGAATATCGTGGTCAAGAATATCGAATTTAAGGTAAGAAATATTGTTTAAAAAATATAGAAGTCAATAATATCGTTTGCAAAAATATAGTTGTTTAAAATATCGATTTTTAGTTAGTGTTATGCATTTTAGTTTATATTTGAAATGAATTTAAATGTATGTGATGTATGTTTTTTTGTATAAGTATTGTTTGTTTCTTAATATATGTGTTAAATTTTTAGTAGTTATCACTTTCATTTTAATAAAAGTTTTTTTTTTTTGTTTTGTAGCGGGTTGTGGGTTTAGAGGGGAATAGGGTGGGAAGTAATTTCATTATGATAAATTAATGATTATTTTTTATTTAATATTTATTTAATTGAGATTTTATAGTGTTAATTGTGGGAAGTAATTTAGTTGTAATTAATTATTAATTTGTTGTTAATCAATATTAATTAATTAATTGATAATTAATTATGGTAATTGTGTAATTTCTTTAGGAGTGGGTTGTAGGGTTTCTAGGGGTAAAGGGTGGGAAGTAATTTATTTTTGATTAATTCATAATTAATTGATTTAAAATTACTTATGAAACTTGTGTAATTAATTTTAGGTGTGGGTTGTGGGGTTTGTAGGGGTAAAGGGTGGGAAGTAATTAATTAATAATTAGTTGTAAATTTATATTAATTAATTAATTGAAAATAAATATGGAAATTGTGTAATTAATTTTAGGTGTGGTTAGGGGGTTTAAAGGGGTAAAGGGTGGGAAGTAATGTATATTTAATTAATGAATAATTAGTTGATCATTAATATTAATTAACTAATTGATATTTAAATAGGGTAATTGTTCATTTTTTGTGTGTGGGTTTTACTTTTTTAGGGGTAAAGGGTGGGGAGTAAATTCATTTTACTTACTTTACAATTAGTTGTTAAATGCTATTAGTTTTTTATTTGAAAATAAGTTTTAAATGGGTAATACATTTTTTTACAGTTTACTTTTAGCTGTGGGTTGTGGGGAGTATAGGGGAAAGTTTGGAAGTTTATTAATTTATATGAGTATTAATTTGTTTTTTAATTAATAATATTTCTTTAATTTGTAATTAATCATGTTAACTATGGAAGTACATTTTGTTTTACAATTTAGATGTGGGTCGTAAATTGTGTGGTGTTATAGGGTAGGAAATAAAAAAGTAAATGTATGTAATAATGTTTTTGTTACTAAATAATTTCAAATTAAAAATATTTATTTGTTTGAAAATTATTTTTTATTTTATTGAATATAATATTTGAAGGCATTTGTAATATGTAGATAACATTATAATATGTTTTTTCAGATTTTTAATATTAAATGTATTTGTATTTTAATTTAAAAAAATATTTATATATTTTTTTATGTATTTTGTTTTTAAAATATTTTTGTTATTGTTAATATTTTGTTTGTTTTTAAATTTGAATTGACTGGAGTGAGAATATTAATTGTTACCCCTCCGCAATCCAATAGTTTCCCTGCTGTTGCACTCACTGGAGTGGGAATAGTAATTTTTACCCCTCCCCTATCCAACACTTTCCCTACTGCTACAATTATTTGAGTGGGAATAGTAAATTTTATTCCTCCGCAATCCAACAATTTCCCTATTGTTGCACTGACTGGAGTGGGAATAATAATTTTTACCCCTCCGCCATTCAACACTTTCCCTACTGGTGCATTCATTGGAGTGGGAATAGCAATTTTTACCCCTCCGCTATCCAACACTTTCCTTACTGTTAAAATTATTGGAGTGGGAATAGTAAATGTTATCCCTCAGCTATCCAACAATTTCCCTACTGTTGCACTGACTGGAGTGGGAATAGTAATTTTTACCCCTCCGCTATCCAACACTTTCCCTACTGTTACACTAATTGGAGTGGGGATAGTAATTGTTACCCCTCAGCTATCCAACACTTTCCCTACTGTTACAATTATTTGAGTGGGAATAGTAAATTGTATCCCTCCGCAATCCAACAATTTCCCTACTGTTGCACTGACTGGAGTGGGAATAGTAATTTTTACCCCTCCGCTATCCAACACTTTCCCTACTGTTGCACTCATTGGAGTGGGAATAGTAATTTTTACCACTCCGCTATCCAACACTTTCCCTACTGTTGCACTAATTGGAGTGGGAATAGTAATTTTTACCCCTCCGCTATTAAACACTTTCCCTGTTGTTGCACTCATTGGAGTGGGAATAGTAATTTTTACCCCTCCGCTATCCAATACTTTCCCTACAGTTGCACTGACTGGAGTGGTAAATTTAAGTTTAAATAAATAGTTTAATGTTTTAATTTATAATAGAATGTTTTTTAATAGATTTTATGTTATTGGTATATATATATATATATATATATATGTGTGTAGAGAATTCCGAACCAAAGGAAGGAAAGGCGCACACCAAATTAGCACCAGTTGTTTATTCCGAGTGAGAAAACAAACTGAACAACGCGTTTCAGCCGAAACAGCCTTTGTCAAGTTCAAAGGGCATCGGCAGTGTTACACCATATATCCGCATGCGTCATAAATATTATTTGGCGCTGTCAACACTTCATGGGCAGGCTATCGGCATTTGTGGCAGCTATGGAAAATTTATATATATATATCAGCATGTGAATCCCAAAGTATCCAGCCACAGCGGCGCAACACGAGGGCACAGACTCCAAGGCAGTGATGATGGTAAAGTGTCTTTATTTAAGTATCAATGTCCAAAATGACGCGTTTCGGCCGCCAGACATGCGGCCTTGTTCACATAGTGCACTGCATGTGAAAGGGTGCTTTATATACATAGGTGGTGAGTAGTAGTCTTTTTACAGTGTTTAACATTTTACCACATGAGTTGGCAATTTTACTACAGTAAACTGCTTTACTGTAGTGATAGTTTACTGCTGGAGGTGAGTCAGCAGTTAACCAGGCACAGTGCAGTATATATACATGGAGATAGAAGACATCTGTAACGCTTGTGTGTGTGGGAAGGTATGAGCGTTAGAACGGCTGTGCATGTTGCAGAGGTTGCCTAACTATGGGGTCGATTACGATGACGGTCGGAAAAACACACCGACCGCCATGGTAGCGGCAAAAAAACGCCCGCATGGCCACCGGGAAAAAGGCCGGATACATTACGATGAACCGGCACAATAATCCGTCTGCGGCGGCGGGAGACAATGAAAAACCGCCCGCACTCGCCGGACCAGCTGAAAATCCGACCGCCACGGCCGGATACTCAGCAGAAAAGCCAAGAACCGCCGCCATGCACACCTAGTAACCGCCCGTGACATTATGACATCCCCGCTACCACCATGGTACCTACCTATGAATCCGACCGCATCGTGCGCGAACAGTGATGAATCCGATAGGCGGCGGAAGGGCTGCAGCATAGCCACCGCTGCCGAGGAACCGCTGCGGAGGAACCGCAAAAAAATGGCGGACGTAGAAAAATACGAAAAAAATACAAACAATGCACACACTGAAGTAGACCTGTCCCAATACAAACCAAAAGTGCCCAATGACAACAGCCCCAGAAATTTCAAAATAACCAATCACAGGACAACACACACAACACACCTGACAGCAACATACCAGCTTGCCACACCCCCCATAGCCGAGCATAAAACCAGCCCCTCCCTGACCACAATCCTTTGCTACACTCCACAACTGAAGGTCCCAACCCCAGAGAACAAAGGAGAGGCAAACCTGCACACAGCACCACCACAACACACACACCACCTACACCACCCACAACACCCACAACACCCACACAACTGCACCACAGAACATCTGCACAGCACACACCATGGCACCACACAAAATGCCAAAATTCACTGATGCAGAGCTTGCAGTCATGGTAGATGAGATAATAAGAGTTGAACCACAACTCTATGGCAACATGGTCCAACACACCCCATTAGCCACAAGAACCCAAATGTGGGTGAGGATAGTCAATAAGGTCAATGCAGTAGGGACCACCCCCGCAACAAGCAGGAAATACAGAAGCGGTGGCATGACCTGAAGACCGTGGTGAAGAGGAAGAGGGCCAAGAACCGTCAGCTGGCTGACGGGACTGGTGGAGGCACTCCCATCCCACCCAAACCATACAGTCCGTGGGAGGAGAAGGTCCTTGGAATCCTACATCCAGAGAGTCTTGAAGGAATCCGCGGGGGACTGGAAGCTGGTAAGTACAAACCAATGTATATCATCACATTGCCATGTACCGTCTTGCACAAATTCAAACCTACAACCCCTAGGCCAAAGGACATTCGTCTGACCCACAATACCCAAAACAGGTCACACAGATGTAACCACCACTCAACCTGAAAAAGCACAAAGCTAAACAAAACCAACTGGGATGCATGTGTACAGACAAAAAGCACTACAACACACACCAGGCCCCCATCTCCCACCCCTCAGCAGGATGGAGCACCACACCCAGAAGCATGTGTCAGCCATTGAACGCTCCCCCACCACCTAACAGGTAGGTAGCCATCTTCACAGGGTTGGGGAATGTGTATCTGGAGGCAGCACTATAACTCCCAACAGGCCCCCTCTCCCACCCCTCAGCAGGATGGAGCACCCCACCCAGAAGCATGTGTCAGCCATTGAACGCTCCCCCACCACCTAACAGGTAGGTAGCCATCTTCACAGGGTTGGGGAATGTGTATCTGGAGGCAGCACTACAACTCCCAACAGGCCCCCTCTCCCACCTCTCAGCAGGATGGAGCACCCCACCCAGAAGCATGTGTCAGCCATTGAACGCTCCCCCACCACCTAACAGGTAGGTAGCCATCTTCACAGGGTTGGAGAATGTGTATCTGGAGGCAGCACTACAACTCCCAACAGGCCCCCTCTCACACCCCTCAGCAGGATGGAGCACCCCACCCAGAAGCATGTGTCAGCCATTGAACGCTCCCCCACCACCAAACAGGTAAGTAGCCATCTTCACAGGGATGGGGAATGTGTATCTGGAGGCAGTACTACAACTCCCAACAGGCCCCCTCTCACACCCCTCAGCAGGATGGAGCACCCCACCCAGAAGCATGTGTCAGCCATTGAACGCTCCCCCACCACCTAACAGGTAGGTAGCCATCTTCACACGGATGGGGAATGTGTATCTGGAGGCAGCACTACAACTCCCAACAGGCCCCCTCTCCCACCCCTCAGCAGGATGGAGCACCCCACCCAGAAGCATGTGTCAGCCATTGAACGCTCCCCCACCACCTAACAGGTAGGTAGCCATCTTCACAGGGATGGGGAATGTGTATCTGGAGGCAGCACTACAACTCCCAACAGGCCCCCCTCTCCCACCTCTCAGCAGGATGGAGCACCCCACCCAGAAGCAGGTGTCAGCCATTGAACGCTCCCCCACCACCTAACAGGTAGGTAGCCATCTTCACACGGATGGGGAATGTGTATCTGGAGGCAGCACTACAAC
Organism: Calotriton arnoldi; assembly: GCA_963921515.1. Classification (NCBI taxonomy): domain Eukaryota; kingdom Metazoa; phylum Chordata; class Amphibia; order Caudata; family Salamandridae; genus Calotriton; species Calotriton arnoldi. Next base: position 831,863 of record CAWUFW010007196.1, on the reverse strand, counting down.
TCCCAACAGGCCCCCTCTCCCACCCCTCAGCAGGATGGAGCACCCCACCCAGAAGCATGTGTCAGCCATTGAACGCTCCCCCACCACCTAACAGGTAGGTAGCCATCTTCACAGGGATGGGGAATGTGTATCTGGAGGCAGCACTACAACTCCCAACAGGCCCCCTCTCACACCCCTCAGCAGGATGGAGCACCCCACCCAGAAGCATGTGTCAGCCATTGAACGCTCCCCCACCACCTAACAGGTAGGTAGCCATCTTCACAGGGTTGGGGAATGTGTATCTGGAGGCAGCACTACAACTCCCAACAGGCCCCCTCTCACACCCCTCAGCAGGATGGAGCACCCCACCCAGAAGCATGTGTCAGCCATTGAACGCTCCCCCACCACCAAACAGGTAGGTAGCCATCTTCACAGGGATGGGGAATGTGTATCTGGAGGCAGCACTACAACTCCCAACAGGCCCCCTCTCACACCCCTCAGCAGGATGGAGCACCCCACCCAGAAGCATGTGTCAGCCATTGAACGCTCCCCCACCACCTAACAGGTAGGTAGCCATCTTCACAGGGTTGGGGAATGTGTATCTGGAGGCAGCACTACAACTCCCAACAGGCCCCCACTCCCACCCCTCAGCAGGATGGAGCACCCCACCCAGAAGCATGTGTCAGCCATTGAACGCTCCCCCACCACCTAACAGGTAGGTAGCCATCTTCACAGGGTTGGGGAATGTGTATCTGGAGGCAGCACTACAACTCCCAACAGGCCCCCTCTCACACCCCTCAGCAGGATGGAGCACCCCACCAAGAAGCATGTGTCAGCCATTGAACACTCCCCCACCACCAAACAGGTAGGTAGCCATCTTCACAGGGTTGGGGAATGTGTATCTGGAGGCAGCACTACAACTCCCAACAGGCCCCCTCTCACACCCCTCAGCAGGTTGGAGCACCCCACCCAGAAGCATGTGTCTGTAAGTAAAAACCAAAGTGACACTGCACAGGTAATCAGACAGTGCATGCACACCACCATCACTCAACAAAAGCATTGAGAGACATGACAACATGAGGCTCTACTTCACCCAAAAATAGAAAAGAAAAGCACAGCCATTGACAGGATGCAGACAGCTCAGCGTACGTAACTGTGACAGAAACAGAACTGTGACTCTCAACAAATATGTCCAAGCAAACGGGCCTCTGACATGCATCACCCAGACTTCCCTCTGTAGCGTACATGGGTGCTGATCATGAAGGACCATGGGAAAACCAAACTAGCATGGTCTGCTGTACAAAGAAATACAAGCACAGGACATGTCAACGGTATGCATGTGATGACAATGGCTAGTCCATGCACACAGGTAATGTCTGCCAGGCAGAGTGATCAGCAAAGATGCTGAACATCAACTTGTAGTCATGCCAGTTGTCAGATGACAACCTCACATTGAAATCACCAATACTAGACGTGTGGCATGCTAACCAATCACAGGTCACACCATTGTGAAATGATGAATGTAACTCCACTTCATGGCATGAGGCACATCACTGTGCAGACATACAATGTGTGAAAAAGGCAACTGTGTGTAGCATAATATGTAAATAAGAGACACCAAACACAGCAACCCTGAGGTGTGTAAGGCAATTACCATCTACTTCCTGTCCCACAGGTGACCAACAACTGACTGCAGAGGACGACAACCTCAACCAGCACAGCCAGTCACCAGCTCCCGAACATCTCCCCTCGGATGCAGACTCCCTGGATAATGATGAGGAGGACCAACCCGGACCATCTGGTGTGACAGGGCGTAATGTGTCCCAGGACCCCACAGCCCCACCACCCTCAGCAACAACATCAACGCAGAGCCCTGCTGCAACGACCTGTGCCACCACCACCTCCACCACCACTACCACTACCACTGCTGCCTGCAACACTCGCCCTGCTCCACAGGCCAACCAGACCACAACAACTGCGGAGGTACGGGAGAGTAGGCCGGTGCCCACAGGAGGGAGGCAACAGGGCCGTGACAGCAGGCCAGGTGTGAGGACAAGGCTGACCCAAAGGGAAGAAGACCCTGGCACTGAATCACTGGCACACATTCACAGAGTTGTGGGGGCCTATGAACACGCCCAGGGACAGTTGAGGCAGGCTCAGCAGGATGCCCGTGAGCAACAACAGATGCTGCGCTCAATTGACAACCGCATGGGCCAACTCGTGGCCTGCATGGGCCAAATCAGGGACCTCCTGGGCCAGCTAGTGGGGGTCCTCAGGGACAGGCATGCGGCACCGCCAACACCTACAGCTCCCTCCGTTGTGACGCAGGATGACAGACCCCCACCCTCCCCTGCGTCCAGCGAGCATGGGGACTCATCAGACACCACTGGCCATGCACCTGTGTCCCCCCTGCCAAAAGAGCAAGGGGCCACCCGAAAAAATCATTGGGAGCATCCCGTGGCAAAGCACCTGGCAAAAGCCAGTCAAGTAGCCAGCCATGATGGCACCCCTCTTCACCCTGCTGTGTACCCTGCAGACTGTCCCCACACACAATGCCGTGGGAATGGCAAATGACTGTTGGACTGTGTTACCATACTGATCTAGTGTATACTCTATTGTCTCATCTACCATCACTGACAAATCTGTTATTCACCATTCACAAATCTGTAAATATCCACATCTACATCACATGTATCCACTGTAAATAAACACTAATAACGCACCAATGTAGTTGTCACTGTTCCATGTTCATCACAGTATGTTAACTCACACCCATGATTACAATGTCACAGGAGCAGGGATACTCCGCAGGCAAGTAGAGGCTGAAGGGACCTAGGAAAACACAACAGAACATCAGTTGCTACTCAGGTGGTGGACTAACAACCATCACACAACACAGCACATCAAGGTACGACAATCTGCACATGTCACAAGGAGCAACTGTATCAACATAGACATCAAGTAGCTGTGTCAAAAGATCCCTTGCCATACACATCTGCAGCCAGCACTGACTCTGCAACATGCTGTAGTCACAAAACTCACATACACATATTCACCAAGCACAACATCATCAGACAACAGCCAGTATTGACATTGCCACTGACCATCAAATGAAGTAGTTGTTGGTGAGCTGCTGACGCTGTCCAACACCTTCCTCCTCTCCACTATCCTCGTCACTTGACGTTTGGGTGTTTGCAGGTGGGGGCTGTGGCTGGTCATCATCATCCTGGATTAAGGGGATCCCCTTCCGCACGGCCAGGTTGTGTAGCATGCAGAGTGCTACCACTATCTGACACACCTTGACGGGTGAGTACTGCAGAGCCCCTCCGGTCTTGTCGAGGCATCGAAAACGCGATTTCAGGAGTCCAAATGTTCGCTCAATGACCCGACGTGTCCTCCCATGGGCATTGTTGTAGCGCACTTCAGCTGGTGTCCTGGGATTGCGAAGTGGATTCAGCAACCAAGGTCCGTTGGGATATGCAGAGTCACCTAAGTGTGAAAGACACATACAGATTGAGTGTCTGACATGTGTCCGAGGACAGCATGGCACACAAACAGCACACGACTCGACCCTTTGTACTCACCCACAATCCATGCCCGCTCCGGCGCCAGATTGGCCATCAGCTGTGGTAAAATGCTGTTGCGCATTATGTGTGAATCGTGGGCTGATCCTGGAAACTTTGCACAGACGTGTGAGATGACCATATCTGCCTGGCACACCACCTGCACATTGATGGAATGATAATGTTTCCTATTTCGGTAAATATGCTCCCGTGCTTGGGGTGGAATCAGGGAAACATGTGTGCCATCTATTGCACCAACTACATTAGGAACGTGTCCAAGTGCATAAAATTCGCCCTTCACATCCGCCAACTCATGCCGCCTGGGGAAATGTATGAATTGGTCCCTGTGTTGCATCATAGCCAACAGGACATCACGTAGCACCATGCTGAATGTTGGTTGGGACATCCCCCTGCAATGCCCACAGTTTGCTGGAAGGATCCCGTAGCCACGAAATGTAGGAATGCCATCACCTTTGCCGTTGCCGTGAGTGCTGTTGGGTATGTCCTGCGTGGAAGCAGGTGTGGCTCCAATATTGCACAAAGTTCCAGGAGGTTTGTCCGATCCAGACGGAATCGCCTTATGATGTCGGTATCCTCCATGTTAGCCAGCAGGGTGAAGGTACGAAACACATTAGGTCGCCTCCTAGGTGAGATGAAAGGGGACACGTCATAGCAACATAAATTAGGATGTGCACAAATTCATAAAGTCTGTCCTGTCACGGCGCTAACATTGACTGTCATCCCTGAAAGCACACAGTGCAATTCAGTGTTGTCCCAACATGAGACAGATTAATTGTACAACTGTCATGGATGTGCACAGTCAGTAGACACAATACGAACACTGTCTATGTGAATGCCAAGAGTCACATATCGAGCTGAGGTGGACTCAGCCTTGGGTGTACATGACACAGGACATGTGTGAAGCAGAGACACTGCTGGCTTCCACGTTGCTGCTGTACCTGCCACACCTCCTTCGCCAATAATTGCAGGGGACACATCAACAACACAATGTGGATAGATCATTGGGATTGTCTTTGTACTCAGTGCCACTTCGAACACACTCAAATTCAATGACATTCACATCCCAAACCCATACATGTGCCAATGTCATCAGTACACAGGCCATATCTGCTGCTGACTTGAATACAAAGTCGGACAGTGACAGATGATGTCACGCCTGTGCAGAGTATGTGTACCACTGTAACAGGCCACCATTACCCCACTGCCCAATACTCTCTACAAGCACACAGATAGCCAATGTGGCACACATTAACAATAGATGAGGGACGTGATCAGCAGGGCCTGTATGCACCCTTAATCTTCCCCCATTTTGGACATTTACATGCAGCATCAAGGAGGGACTGCCCAAGGACACATGTGCACCACAACACATACCATGGTGATACACATCCAGCTGTTTCAAGACACAACAGTGCCACAACACAAACATACAACACTACATGGACAATGCCAAGCCAGTATGCCAACAAGTCTACGCATGAACATACTGTATGCATGACATATGGACAACTGGCTCAGACACCTGACACCAGTGGATGTAATTTTACACCACATGTCCCAAAGGACATGCATCCTGACCCTCATTCCACACAGGCTGTCAGGCCCAACACAGCATACAATCAATATCCCACATCTAACAAACATGCTGGCTGTGCATGAGTAGTGGGACACTGGTACCTCACATTGACCAAATGTCGGAGTTGGATGAGTGTCACAGGCACAACAGTCAAGGTACATCTCACCTGTCTTGGGTGCCCACTCCATCCTGATACACCAGCAGATGTGATCCACCCACACAGTGCTGGAATAGATGATGAGCAAGGATGGCTAGCACCCCATAGCATGCACATACACTAGTGTTGGTTGCAACACACTGCACACGTGTGCCACTTGTGCTGACCATCCAACATTGCAGACAATTCCCGCTAATCAGTGCACACACATTGCACAGGCAAAACTGGACACCCATAGCCTGTGGACAAATGTCGCATACTATATTCCATACAGTTAGCACAATCCACAACCGTGCATGCAGTCCATCTGCCAACGCAACATTCCTGATGTGAACAATGGACATGCACTGGTGGCAGGTGAGTAGCACCGGAACACAGCACAACACTCAAAAACATAGTTTAGCTAAGCACCATTGTTGAAATGTACATGTCACTGATTCCCATACAACAGTCCAAACAGCATGAGCACAGACCTGACACTACCACATAGGTCCCTGTGGTTACAGGTGGCAGACATGTAGCAAAGACATCTGCTCTGGCCGTCTACCCAAGTGACAAACAATAATAATGAAACGGATGCCAGTTGTGGTGCTGAAGTACTCGTCATCCTTTAGCAGGTCGAGCCCCCCCCTGTACATGTGGACATACACTGCAGGAGTTGCCAGTGTGTACAAAGACATAACATGCGGCATGTAATTGGTCTTAGCAATAACACAACAGGGTGACATCTGTTTCCAATGATGACAGTCATGCTGAATAAATGAGTTCATCTGGGTTTTCAGTGTAACACATGGGCTCAGGTGTGAGATAGTGGTCAGCATGGGTGGCAGATACGACATTGTGTGTAAATATTGCTCAACATAATGGAGTACAGTGTTCCATTTGGTGTGAGACGTTACACAGTGGCTGACATTTGTGACAGGAGACCATATCAATGTTATCCAGTGCCATGTGCCACTGTACGTATCCACTGTGCGTAGTACAGTAATGACCATTGATCCACACACAACAAGAACTGTCCGTAAGTGCCTTAAACGTGCCCCATAAACACAATGACGCACAGAGTGTACGATGTGATGCTGCATATTCCCCATAGCGGAAGCACATACTGTCCGTGAATTGGGTGGCGGAGCATGCCAACCACCATTTGTACCTGTGTCGATGCCCACCACTGACGCAAGTGTGTCATGTGCTGCACATGACACATTGGTGTTAGTGATGGCCCTCTACATAGCTGCAGATGGCGTTTGTCACGCTCCACCAGCCACATCCCGGTCACCCATGTCACTCTATGGCAATCAAACAGCGGTAGCGCCGGCCACGACCCCACGGTGTGTCACCGCCATGAACCATGCCCTTGCAGCCAATGGGGACCGCTATCGCGGTGGCATGATGCAGATTCAAATATCGCGGTAGGCGTGCTCCGCCCCCAGCGGATGCGGAGATAGGATGCATTTGTAAGATGCACCACCGCGGTAGCGCCGGCCAAGACCCCGCGGTGTGTCACCGCCATGAACCATGCCCTTGCAGCCAATGGGGACCGCTATCGCGGTGGCATGATGCAGATTCAAAAATCGCGGTAGGCGTGCTCCGCCCCCAGCGGATGCGGAGATAGGATGCATTTGTAAGATGCACCACCGCGGTAGCGCCGGCCAGGACCCCGCGGTGTGTCACCGCCATGAACCATGCCCTTGCAGCCAATGGGGACCGCTATCGCGGTGGCATGTTGCAGATTCAAAAATCGCGGTAGGCGTGCTCCGCCCCGCGGAGGCGATCATTGGATGCTTTTGAAGAAGGCTGACCTGGAACACCAATGGCAGAAGACTATGACCACTGAAACGAGTCCAGGGCCCTATATATGTGTGGAAGGGAGCACCACATTTCCACTGCTCACAGAGCCTGCTGCCTGGGACCCCTCACCTGCTGCTGCCTCCAGGGACTGCGGCCTGGGACCCCTCACCTGCTGCTGCCTCCAGGGACTGCTGCCTGGGACCCCTCACCTGCTGCTGCCTCCAGGGACTGCTGCCTGGGACCCCTCACCTGCTGCTGCCTCCAGGTACTGCTGCCTGGGACCCCTCACCTGCTGCTGCCTCCAGGGACTGCTGCCTGGGACCCCTCACCACCCACTGCCGCCGCTGACGTCTCATGTCCACAGTGATGGCTAGGACGGAGAAGATCCGTGCCAGTCCATTTACAAGCGAGGAGCTGGATGTCCTGGTGGACGAGGTGCTGACACAGTACCCACGGCTATATGGTGGCCCAAATGTTGTGGTAAGTCTCCAACAGTGGGGGTGTGAGTGCAAGGGGGCACACATGTAGTCGATCAGATGGTGTATGTGCCTGAGAGTGTGGGGTTGTGTAATGCACTGGCTGACATGCTGTTTCCTAGTTGTTAAGGGGGTGTATGCAACCCACACATTAAATGCATGGACATGAAGGGTGGATGGACATGTGTTGTGTACACATCCATATGGTGTGACAGCTATCTGGTGATGCATGTTTCGGGACAGTTATTGTTCATGTGACTGTTTGTGTGGCTCCTCGTTGTCCATCTCTGTGTGATTCTACCTGGCATGGACTGTCCACGCCCAATGTGACAAGGACACATCACTGACTGTACAGAGTGTGATACGTGTGTGGTTGGCATGAGTGTACATCAATGAGCCATATCTGCCGTGTGGAGATGAGTCTGTGTGATGCCACTGTTCAGAGAGAGAGGTTTTACCATGAGAGTGTGTCACTGATGTTTACCCCCTCTTGTCTCCCACACCTGCAGCTCAGGGTACACCAGCGTAAGGCCGTGTGGAGGTCCATTGCAACCAAGGTGCGGGCTCTAGGAGTGTCAAACCGCCGGCGCACCCACTGCCACAAGAGGTGGGACGACATATCACGACTGGCAAAGAACGTTGCCGAGATGACACTGGGGATACTCCCTCGCAGTGGCAGGTTGTCACGATGCAGCTTGACACCACTGATGTGCCGCATCTTGGCTGTGACACAGCCTGAGCTGGACGCACGTTTGAAGGAGCATCAACAGCAAGCTAGGGGTGAGTATTCTGTGAACGTTGATTTTGTCTGTGAGTGGCTGCATGTGTACCAAGCTTGTACCTGCGCTGGTGTACGTGATGTGGTTACTGTGATGCAGTGGGTTGTAAGTGGCCCCTGTGCTGGGTGTGGCAGTCACGGATTTTACATACATGCACTTACTGATGTTTTTCCAATCCTGGGAATTTCAATGGCATTGTGGGTGGTGTGCTGCAGGCCTGGTCCATCGGTGTTAGTGTTTGTACGCCCCAACATGCATGATGTTGTGCTGTCTGCCCATCACATGGCTCAGCTATGCCGTGTTTAGATGTTTGTACGCACTGTTTGAGGTAGTGAAGTGTGTCTGCATGGTGAGAATGCACGGGGTGGCCTGCAACATGTAGACTTTGTCATCCTCAGTGTTGCTTTGCTTGAATATGTTTGTCCTGTTGCTGTCACTTTGCTGACCCTACATGTCTCTCTGTTATGCAGCATCTCCCGTGGGCATGGAGGGACAGGGGACGGACACCAGTGGTGGCGAAACAAGCACAACAGCTGCACAGGATCCCAGTGACACAGATGTGACCAGCGCCTCGGAGGGGGATAGGAGTATGCTGGAGGAATCACAGCCCGAGACGCAAAGTTCAACATCATCTGATGACGGCGGTGGTGCAGACATCTTGGAGGACACAGGGAACGGAGAGTCTGCTACATCTTCCAGCACACAGCGTGCAGTGCCCACCCTCCCAGCCACTTCCTCTGTTGCTGCCCGTATTCGCACCACAAAGAGGGGAAGAGTGTCCTTCATTCCAGGCACCGCTGCCCCTGCCCCTGTGCCCCCTGCTGCCATCAGTGCAGAGTGTGTGGACCTTATGTACCAGCTGTGTGTGGGGCAGACAGGGCTCCTCAATGCATTGTCAGACCACGACCGCAAATTGGCACAGGTATTAGCTTTCATGGAGGGCATACATTCAGACGTGGGTGGGCTGCACCGCACTGTCCAGACAATGTCCTCCACAATGGCAGCTGCACTTCAACTGGCTCAATCTCGTAGTCCAATTCCAGTCCCTTTGTCCACCCCCATGCCAGTGGCGACGTCTGACGACGGTGACCACGCTTCACACACCTCAATGTCACGATACTGCACCCCAGAGCGCAAAGGGAAGAGCCCGTCAGGCGTTGCAAAGGCACATGATTCAAGGAGGAAGTACTCAGGGTCACAAGCCTCAGAGCAATCCCCGGCCACAGACTCTGTGGTCCCAAAAACGTCTCGCAAAGACATGCAGACACTCTCCATGCCCACTGTGAAGGTGGGGCCTGGCAAGGCTACACATAGTAAGGTATCCAAGGCTGTTTCACCAACTACCTCTACTCCCATTCCAAGTCCAGTGAAGCAGGGACAGGAGGGCACTGTAGGGGGCACACAGGGTAAAGAGGGGATGGAGGGGCAGAGGCAATGCCAGGCTAAGCGTCCTTCTGGATCCAGCACATCCCCAAAGAGAGGTCCAGCGTGTGCACCTGCGGCAGCCTTGGTGATGAGTGTGCCGTTTGTGTCCACACCACTTCCCATTGATACCAAGACAGGCAAGCCATTTAGAATCCCCAAGAAGTGGAAAGGCACCCCTCCACTGTCTCCCTCCCACACTGTGTCCCACGTCGGCCTGAGTCCACCTCCACGTGCCACTACACCACCTGGTCCAAGCAGCCCTCCAGCGTCCAAGGCCACTGATAGCTCTTCCTCAGCTGGGCGTCTCACGCCCCAGTCAAGTGGTCCAACAGTGCCCGACACACAGTCAGCTCCCAGTCAGACTGACAGCCAAGTATGAATGTTGATCAACGTCACAGACCTATCTCTCCCACACCGGTACCTGTGCTGCCCATCGTGACACACCAGACTGTGTTGCTGACCATGGCGGAGTTTGGTGACACACATTCCCTGTGCAGCTTCTCATTGACTCTGTCAGCACCTTGGACTGGCCACTGGCCTTGCAGTTTGCCCCCTGCCTGTGCAGCTTCTCATTGTCTCTGTCAGCACCTTGGACTGGCCACTGGCCTTGCAGTTTGCCCCCTGCCTGTGCAGTTTCTCATTGACTCTGTCAGCACCTTGGACTGGCCACTGACCTTGCAGTTTGCCCCCTGCCTGTGCAGCTTCTCATTGTCTCTGTCAGCACCTTGGACTGGCCACTGGCCTTGCAGTTTGCCCCCTGCCTGTGCAGCTTCTCATTGTCTCTGTCAGCACCTTGGACTGGCCACTGGCCTTGCAGTTTGCCCCCTGCCTGTGCAGCTTCTCATTGACTCTGTCAGCACCTTGGACTGGCCACTGGCCTTGCAGTTTGCCCCCTGCCTGTGCAGCTTCTCATTGACTCTGTCAGCACCTTGGACTGGCCACTGGCCTTGCAGTTTGCCCCCTGCCTGTGCAGCTTCTCATGTTCAGGCTCTGCATCTTGTGCCTTGGTCCTGTCTGATATTGTTGCCTATCAGTGCTATTTGTGAATAAAAACTGTTGCTCATGTTGTCAGTTGTGTCATTGTCCTTACTGAATAAGGCTTTTCCTGTATGTCTCACATTTACTGGGCCACATGCTCTGTGTGCCACTTCAACTGTGCCACTGGCGTGTTTGACTTATCATTTTTTTACAGGGGTGACAGGGACTTCAGTTCTTCATGACTCGGATACTTGTGGGGTCAGTGATGTTGTTTTCGGTGACATACCAGACTCATGTTCCTTCCTTGTTGCTGTTGGCTAAGTTTTACTGCATCCTGGTATGTGGGCACTGCAAACACATAGAGGGGTCATATACACGGGATTGCAGGCAGGCTGACCAGGCTCAACATGTATGTGCATTCTTGCTTTCATGTATGCCTAGCAGTGTAGATGTGTAGTCATGTTGTGATGGGCAGTCATCCTAGTCACAACGGTTACTTACATGGTGTGCATTTGGGTGGTCAAGGGTTGTACGGTGTGTTGGTTGTGGCTTTGTCATGTGTGTTAATGTGTGTGTTAATGGCGTGTGACTCATGGCTGTGTGGGACTGTTGTGTGTTTGTGTGCACACACTGCTTGTTGTGCATTCAGTGCTGTGGGTGTATGTTGCCTTGTGCTGTCCTAGTGTACATCCCCTGATGTACTGCTGTGTTTGCTATGTGCTTTGTGGTGTTGTGCATCTGTTGTGTGTTTGATGTGTCTGTGTTGTTCTGTGATGGTGCACTTCTTGTCTGTGTTGTGGTATGTAGCCTATGCATTTTTCCTGACTGATGAGGTGGTGCACTCCTGCTGTGTGTGTGCTCCCATTGCCTTCCCCTAGTTTGGCTGCACAGGTGATGTGTGTTATTTTTGTGGTTCTGTATGTGTTTCTGTTTTGAATTGTGTTTGCCATTTTTGTTTTGGTGCAGACGTTGGTACTGAAATCCCTGTGTGTGTGTGATGTTTGTGGATGCCCCCAGGGGGTTTGATTGTTTGTCTGTATCTTGTCTGGACATTATGTAGGCCCTTCTGTGTGTCTGGCATTGGGGTTGTGTGCTGCAGATATGAGGGGGTATGTTTGGGGACTCCTACTTGTGTTTGACAGTCATTGAGTGTGCCAATGTGCCCTGTGTGATACTCATGTGTACTTGCTGTTCACTGTTTGACTTGAGGTCCTTCCTTTCATCCCTGTCCCTATACATGGGTTACCTTGCTGTCTCCCTGAGTTGTTGCACTGAGGTGACTGTTGTTTGACTTCACTCACTGTGCCAGCCATGTGCTTGGATGGGGTGTGGATGTTGTTCTAGGTTCCTTGTCCTGCATGTGTCTGTTCACCTGGTTGTTGGTTGTCTCCTTGCCCTCCCATTTGTGTGCACATCATTTTTGCTTTCCTCTATGTTGTGCTCCATTGCTGGTGGCATGTAGTCTGTGTATGTGGCTGTGTGTCGGTATGGGGTATGTCTGTGTGAGTTGGCAGGGTGTGTGTCCAGTAGTCTGTATGTTCCTTGTGTGTGTGGATGTTAATTTTGTGCTTGTATTCAGCTTTCTTGCCATGTATGTGGTGTTGTGGTGTGTGTGTGTGTTGCCCTGGGCCTGTGCCTCTGTGCTGTGTGTTAATCTACACCCAATGCTGCTGTGTCTGTCTCCCTAGGTGTTAGTTGTGTGCTGCTGGGTGTGGATTTAGCTCGCTTGGTGTTGGACATGGGGGTGCACAGGGGGGGATTGGCATGTTTCTTGCTGTGTGCGGCGGAGCTGTGGGTGGTGGGTGGTGGTGGTGGCCTGTGGTCTTTCTGGCCTGACCGTTGCTGTACATGCATTCTGCTTTGTGCGATGGATTTCCCGCATACTCACCGCTGCGGTGTCGTCAGCAACACATTACATTATGTTCGCGGTAATTTGGTGGGCTTGATGCAGGGTGTGAATTGGTGCCAGATGAGACATGTGTGGGTACACTGATGGATGTGTTCCTGTCCACACCAGTGTGTCTGGTGTGGCCAGGTGCCCTGTTTCAGCCCGTGGAATTTGTGTTCTGTTTTGTGTTGTATTGTGGTTTTTTTACGTACCTGCGGCGGCGTCCGCGGCGGGCGATGTTGACCTGGTGATGTATCACGTACAGCACCGGGAGGACGTGTAGTGCTGGATCCATGGCGTTCGGCTCCGGGTGGAGGGCTCCGGAAGTCTCGTTTCACGCTCCGCTGTCGAGATTCCGCCGTGTCTGGAAGGGCGGTTTCTCCCCTGCGGTTCGATGGGTTGTTTGGCGCATCCTAATTTGTTGAGCGGACGGGACGTCATTCCGCACGGCGGTGAGTCTCCATTGGCTCCCACCGGCGCGGTGGCGGACGCAATTTCATGGCGGTCGGCGTTGCACCGCGGAGGTCGGGAAATGGGGCATATTTGCCCTTCATAATATGGCGGCCGTGTGGACCGCTGCTGGCGGGCGGTAAAAGACATTTTTCTGCACCGCCGGCACCGCGGTACTGACACCGACCGCCATCGTAATCGGCCCCTATGTGTTTTGTGGCACCACTGCATTCGCGATAAGGAATCATGAGTCCTAAAACCGTGGAAATACGAGGCAAATGCGGAGATCACGGTAAGTAACCCGTGTGTGAATGGAGTGTCACAATGGTCGGGCGTGATCTAACTCAAAGAGGCTGAGTATAATTAGGCAGGCTAACTATTGCCAAGTGTACACTCATGTATTGGAGTATATCTAATGCCAGGTGATCTGTTCTACCTCAGTGAGTTGTGCCGTTTGTGGTATATTTAATATAAATTAAATATAAAAAGCGCCACAAAAAAATATATGTATATATGCCAGCCATAGTATGTTTATTTACCGCTTGGTGCCAGGTGTGGGAAAAAGATGTTAAAAAGTCAACTGGTACTACTCATACGTGGGCGCTAATAATGTGTAATGTGAAAGGGAGGGGAGTGCTGGGTTAAAAGAGTGAGACTATGAGTGAATACTAGTTGGCAAAATTGGACGGAACAGTATGGTCCAATGTGTAAAATGGATATTCACACACAGGGTATATGTGTAATCAAGAAACTAAAATTGTTTCAATTATTAACAAAGTCCACTTGACACAATCCCGCGTGGGTTTTCAATGTAATAGGTGACAAATGACATGCTCAAATAAAATATATTCAGTCATATGCATACAAAACATAAGTTAATCAGTGTACTGAAAAAGAAGTCAGGTTATACAGAATTCATGGCACAAATGCACAAATAGTATAAGGTTTCAGAGAAGCGAGCCAAGGTTACAGACAGATGTAGTTCCGATTTAACTGAGATGTTTAAAATGGGTTCATGAATTTGGTTGGTTGAAGTGGACACCATAGGCCTGAATGCTATTAGATGATATGGAATGTTTTAATTTAAACATCATGTGTGACTCCATTTTATAGGAAGTTGTGCATATCCTCACTGATGTTCAGTCCTGCGGGGCACTTAGGGGCCGAATCCGATTCGGGCCGGAAAAAATACCGACCGACTCGGTACGGGATTATAGTCTGACCGACACGTACCGGCGTTGCCCGACCTGGGAAGTACGATGAAATGCATGGAAATCACGACCGACTCGCACGGAACTCAAGGCGAACGACCGACCCGGCCAAAAACAAGCTATCCGGCCAGGAAACCACGCGAATCGCACCGACCGACACGCACCAGGAAACAACCCGAACGAAACGTACCCGCGAACTCCGATCCGCGCAGTACGATGCAATGGGTGCAAAATCAGACCGACTCGCACGGAGCCCAAGCCGTACGACCGACACGCATACAAAAGCCAGCCGAACAAACACAATACCCCGCGAACGACGCGTACGCCGCATATGAAACGGAGCTGAAACACAGCGGGAATGACTCGGACAGGCGCGCACGAGACAACTGCAACGTCCTACACGGTCAGAAGAACGACTCCTACATGCACAATAATCACTAATGAGAAAATACAAAAAAAAGGGCCAAACAAGCAATGACAAAGCCAATAAATACAGGGGGAGAAAAAAATGGAACAAGGACACACCTCCAACTCCACCTACATAAAGCCCACAAATCCCTACCATGATCCTTTGCAAATTCCACTGACCTGCCAGCACACAACACCATCACACAGCAAACACAGACACACACACAGCTCATCCAACACAAAAGCCACACACCATTAGCACCTCAACAAATAGCACCCTCACACACACACAGCAAAACCTACACTCACACACCCTCACTTGCACACACACACACATCAATCACCACCACCACCCATCACCATGCCCCTAAAGAAGAATCCAAAGTTCCTAGATAGTGAATTGGAAGTCATGGTAGACGAGATCCTGAGGGTAGAGCCACAGTTGTTTGGCACATTGGTCCAACAGACCCACATGTCGCAGAAAACCAAGATGTGGGCGAGGATCGTCGACAGGGTGAACGCACAATCACCATGTTTGCGCACAAAGGAAGACATCCAGAACAGGTGGTATGATGTGCGCAGGAGGGTCAGAGACCTACTCAAGAAGGATTACCTCCTGAGCCAGCACACCGGCAGTGGCCCTCCTACAAAACCAGTATACCTCAGGCCCTGGGAGGAGAAGGTGCGGGCCATCCTACCACCAGTGAGCGTATATGGACTAACAGACATCCCAGAGCCTGGTGAGTACACAACTAATATACACAATAGTGTGTGCCAATACACACACATCACTCTCAAGGGGACAGTCAAACCATCCACCCCTAGCAAATCAACAGCAACCAAAAGATAATCATCCCAAGATGTGTATGTCAGTTAGATTAACACAATACATGCCATCTCATAGTGATATGTAACTGTGTCATGACATGTACAAACCTAACAACAAATAGAGCAAGGCAGTGGTACAAATATAACCAACAAACACTGCCTGATATTTTGCCACCACTAGAACACCACCTCACAGGGAAGCTCACTTAAAGGAAGGAAATCTGTGTATGCTGGTGAAGTCAGTGTAGCCAATAGCATGATGGGAGTTGTAGTCACAGATATTGGTCACCCTCACAATTGGCCCATCAACACCACTCCGAACCATGCTCACATCACAGGGAGTGGATAAGGACTGACAAGATGGCTGACACTGGCTACTGCTGTGGGGTGCACAAGGCCCTGCTGGGAACTGTGTACCAACAAACAGCAGGCCACCACTGTCAGCCATCTTGCCATTGCTGTCACACTCACACACAGTGAAGTCCACTCAAAAGCAAGGAAGAACGGGCATGCAGGGAAGGGGGGTGTAGGCAATAGCATGATGGGAGTTGGAGTCACAGATATTGCTCAGCCTCACAATTGGCCCATCAACACCACTCTGAACCATGCTCACATCACAGGGAGTGGAAAAGAACTTACAAGAAGGCTGACACTGGCTACTGCTGTGTGGAGTACAAGGCCCTGCTGGGAACTGTGCACCAACAAACAGCACAACACCACTGCCTGACATCCTGAAAGCCAACTTGCACTCTCTGCAATGCAAGCACGTTGCATGGTGGGATATCTGGCTGGCTGGGAAGGAGGACTCACAGCACTGACCATAGCTACAAGCAGCTCACCTCACACACCCCCTCAACACAAACTCCACATAACCCACCTGGGAGAATGCAATGCCTCACATACCAAATGAAGATCCCACAAAGAACCACCACCCTGGGTAATGCTGTGTGAAGCACAGGGACACACCTGGGACTTGTAGCCAAACAAACGCAAGGACAACACTGTCAGCCTTCCTGTCAGCACAGGCACACTACCCCACAGGGAAGCACAGTCCAAAGGAAGGAAGTACGGGCATGCTGGGAAGGGGGGTGTAGCCATTAGCATGATGGGAGTTGGAGTCACAGATACTGCTCAGCCTCACAATTGGCCCATCAACACCACTCTGAAACATGCTCACATCACAGGGAGTGGACAAGGACTTACAAGATGGCTGACACTGGCTACTGCTGTGGAGAGCACAAGGCCCTGCTGGGAACTGTGCACCAACAAACAGCACAACACCACTGAATGACATCCTGAGAGTCAACCTGAACCCACTGCAAGGGTGGCATGCTTCATGGTGGGATAACTGGGCCAGGTGGAGAAGGATGGCCGGATGTCCACCAAATACAACCAATGCTGGCCATGCACACACCTCAACATTCATAGTGAAATGCCCCAGGTATGCATGACAATGTGCTACACCAATATCAACCTCTTACTGTGACAACTTAGGACAATGCAATGTACATGCCCGCATCCAGAGGTACAGTCACAACTGTCAGGTGTGTGAACCATTGATGCCTGTAGAAACATTACATACAATGTGTGTCTCTTCCAAATACAGGTGACGATGATGGGGACACAGCAGCAGGCGAGGAGGACTCCCTGTCCCAGGCTCCGGGGGACACAGAGCTCACTGGTGTGGAACAGCCTCTGCCCACCTCGGATGGCGAAGACCTACCTGGCACCTCCGGTCTGAGTCATCATGCAGCACCAGCTGGACCAACATCTGCACCCCCTGCACCCACCCCTTCAACAACTGCAAACATACAGACCACCCACGCCGACTCGGACAGACCAAGGACCACCGCTGACAAAAGCACAGGGTCCCAGGCCCACCGTGGAGCAACGGATGACAACACCACTAACAACCCCCAAGTGGGCCTCGGGTCACCTGTGCGTGCCACCGCAGGTCCTGCACGTGTCACCAGGGGTGGTGGGAGGGGTGGTAGACATAGGTCGCTGCTTGCAGAGGGGTCTGGACTGCATGATGACCCACAACTGGCACGCATCGCTAATGCGTACCAGGATAGCACCGGAGAGGTCAGACAGGTAGTGGGGATCCTCAAGGACATACAACAGCAGCAGGCTGCCCATCATGCCCGCTTGGACTTCCACATGGCCCGTGTGGAGACACACATGGCCCGTGTGGAGACACACATGTCGGGCATGGAGTCCAAGTGGGATACATTGCAAGAACTCACAGCGGTGCATAGGGACATAGTGACATGCCTCCGCCAGATTAGCACCAACATGGCCACACCTCCCTGTGTGCCCACAACATCTGGTGCTGCAACAGCTGACACCGCCACAGGGAGGGAGGAGGACTCTGGCGGAGAGTCCCCTGCACCGCAGCAGCCTGCACGTGAGGGTCCCCCCACAAAGAAGAGGGGTCGTCCGAGGAAGGAAAACTGAGAGGTTGATTGCCACGTACATCCCCCAGGAAGCCAACACCTGTTCCGGAAATTCTCCTTTGTGTGCAAATGTTTCACCCTGTCGAATGCAACACTACTTTCCCACATGACATGGGGAGTTCAAGTTGGACTAATGTATCATATGACTGTGGACTTCACTCAGGACATTTCTGCTACCAAGACTTCCAACTCATCTGGGAACTTTGGATCACAATCACAATGTACAACACCCACCATCCTGTGCACTATACACACACACATTTCTGTAAATAAAATCACTAGTACACCATACTTGCCACTGTTGTTATTCAAATGTGGATACTGCTATGGTGATGATGTTCTGCTAAATTACACTGTGTATGCTAACTGCTACAGCAAGTACAACACCGCCGTGTGAGTCATGGTGACGTGACACATATGAGGGAGACACACCACTAGGGCTACACAACACAGACACCAGGGCCATCGGACTCATCGCCCACAGTGATGTTGGCAGGAAATACAGTGGAATGCACAGACACCACACCTATTCAGAGTCTGTGTCAACTAGCCCACAGGTGCAGTAAGCAAATGTCAGTCAGATGTGTGACCACAGACAACGCACATCCCAAAGTGAAGCACTGGTTTATTACACATTTGTAACATGTTGTTACCACTACAAATGCAAGTTAATCCCACGTGGCAGTGGCCACACAGTCAACAAGTGCAGAAGATATGAAGTCCAGGGGTGTGTGGCACATCACCTGTAGGGAAACGACTGCTGCCACCCTGAAAGCTGAATCATGGTGTTGGGGGATCCAAGTTGACCAAACAACTCTGTAAGCACCCTGTGAAGGACAGACATGACACACAGTCAAAACCACTGAAGAACAGGACAGAACTGCAATACTCATGCCCTAAACATGTCACAAGATACCTACACAAAAGCATGTTTGCATGTCAACACTGTTGGGGAGTACAGTCTACCTGTAAGGACACATCGCTGCATGCATCCAGTCAAGTGGCACATGGCCACACTAAAACAGCACCAGGGCACCACCCATACATATCATGCAAACTCACATCAATCACATTGCATCTCCCTGGATACTCACATTCAGCTGAAGAAGTTGGTGATGAGCTGTGTGCGGACATCACCACCATCATCATCATCATCACTGGCATCGTGGTCCAGGCCAGGATCCTCCACAGGTGGCGGACGTTGGTCATCGTCATCCAGGATGAGAGGCAACTCCTTCCGCACTGCCAGGTTGTGGAGCATGCAGCAAACGATGACAATCTTGCACACCTTTGCTGGGGCATATGGGAGGGCCCCTCCTGTCTTGTCCAGGCAGCGGAAGCGGCTCTTCAGTAGACCAAAGGTTCGCTCGATCACTCTCCTGGTCCGACCATGTGCCTCATTGTAGCGCATCTGGGCTGGTGTCACAGGGTTCCTGAGGGGTGTCAGCAACCACGGCATGTTGGGGTATCCGGAGTCACCTACAGACAGACAATTGCACATTAGCTGAGTTCAAAAAGTGGGCGGAATACAACATAGCAGAACACACACAATGGTACAAAGTCAGTACACACCGACAAGCCAGGCACGCTGGTTCGGCATCTGTGACATCATCCTCGGGATGCGACTACTCCTCATCACGTAGGCATCGTGAGCAGAACCGGGGAAACGGGCACACACATGTGTGATGGTCATATCTGCAAGACATACCACCAGCGCATTGATCGAATGGTAGTGTTTGCGGTTACGGTAGGCCTGCTCATGTGCCTGTGGTGGTACCAAAGCCACATGTGTCCCATCAATGGAGCCAATTACATGTATCCTCCCCAGGGCATAAAAGTCACTCTTAACATCAGTGAGTTGTCGACGTTTGGGGAAATAGATGAACTGGTTCAGGTTCCTCAACATAGCCACCAAAACATCGCGTAGCACACGGCTGAACATAGTCTGTGACATCCCACCATCAGTCGCCACAGTGTGTTGGAAAGTACCGGTGGCAAAGAAGTGTAGGGCTGCCATTACCTTCACCTTGGGTGTCAGCACCGTAGGGTACGGCCGGCCCGGTTGCAGATGTGGTGCCAAGCGCACTGCCAAATCCTCAATCAGCTGCCTGGTGAAGCGGTACCGTCGGATGCTGTCACGTTCCACCATTGTTGCCAGGTCAGGGAATGGTCTATGGACAGCTGGAGCCCTGCAGTGCATAAGATGAAGAAAGAAAGATTGTCAGTCACCCCACAGATGTGCCTTTCACCATACTCAATTTCACATGATACATCATTACGAGACACAAGTACTTGATGTGTGTGCCGTTCTGTTCGGACATAACTCGCACCTACTTGGCCATCATCTAAGTTCTCAGTACAACATGTGTGCACAACAGGTACCAGGTTGTGCTATGGGAAACCATTAGGCTGTATCAAAGTACCCATTTACTGCTGTCACGTTCCACACACACACCACAGTGACATTTCTGGACAGATGCGCCACAGGCATCACAGCACATTGACAGGTAGATTCCCAGTGACCCTGTCTTGCCACATGGACACTGGCATGACATGGCGTATCATGTACACGTCAGAAAAACAAACATGACTCCCACAGGTAGTGGCCCCTGTTGCCTCCGCAGGACAGACATGGACGTCACTGACACACACACGCACAACATCAAAGTCCATGCACAAACAACGTTGCTGTGGAGACTGTCTCCCATCGTGCACATGGAATCAGAGACATCGGAAACACAACATGCACACAGACTGTGGAGGGACATCACTATTGTGGCAATGGGTCATCCTGTTACGTACATGCCTTCCCCCATGGGACCCTGGGGGTATGTGACATGTCACACACATACACAACCTGGAAATGTGACCATGCCACATGCTCTGAAATGAACTGTTGCACATCACAGCACAACACACAAAGGACCCTGTCCCCATGAACACATGCACAGCCTAGGTGTGGATGCCCACCAGTGCCACCACAGAAACCACATGTCAACCCCCATACACAGAAAAGGTAATGCAGCCTTACATGCCTTAGGAAACAGTGTGGAGTGGGTGTGGTGTTGTAGGTGTGCCCCTGTGTCTCTGGCAGGTATGTGTGGCTGGCATATGTTCACCAGTGACAAGCATGGTGACATATGCGACTGACCTGTACAGGTACGCGTTGTACAGCAATGGACCGATCGGTGTGCCCGGCCGGCCCATTGCATGTGAAGTGTGCGGGTACGCGTTGTACCCCGAAATACGCATTGTACAGCAATGGACCGATCGGTGTGCCCGGCCGGCCCATTGCATGTGTTGTGTGCGGGTACGCGTTGTACAGCAATGGACCAATCAGTGTGCCCAGCCGGCCCATTGCATGTGATGTGTGCGGGTACGCGTTGTACAGCAATGGACCGATCGGTGTGCCCGGCCGGCCCATTGCATGTGAAGTGTGCGGGTACGCGTTGTACCCCGAAATACGCGTTGTACAGCAATGGACCGATCGGTGTGCCCGGCCGGCCCATTGCATGTGTTGTGTGCGGGTACACGTTGTACAGCAATGGACCGATCGGTGTGCCCGGCCGGCCCATTGCATGTGATGTGTGCGGGTACGCGTTGTACCCCGAAATACGCGTTGTACAGCAATGGACCGATCGGTGTGCCCGGCCGGCCCATTGCATGTGATGTGTGCGGGTACGCGTTGTACAGCAATGGACCGATCGGTGTGCCCGGCCGGCCCATTGCATGTGGTGTGTGCGGGTACGCGTTGTACCCCGAAATACGCGTTGTACAGCAATGGACCGATCGGTGCGCACGCATTGGCTGGGGCCTGGCATGGCAACGGATGCGTTTTTGTGGCTCCAACGAGTCTGATGCAGTGAATTCAGTTGGCCAGCCACAACAATGTTGCAAAATCATAAATGTCATGAATTTGAAGATTTGAAGGATGCTGTGGGCGTGTATTAGTGCTGCTATTCCATGGATTGGTCAGATTCAGAAGAAACGACTTGGACC
The DNA here is from genome assembly GCA_963921515.1 of Calotriton arnoldi. Taxonomy (NCBI): domain Eukaryota; kingdom Metazoa; phylum Chordata; class Amphibia; order Caudata; family Salamandridae; genus Calotriton; species Calotriton arnoldi. Next base: position 809,878 of record CAWUFW010007196.1, on the reverse strand, counting down.
AATCACTTTGGACACATGGGACAGTATCTGCCTCTGCAGCACACATATAATGCTGGCTGTTCCCCTGAGAGCTCACTTGCCTGCACTACATGCTCCAGGACGACATCTGCCAACAACACTGCTGCTGTCTCTGCATCCTCTGGCTACTGCAATGGCACGTACTGTGGATAGAGCCCCAGCCTTCAGCCTTGAGGAGAACCAGGCCCTGTTGGACAGCCTCCTTCCACAGTACAGCAAGCTGTATGGGACACCAGGGGAGCAGGTGAGTGTGCTGTCCACTGCCTTACCAATTGTGCAAGTTGTCTGACTAGCAGGACTTACAGTGTGCACACCACTGGCTAGCATGCTCACTGAGTAGTTGTCACACCCCAAAGTGTGTAGTTACATGCACTGAACAGGTACAGTGCAGTAACAGTGCATTCCAAAAAGGTTTACTCCCCATGCAATGACACCATGTAGTGACTGCTGGCAAACTGTTCATAGCCATTGTTGCACTGCCTATGTACATCATATGCCCCTGTGATTGAGACATGTATATCCAACTGTGTGATGCACGGATATGTTGCATGTGTAGTAATGGCCTTTTTCACTTTGTCATCCTCACAGGTCGATGCCCACCAGAAGCAGGAAATCTGGCTGACCATCGCCCGGGAAGTAAGATCCGCGGGGGTCTACAGGCGCAGGATCCGCAACTGCCAGAAGAGGTGGCAGGACCTTCGTGGCTGGACCCGGAGGATCGGAAGGGTCCAGCTGAAGCTGTTGCATCCTCGCAGGAGGGGCGGACACCGGACCCTGACCCCCCACATGCTCCGGATCCTGGCGGTGGTCTTCCCTGACCTGGATGGGCAGCTGAAGGCCAGACAGCAGCAAGGAGGGGGTGAGTCCATGACTGCACTGTGCACTTTGTCTGACATGCTATGTGCCCTCCTCTGGCCTGATTAAAATTCCACAGTACATCAGTCATGTGGTCCAGGACCCATGTCCCTCATTTGTGACATGACCACTTCTCCTCTGATACGCATATGTGTGGCCCTTACAGTCAGGAAATTGTGTCACTTGGGGACTGTGTCATTGCATTTAGCTTCGCTCAAGGTGGGGGACAGCATTTGTTCCCGTGACTATGTTGTGGGATTCATGTGTGGGTCAATTGCTTACACAATGCCTAAGTTCTGACATGTAATCTGGGTGTAACTTTGATATGTGTTCCACTTGCTGATCTGAATCACCACATGTCCTGGGGAATTTGGCACACACCCATGCTGCCGGTGGAAACAATGTTTGGGCCTCAGGAGTATGTGTATCAAGTGTGTCACACGTGCTTAGCCACATGCCTACTGTCCAGGACTCATTCCTCTTACAGGTGGAGCTGGACAGTCATGCCTACTCCAGGGCATACAATACACTCTGTACTCCCACTCCCGTGTACCATCTGGCATGTTGTGATCAGTGAAATGTTCCCTCAGGTGTCTGCCTCTGTGTCATTGTGCTGTGTCCTCGTTGTCAGGACTACTGGTATGTTTATCGGTTAGGGCTCAGCATGCCAGCGGAGATGTGACCATGATAGACGAAACTTCTGTGATTTTTAGGTGTCTGATCACTTGACTGTGAACACAGGTGTATGCGACTGTGACTTTCAGGCAGCTGTTTCTCATTCACAGCACACTGTGAGGTGCTCATGTTCAGAGAGTTGTGTTTCATGTCCCCCATATGTCCAATTGGTATGACGTGGACAAATAGTAGTACTGATGATGTGGTTTTTGGGGGATGGACATGTGCACTTGTCAGTTACATAACTTGCATTCCCCATGTCCTAGGATTGTGACACAGTGCAGACTGTTGTTGGCTGGCTGCCATGCCCATGTGACTGGAGACAGTGATGTATGACTTTGCACGCATGCCTGTGTCATGGCATTAAACTTCCTAAGAGTGATCCTGCAGGGGAGTGACATGTGCAACATGCACCCCATTGTGGTATTGACTATCCAGACATGGGTGCATCATGGTGTGTGGTGCTGGTATGCATCACATGCATTTCTATTTAGACTCTGGCCATCCCTTCATCCGGACACCTGCACTGACTTAGTGGCAAGAGATGTGTTGTGTGCATGTTCACATACTTCACCGTGTTCCCTGCAATGTCCAACAACTGTGTAGGTGGTGCATGTGTCCACACTGGGGTCTTACCATCAGACAGGCACCAGACAGATGGGTGCAAGGGCAGGAGGGGTGAGAGTCCCATGGTTGACCATCAGACTGACAATTGGCTTCCACAAATCTGTGTGAGGACTTTAGGCAATGTTCAACTAAGGATGCCTGGGCTGGCTCTGTGATGTGCTGTACTTACTGTGGTGTGTGCGTTCAGTGCAGGTGACTGATGTTTGTCTGTTTCCCTAATTGTTTGCAGATACATCCACGGCCACAGGAGGGGACAGCTCCACGGACCAGGAGGAGCAGCGGAGCCAGACTGGGTCAGCGTCCGACGAGTGGTCAGAGGGACCCAGTGGCACGGAGGGCGAGGGGAGCCACACCGAGGAGTCCTCAGCACCATCCACCTCAGCTGAGGACCACAGCAGCTCGGAGGATGACTCCCTTGTGGAGGCGGGTGTCAGCAGCCACCAAAGTCAAGCTAGTCTGTCTGGCCCCGCCACCACCACCACCACCACCGTCCTCCCATTGGCTCCCATTCCTGAGGTCCGTGGAGGCTCCCGTGCTCGGGAGCGTGTCTCCTTCATGCCAGGCACCGCACCCCCTGCCCCTGTGTCCCCTGCTGCCCTGAGTGAGGAGTCTGTGTACCTCCTTCGGCAGCTCCATGTAGGGCAGACAGCAATGCTGACTGTCCTCCATGCACACACCACTCTGTTGACACAGCTGGTGTCGTTCATGGAGGGCATCTCGACGGGTATGTCTGCCCTACAGAGGAGCAATAGGTCAATGGACTCCACCCTGACGGCAGCAGTGTCCCTCCTCCAACATTCCCTCACCCCTCCCACCTCTGCCCCATCCACACTTCCTGCCACCCTACCTGTCCAAAGCACATGCACACCTGCACAATAACCCAAACACACAGACACGAGCAGCACAGACACACCCAAGAGAAAGGCAAGACGTGTACACAAGCATCCTCAGGGGACTGATACCACAGACACAGGGGATGGGAAACACACACACACACAGGCATCCACAGTCACTCCGCAGTCCTCCAAATCCTCTTCCTCCAAAACCCCTTCCCTTGCCTCACCTGCTACCCCACCTACACAGCAGCTCTTCCTGTGTGACCTCGGCCTCTTCCCCTCCAATCCTGCTGATCCAGCATACCGGGGGAAGAGGAAGTCCACCCACACAGAGGGGAGTGCCCCTCGCCCCCGGACACCCTCCCCCAGGCGCAGGCAGACACAGGACCCCATTAGGAAGTCCCCCGGACCAGGAAGAGCAAGACCCCACCACCACCACCACGCAGCTCCACCACCCAGTCTCTCTCCTCCATCCCCCAGGCCACCACTCCACAGGTTCCCCCGCCACACCCTGCCCTAGGTTCCCCCACACACCGATACCGCATCCCCAGACTGCTTAGGCCCTCCCCCCGCCACTTGCTCTTCCACACCCAACCCAGACGCTCTGCCTGTTAGTGCCACTGGTGTGGGGACCGGGTCCGCCCTCTGTCCTGCCCACCTCATCTGCCCACTCTTCCACTCCCTTGGAGTTATGCACTGCAGTGGAGTCCACAACCACCCCGTCTGACTTGGGCACTGCAGTGGGGACCCAGTCCACTACATCAGACCAGCCCACTGCAGTGGTTGCAGCACCCACACCAACTGACTTGTGTAGCACGGTGGTGCTGGCCCCCCTGAGTCAGACACCTCCACTGCAGTTGCCGGTGACACTCCTGCACCCACCACCCCTTCACTGCCTCACTCTGCCATCCCCTGATCCTGTCCCTGCGGTGCCTGGCCTGCCCCTTGTATGCCCCTCCAAGGGGGATGTCCCCTGTCCGTACCAGTGCAGGCAAGCAATGGGTGACCAGTTGTCACTTGTCACCCTGTTGGGACATGGATTTTGGACTGGCCATTGGCCTTAGTTTCTTTTGGACGTCAACTTTTAATTTTACATTAGCTGAATAAAGCCTCTTTTTGTTTAATTGAGGTGTTTCTTTTGATGTACATGATGTAGATGAGTATCATCATGCATTTGCAGTTGTAATAGTGTTCAGATTAGGAAAATGAAGTGTTGCTGTGATGGACTCCATGTGGTCCATGGGATATGTGTCCTGTTCTACTCTGGATCTATGGCATCCTTTGCTGCAGTCTGAGGGTGTAATGTTCAGCATTTGACACAGGGATGTACGTTTTGCATTTGTAAAGGAACATCTTTGTCTTACACTGATGCACATCTGGTGGGCTTACCACTGTTCAATGTTGCGATTTCCCTGACTGTGTGCCCATCTCCACTGGACATGCAGTTTTGCACATCAATGTTGAAGGACTCATCTGTGTATACAGTGCAACTGGCTTGACACATTTTTTGGGTGTATGCAGATGACTGACGTGACACTCCCGTACCCAGGCTGATGTGAGCAGAGCCTTCTGTGTGTTGTAGTTGTTGACTCACTGACGGAGTGTCCTGCTGACATGTTTGAGTCGTGCACAGACAAGGTTTGGCACAGCGGACCTTCCACAGGAGTGGAGTGCCCTCATGGCAGTGTGTAATCCCGTGACATTGCGTGTGCCCGTGTTGTGTGTTGTGTAAGCATGTCTGTGCGTGTTCCCTTCCCTTTTCCTACACAGGCTGTGTCCCTAGGGATGTTCCTGTTTGTGTTGCTTGCAGAGTTGGTCTGTGTTCATCCAGCATCTTGGACCTGGTTTCTCTGTGATGTGGTTGCATGGCAAACTAATGTTCATGAGGTTGTCATCCCAGGTTGTCTTTGTTGTCAGGGCTGGGGATGTGGGCAAACGGTGATGGGACACATTCAGGATTCCCCTTGGCACTTGTTGTTTACACAAGTCATGTGAATTTTAGTTTGTGGTAGCTTTCAGTGATTGTGACACGGTGTGTGTGTGACTGCTGCCACTCCTCAGGGTCAGAGCTGCAATGTTGGAAGTTGTGTACGTGTGTTCTTTGTGTGTCACCTTGGCTTCTTCGTAGGTGTGTGACTATGGCCAGGATCCCATTGATTGTGGTGGATTTCACATCATGCCCATGTACGGCGTACTGTGCTGTGTGTCAGGCATTGACGAGTCTTATTGACTGGCCATGTGTGATGGGTATCTGCACCTTAGTTCCCCCCACCACCCCTGGGATTGTCATGGGTGCATGTGCACTGTCACCAGTCCATGTGAGCTTCACTGCTGCACATTGGTGGAGATCAGGGTGTGTGGTGTTGAGTGTGCAAATGTGAGTTGTTGCACGGCTAGACCCCTACCTCCATATTGGCCTTGGCTGGCAGGCCGTGCTGATTGATTGGAGCTTGTGTAGGTGTGATGGTAGTTTGTTGCTCAGGACACATGGCTGTGGTTCACAGTGTGAACGACATCTACCTTTGTCATCACAGTGGGATTGTCATGCAAGCTAGTGTCAGCACAATGTGGGGTCCCTGGGGGTAGTGATGTGGTGGGTCTGTCTCTTGCTGTGTTTGTTGCTGTTCCTACAAGCTTGTGTGACATGTGTAATTTGGCCTCCCTCTCAGCTGACGATGCCTGATTGCCCACATAGGGGTATCCGATCCATGAGTAACTTTTGTATGGCACTGTATACACATCTGTGTGATTGGAGTTCAGGCCTCCTCATGTGTTGTGTGGTTGCCTGGGGACACTGGCACACCCCCCCATCACCTGTTGTGTTTGAAGTGCAGTGTGAGTCTGCCTGTTTGTGTTTGTGCATTTGCACCACTGCATTGGCATTTCTGTATTGTGCCATTGTCTGTATGTTGTTTGGCGGCTTTCCCCAGCTGTCCCTGGGACTCATAGGTCATCAGTCAGCACAATGATCATGGTTTGTATGTCCCATTGATGCCATGGTTTGGTATTTGTTCACCTGACATCGACAGTCTCCACAGGATATCTACATTTGTGTGTCCAATGGTGCAGATATGTGGCTCAGCATTATGATGGTCACTTCTGTCATTGTGTTATTTGTGAATATTGACAATGTGGTCCCCCATGGGTGATGTTTGTATGCACATGGCCAAAACGATGTTTCTGTGACACTGCACTGTTTGCCCCGCCCAATCTATGTTGCTATGGGACACAAGCACTACTATGCCACTGATGTGTTTGTTGTTGTGTGACCAGGATTCATCCATACAGTTTGGCTTTCGCAGCTTTTACCATGACTACACTTACCTTATGATCACCGTGGTGATGGTGCTTTTGGCCCCATTGCCACACTGTTCAAAAGGTGCATCAGCTATGGACCCCACACTTACCTTTTGGTCACTGTGGTGATGGGGCTTTAGGCCCCATGGCCACACTGTTCAAGAGGTGCATCAGCTATGGACCCCGCACTTACCTTTTGGTCACTGTGGTGATGGGGCTATAGGCCCCATGGCCACACTGTTCAAGAGGTGCATCAGCTATGGACCCCACACTAACCTTTTGGTCACTGTGGTGATGGGGCTTTAGGCCCCATGGCCACACTGTTCAAGAGGTACATCAGCTATGGACCCCACACTTACCTTTTGGTCACAGTGGTGATGGGGCTTTAGGCCCCATGGCCACACTGTTCAAGAGGTACATCAGCTATGGACCCCACACTTACCTTTTGGTCACTGTGGTGATGGGGCTTTAGGCCCCATGGCCACACTGTTCAAGAGGTGCATCAGCTATGGACCCCACACTTACCTTTTGGTCACTGTGGTGATGGGGCTTTAGGCCCCATGGCCACACTGTTCAAGAGGTACATCAGCTATGGACCCCACACTTACCTTTTGGTCACTGTGGTGATGGGGCTTTAGGCCCCATGGCCACACTGTTCAAGAGGTGCATCAGCTATGGACCCCACACTTACCTTTTGGTCACTGTGATGATGGGGTGTTCGACCCCATGGCCACAGTGGTCATGGTCTGCTTGCATTGTGGAGGCCACACACATTTATGTGTGACACATGTGATAGTGGGTCACATTGTATGTTCAATGTCATGTTCAGTGTTGTAGGCATTTGACACAGACTACACACGCTTGTCATGGTGTTGAGGGGGATGTAATTTTCTGTCATTCCTTATGTGGGAGTATGCTGGTTGTGTCATGCATTACCCGTCCTATGAGTAGGGGTGGTGGTAGTGGCAGGCATCCAGCCCCCCCTGAGTAGGGGTGGTGGTAGTGGCAGGCATCCAGGCCCCCATGAGTAGGGGTGGTGGTAGTGGCAGGCATCCAGCCCCCCCTGAGTAGGGGTGGTGGTAGTGGTAGGCATCCAGCCCCCCCTGAGTAGGGGTGGTGGTAGTGGTAGGCATCCATCCCCCTATGGGTGGGGATGGTAGTAGTGACAGGCATCCAGGCCCCATGAGTAGGGGTGGTGGTAGTGGTAGGCATCCAGCCCCCCCTGAGTAGGGGTGGTGGTAGTGGCAGGCATCCAGCCCCCCCTAAGTAGGGGTGGTGGTAGTGGTAGGCATCCAGCCCCCAATGAGTAGGGGTGGTGGTAGTGGCAGGCATCCAGCCCCCCCTGAGTAGGGGTGGTGGTAGTGGTAGGCATCCATCCCCCCTCAGTAGGGGTGGTGGTAGTGGCAGGCATCCAGCCCCCCCCTGAGTAGTGGTGGTGGTAGTGGTAGGCATCCATCGCCCTATGGGTGGGGGTGGTGGTAGTGATAGGCATCCAGGCCCCCATGAGTAGGGGTGGTGGTAGTGGTAGGCATTCAGCCCCCTATGGGTGGGGATGGTAGTAGTGACAGGCATCCAGGCCCCCATGAGTAGGGGTGGTGGTAGTGGCAGGCATCCAGCCCCCCCTGAGTAGGGGTGGTGGTAGTGGCAGGCATCCAGCCCCCCCTGAGTAGGGGTGGTGGTAGTGGTAGGCATCCATCCCCCCCTCAGTAGGGGTGGTGGTAGTGGTAGGCATCCATCCCCCTATGGGTGGGGATGGTAGTAGTGACAGGCATCCAGGCCCCCATGAGTAGGGGTGGTGGTAGTGGTAGGCATCCAGCCCCCCCTGAGTAGGGGTGGTGGTAGTGGCAGGCATCCAGGCCCCCCTGAGTAGGGGTGGTGGTAGTGGTAGGCATCCAGCCCCCCCTGAGTAGGGGTGGTGGTAGTGGCAGGCATGCAGCCCCCCTGAGTAGGGGTGGTGGTAGTGGCAGGCATCCAGCCCCCCTGAGTAGGGGTGGTGGTAGTGGTAGGCATCCAGCCCCCCCTGAGTAGGGGTGGTGGTAGTGGTAGGCATCCATCCCCCTATGGGTGGGGATGGTAGTAGTGACAGGCATCCAGGCCCCCATGAGTAGGGGTGGTGGTAGTGGTAGGCATCCAGCCCCCCCTGGGTAGGGGTGGTGGTAGTGGTAGGCATCCATCCCCCCTGAGTAGGGGTGGTGGTAGTGGCAGGCATCCAGCCCCCCCTGAGTAGGGGTGGTGGTAGTGGTAGGCATCCATCCCCCTATGGGTGTGTATGGCATTGGTGATGCCCATACCACCCCTATGGTTGTGCTGTTGCTAGTGTATGTCATTTGTGCATCCCTATGTGTGTGTGACATATTTTGGGTACGTGTAGTTTGTTTGTATTGTTGGTGTTTGACTTACCGTCTGCACCGTACGCATCTGTACCGGTCCCGGTAATAGATGTAGAGTATAGGTAGGACCTGCGCGATGGGATTCATGGTTGGGTCGTCTCGTTCGGGTTTCTCGTGTCTTCGACTCGTACTCATCGCTGGCTTGTTCGTCTCGTAGCCGTGGATCGTCTTGTGGGGCGAAACGGAGCTTATGTGCGGCTCTCCCGGATGCTGAAACATGGCGGACGTAGCGACTGGTTCGGCGCGTACGGAGCGTGCATCGTACTAGTCCGGCTGGAAGGTGCTGTGTATTTGGTTCCGTGCGACTCGATTCGGCGTTTACGGATCCGGCTCGGGCGAGGAACAGGAGCTGGATTGGGTGAGTACGGCTCGCTCGGGAAATGGGTTGTTATACGCATCGTACTTGTTCGTCCGGACGGGTGTACGAATCGGTCGGGAAACACGCATTCGGCTGGTTTTTTTTCCGGATGAATACTTTTAGGTGCCCTACCGGCCGAGATCGGAATCGACCCCTTTGTATTAAATTCAATGATGTATTTGCTCTCTAGTTGTCGCAGGAGCTTCTCCCGGTTACCACCCCTCATAAGTGCTGGTATGCAATCAATCACTGAGTAATGTAGATGGTTAAGGTTGTTATTGTGCTTTTCCTTGAAATGTCTCGCTACCGGGTATGCTGAGTCATTATTGACTATGGCCCTGAGATGTTGTAGGATGCGTTGGTGTACTGGTAGCTTAGTGCTGCCAATGTACCAAAGGTTGCATGAACAGACAAGCAAATAGATAGCAAACTCAGTCTTACATGTGAGGCGATGTTTAATGATCAGGGGATTCTGTCTGAAAGCTGAAACAACTTGGGTAATGTTTTTACCAAATTTGCAAGCCCTGCAGCTATTGCATTTAACAAATCCTTTGGTGTCTGTCAGCCAGTTACCTTTCGAAATGACCTCTGGACTATTTCTCACCAGGGCATCGTGCATTGAAAATGCACGCTTGTAAGTAATATCAGGCTGGTGTGTTACTATTGGGCCTAGAATGGGATCTGATCTAATGATGCCCCAGTGTTTGTTAATGACTGATCTGATGTTGCGGGCTTCTGTGTTGAATGTTGTGATGAGCCTGGTAGTGATACTTTGTTTCTGCTCTAGAATGGGGATGTTAGTGTCAACTTCACGACCTACCGTAAGGAGGTCTTCCCTAGGAATTAAGTTGGCTCTGTTCATGGCTTTTCTGATGTTGGCTATGGAGTAACCTCTAGCTCTAAAGCGTTGGAATGCATCTTCCTGACAATGTGTTAGATCAGTGGGTGAGCTACAGATCCTACGCAGGCGTAGCATTTCTCCGTAGGGGATGCTCGCAATCAGGTGTTTAGGGTGAAAACTGGCGGCATGAAGTGTTGAGTTCCCTGCCGTAGGCTTCCTATGTAGTTTAGAGTTCAGTTTGCCACCTCCCACAAATAACTCTACATCAAGGAATTCAATAGATGTTTTACTGATGTTGGCATTGAATTCAAGGTTAAGGGTGTTTGAATTGATTGTTTCAATAAACGCTTTTGCACTGATGGTGTCCCCCTTCCAAATAACGAAGACATCATCTATAAACCTTAACCAGGTGATTACATTGTTATTCCAGGTTTCGTGCAGGTGTCCCCTCAGAGTCTGCTCCTCCCAAGCTCCTACATGTAGACAAGCGTAGCTCGGTGAAAATCATGCTCCCATGGCCACTCCCCTTAATTGATGGTACACTTTTTTGTTGAATAGGAAGTAGTTGTGGAACAAACACCATTCAATGAGGAAAAGCAAGAATTCATTGTGTTTATAGCAGTTTATCGGTTTTTTATCCAAAAGTGCTTGCATGCTGCGATACCATCACTGTGTCTGATGCTTGTATAAAGCGAGGTGATGTCGAGCGACATGAGCAGATAGTCATTGCACCATGGGATATCTTTAATTTTCAATAAAAAGTCACTCGTGTCTCTAAGGTATGTTGGTAGGCTTGAGACCATATCTTGTAGGAAGTAGTCAACATATCTGGAGATGTTTTCGCACATATTCTTTTTGGCCGATATGATGGGGGTATGGGATCTGAGTTCTTGTGTACTTTGGGTAAGAAGTACAGGATCGGGAGCACCGGGGAATCTGTGTTTAGGAAAGAAAATTCATCTTTACTGATAATCCCTTGCGCTCTGTAGGAGTTGAGGTGCTTTCTTAGATCTTTATTGCTTGTGGCTATTTCTTTATGGCTTGAAGTTTTGTAACACTGTTGGTCTGTAAGATGCCTGTCAGCTTCTGCGAGGTACAAATGTCGTGGCCACAGGACAATATTACCCCCCTTGTCCGCTTTATTGATGATCACTTCATTCTCTTTTTGCAGTTTTCTCATTAGGTTGTGATAACCTTGATTAATCTCTGGGCGGGTGTTTCTGTGTCGCTTGCCTTTCTTCCTGAGATGCAGGGATTTTAATTAATCAGTGATGACGTCGCTGAAAATGTCAATCGCATCTCTTGGCATCATTGGTGTAAAGGTAGAGTGCAGTTTGAAAGGACTTGGTACTCTCACGGTATCAGTGATGCTTACATCGCTGGAGCTTTGTTGTGTGGCAGTTGTTCCTTCAGCGGACTCTAGCTCAATTAGAGTACGTATCATTGGAATGTCAGAGACTGTGAGGATTGTATCAGAGGGTAACGGATTACTAGGTGTATTCTGGACGTTGCCGCTACTTTTTTGTTTGAAGAATTTTATGAGCTTGAGTTTTCTTATGAATTTATATACATCAATGCGGGTGCTGCAATAATCAAAGCTACTTTCCGGACAAAAAGTGAGACCAAGTGAGAGAAGTTGTTTTTCCGCCTCCGTGAGATTGATGTTGCTCAGGTTGATAATTGTCTTGGTGTCTGTGCTGCCTAACGCCTCAAGTTTCCTCTCCTCTTGTTTCCTTGCTTGGGTTTTTCTGATTTTTCTCCTTTCGCGCCTCCTGCGGTTGCGTCTGCGCTTTGATTCTTTGGTGCCCTTGGTCTGAGTGTTTGCCTTCGGTCCAGGACTAAAAAATCAAGTTCTTGAGCCAAGCTAGCACCCGCTCCATCAGTCGCGGTGCCCCTGAATCCTCCATCATCTGATTCTGAGCCACTTCCCAATGCTGAGCTCAGATCTGACATCGATGCGGAGTCTGTGCCTTCAACGATAGAAAGAGTTGTTATTTGCGCATTTTGCTGGGGCAATTTATTAAGTTTTTGTTTCCTGATGTTGTCGTAGCGTTTGGCAAAGGTGAATATTTGCCCGCATTCATAGTCCGCTTTATCGCGGGCAAATTTAAATACCTTTCGCGTTTTAATGGTTTCCTCGTGTTTTTTGAGGCGGGAAGCAATCTCCTCTCTGCCTTTTGTTATTGCTTCCTGTTGTTCACAGCTGCTGAGCTCAGCGTTGATGCGATCAATCTCTGTAAGTGTTTTTGAGCGATCGATTTCGGCGTATTTGATCAGGATGTTGACCAACCTCATAGATGCCTCCAAGTTGCTCTCCGCCCATTCTTTTTGCCATGTCAGGATTAGGGTTGTCAAAGCTTGGCGCCAACATTATTCTAAGTCCACGGGGGACTCTGCCCGCATCTCTGTATTTTTGCAGTGATTTTGACTCCCACCATTTGGTGATTTCAGTTCGTAACAACTTTTCCAGTACTTTGAGTTTGCTTTTGTAATTTTCATTGGCTGTGTCGTATTGCGCATTAGCCGTTCGTGGCTGATTGTGGACAGTGGGCAAATTGTCAAATAATGCTTCTAACGCTGCTTCCCTTTCACGCAGCGCTACGTTGGACATGATGATTAGCTGTAAATGTATATGCCTGGTCGCCAACAAGCAAAAACTGATTCGCAAATGCGGTGTGCTTGTGCAGGCGCCAACAGTGCTCCTCTTAAACCTGATCAGTTGCTACATGCAGCTCTTACTCACCACTCGGTGCTTGATGTGCAGCTAGGTCCTCCGACTCAACTTCAACCTCAGGCACAATGGTTTTCCTCGCGTGCAAAACTCTAGCAATCAGGGGGCCGTGATCCTGTGTATCTCCTCCCGGAGTTCATACGATAAGGTGGCTGTTGAGGATTCCTTTTGGCCCAAAGAAATGTCAGAAGAGGGGGTCTGTGTGGCAGAGTTAGCCTGACTCTGCATAGAAATCAGCATGTGAATCCCAAAGTATTCAGCCACAGCGGCGCAACACGAGGGCACAGACTCCAAGTCAGTGATGATGGCAAAGTGTCTTTATTTAAGTATCAATGTCCAAAATGACGCGTTTCGGCCGCCAGACATGCGGCCTTGTTCACATAGTGCACTGCATGTGAAAGGGTGCTTTATATACATAGGTGGTGAGTAGTAGTCTTTTTACAGTGTTTAACATTTTACCACATGAGTTGGCAATTTTACTACAGTAAACTGCTTTACTGTAGTGATAGTTTACTGCTGGAGGTGAGTCAGCAGTTAACAAGGCCCAGTGCAGTATATATACATGGAGATAGAAGACATCTGTAACGCTTGTGTGTGTGGGAAGGTATGAGCGTTAGAACGGCTGTGCATGTTGCAGAGGTTGCCTAACTATGTGTTTTGTGGCGCCACTGCATTCGCGATAAGGAATCATGAGTCCTAAAACCGTGGAAATACGAGGCAAATGCGGAGATCACGGTAAGTAACCCGTGTGTGAATGGAGTGTCACAATGGTCGGGCGTGATCTAACTCAAAGAGGCTGAGTATAATTAGGCAGGCTAACTATTGCCAAGTGTACACTCATGTATTGGAGTATATCTAATGCCAGGTGATCTGTTCTACCTCAGTGAGTTGTGCCGTTTGTGGTATATTTAATATAAATTAAATATAAAAAGCGCCACAAAAAAATATATGTATATATGCCAGCCATAGTATGTTTATTTACCGCTTGGTGCCAGGTGTGGGAAAAAGATGTTAAAAAGTCAACTGGTACTACTCATACGTGGGTGCTAATAATGTGTAATGTGAAAGGGAGGGGAGTGCTGGGTTAAAAGAGTGAGACTATGAGTGAATACTAGTTGGCAAAATTGGACGGAACAGTATGGTCCAATGTGTAGAAATGGATATTCACACACAGGGTATATGTGTAATCAAGAAACTAAAATTGTTTCAATTATTAACAAAGTCCACTTGACACAATCCCGCGTGGGTTTTCAATGTAGTAGGTTACAAATGACATGCTCAAATAAAATATATTCAGTCATATGCATACAAAACATAAGTTAATCAGTGTACTGAAAAAAAAGTCAGGTTATATATATATATAAGATCTACTTTATTTTTGTAATTAGTTTTATTATTTATTATGTTTATTATTTTTATTTTTTATTTTATATATATCTAAAAATCGGTATTTTGTACAACTATATTTTTAATATCGATATTTTTTTCTTGATATTTTTGTACTTACCTCTTTAAGTATAGGGAGTCGATATTTTTGCATTCTATATTTTTCATTGATATTTTTTACATCTATATTTTTTACATCGATATTCTGTCAGTGAATCCTCACTGTTGAAAGGGAAAATAACCAGAAGGTCCTTGGAATTGTGGGATTGCCTTTCTTCAGCATATGGTGCAAAAGTGAATTATTGAAGTTTTCAAATTAAAAAGAATTGTACTTACGTTGTGTCCTACACCCCACTATCGTGTTTTTAACTGTTTTCTATTTTTTTCAACTTTGGCATATTTCGAGGTGTTCCCCATAGGCTGTGGGTCCAATAATGTTATAACTTCCGCTACATTGACATTTACATAGCACCCCATCATGCGCTGCCTCATTGACTCACATGTATTACTTTCGTCTGCAAGTCTCCAGAGAAAATTACATCAACTCAAGTACCTATTGTGGAAGAAAATTAACCAAAGAGCATATTGGTGCAATACCACAGAACACAAAGAAGGCTTGAAGGCTTATGAATATAGTTGTAATCTACACTTTGCAAGTACTACAAAAGCTTGTCAAGATATTGTACGTAATACGTAAAGTGTTCACTAAATCTTATATTACTAATTGTGAATGACTGGCAGAGTTTATCAGTGGTCCAAAATGGAGCAAAGAGGAAGTCAAAGGACAGCTATAAAAATAAATGGACCAAAGTAAACTAGGAAGTATCTTGGATGAGATGAATAGGAAAATGTATGCTCATGCAGAGAAATAAATTGAAGGAAAATCTGGAAGTTTAAATGCAATACATGCTATTACAAATTTAGTCATGGGCTGAAACCTATGCTAAAAAAGCGAGTATTTCAAAATCTCAGAAACAAGTCACTTTCAAGAGAAAACACGTGCACACCTACAATCAAAATGAAAGAGAAAAAAACGGGTTACTCAATGGGGCATAAGAAACAACAAGTTCCAGGCGTAAAAAATTCACAGCAACAGCCCAAGCAACTATCTCAAAAATTTCCTCTAAGAAATTGGGTTACTGGTTGAAGGGGTGAAGCCCTTCTCAAGCAGTAACCACAATTGTTCTCAGAGTCAGGTCACAAGCAATCCCTAAACGAACCTGCGCTTAACCCTTGGGGAGCGTGGCACAGAGCAGTCAGGCTTAACTTAGAGGCAATGCGTAAAGTATTTGTGCAACATTAGCACAGTGGAAACACACCAGAAAAGGAGCCCACAACAGAGTGAGGAAATAGAGTAATTTTCAATAAATAAAACAAGACAAGAATGACAAACATCTAATCAGTAGACCCAGTATTATGATTTTTTTTTATTTTTCAGTGAAAATAGCGACAAAAGGTGTAAAGCACCAACTGTGGCTATCTTGTTGTGCCTGACAGGGACGAAGTCAGAAGATCAGGATGATACCGATAGAGCGCGGGCTGGCTACAGGAACCCACTTAGGCCAGGTAAACAAAGCACCTTCAAACCTTGTTTGCACAGCATTGTGAGTATCCGCATAGAAGATGCATCGCGCAGCCGAAGTGATGCAACGGTTGTGAGATGCAGCGAGGCTGCAGTGCGAGGTCCTCTTGCATCGTCGTTGAAGATCCTGTTCACGAGGGCTTACAATGCAAAGTCCAGAATCGAGGAGGCATTGAACAGTCAGGGCGAGCGTCAGTTCCAAGAAGCTGCAAGGCTGCGATGTGGAATCTGTTGTAATCGAGGCTGCCATCAATATGGAATGCGAGGGCCTGCACCAAGGATGCGTTGCATAGCTGCAATTCTGATGTGGCAATAGACTGCGATGCAGGTCTGGGCGGCTGTTCTAATGCATGAAGCAGTGGTGATGCATCAGTTCTGCTCGTCGTTACACCACACAGAAGAGGGGATGCATCAGTTCTGCTGGCTCCACAGAGGCTGGCAGAGTAACTTAGGCCCACTTCCAAGTGTTCAGGACTGGGGTAGTCCCACTTGGTGTGTTAGACTCACAGAAAGAAGAGTTCAGGTGCAAGGTTGTTGGAGGGCAACAAATAGCCCTTGGAGTCACTCTGGGGTTCTGGGTTCAAAAGATGCAGATCCAGCCATTCTTTCCCAGGCAAGAGGGCAGCAGGCAGGCACAGGATGACAGTAATCCAGCAGAGTGCAGTCCAGCAGAGTGGCAGTCGTTCAGCAGCACAGGCAGAGTATCCACAGGTCCAAAAGTGTACTGAAGAGTTGGTGTTTGAGTCCAGTATGTATACCCAGTTGTGCCTTTGAAGTGGGGAAGAAGCTTCCAGAGGTTTCTTTTTGAAGTCCTGCATTCCCTGCCCTGGCTCCAGACTAACTACAGGGGGCATGCAGCCCTTTGTGTGGAGGCAGGACATAGCCTATTCAGGTGTAAGTTGGCTGGACCCAGCTCCTCCCTCCCATCCTGCCAGTGATGGCCCATCCAGACACACCTAAGTTTCCCACTGTGTGTGGCTATCTAGGAGAAATACACAAAGCTGAACTGTCAACCACACCCAGTCATGTGATCAGTGACAAGCTACAGGCACTAAATGGGTAAGGCAAGAAAAAGCCTGTAACCTAAAATTCGACTTTACCATAAGTTAGCATTTTAAATTAGGATTCCAGAGACACCAAAAATGAACTGGTTACCTATTCCCATTTGGAAATTACACTTATAAAATGTAATATGCTAATTTCAATATTACTCTATGGGAGAAAGAACCCTTGCAGTAGTGAAAAACGAATTTAAGAGTTTTCACTACCAGGACAATTAAAATATAAAAGTAGATGGCCTTTCTTTTAAATACACTGCATCCTGCCTCTGGCCTGTCCAGCACCTACCCTAGGGGTGACATATGTATAAAAAAGTGTTGTTTTCCAGGTCAAAATGCCAGTTGAAAACTGCACACATAGGCTTCTTAAGTGAGTGATGCAATCAGTGCTGCAGGCCCACTAGTAATTTAATTTACAGGCCCTTGGTACATGTAGTGCCACTTAACTAGGGATTTACAAGTAAATTAAATATGGCAATCGGGGAGAAGCCAATATTTGCATGTTTATAAGGAGGGAGCATATGCCCTTTAGCACTGGTTAGCAGTGGTAAAGTGTGCAGAGTCTTAAGGTCAGCAAAAACGAGATCAGCAAAAATGGAGGAGAAAGTGTGTATGTGCTGAGAATACCAGCCGCCCCCTTGTCTTTCTGGGGTATTGATAGCTCAAGTACCTCATAAGTCAAAGAAGGGGAAAACGGGGGCAGGAAAGAGAAGACACAGGAATGTTGCTGTTGTAAAGTGGTACTAGCAAAATAGGGAACAGACTGCCATCTGCCCGAGGGCTGCTGCACTTACATGTTTGCATGTGGTATATGGAGTGAGTTCTTGTTAAGAATGTAAACAGAAACAAGTCAATAAAGAGGAAATACAAACTAGTGTATTGTGCGGTTAAGTCTTAGGGCCTGATTTATATATGGGCAGAGAGGGTACTCCGTTGCAACAGAATTCCCTCCCCACACATATAGCGGTCTGCCCGCCAAATTTAATTGCGGGCAATCCATAAGTTTGGCTATGGCGTGGACTACACTGTCTCCACTGTGACCAAACCTTCCTGACGGCCCTGTAGAGTAAGGGCCGTCGGAGAAATGGCTACATATCCACCCACCCAATTTAGATGGGTTGACATGAAATCATTTTTTACTGTTCCTTACTGCCAGGTGAAAGCTAGCGGAAAGGGGCTGTAAAACCATTCTAATGCTCCCCCACCATGGGAGAAGCCTCCCATGGTGAGCGTAGCATGACTTTTTTTTTATTTTAAAGAAAAGCTTGTTTTGGTATTTTCTTTTTGAAAAGAAAAATAGAATACTGTTTGCTGCAGGGGTGCGTCCTTCCAATGCAGTCCTGCAGCAAACAGTAAAATGCATTGACTACTACAAAAGCCTCATCATAAATATATCCAACAGAAGCTGATCAAGAATTGAGAAGAGAGTACTTCAAAGGGGTACTTTGTTTTTGCCCATGTATCATGCCAAACATTTAGAAATCGGGATCTCTGTGTTTAAATCCATGCACAATAATGACTGAGACATCATTTTTACAACTTTGTTCCAAATGGAGCAAATGATGCTGGTGAACGTCCCAAGAATAAGGAGTTCTAACCCATAATAAATTATTTAAAGACTACCAGCCACATAATTCTTAAAACAATTGAAGCATTAGTTAAAAATTATCTGAGGCTCTTGCCCATGGCAAGAAAAAGAAAAACTCTAGTCAGAGTCAATAGAAAGATCAGCACTCACAAAATTTGCCAAAGATCCCAACACCAGTTTCTTTTGAGAGTAGCCTACAATGTGGAGCAATGGAAGTGATGGATACACAATTAGATGAAAGGAAAGTAGAGGAACGTCTAACAGATACAATTATATAAGATAACTTGATAAATACCCCTGTAAATACATTAACTAATGGAGAATGTGCTAGAAAGAAAATTATTTATGGATAAAACCAAACAATATTTTATTTACAACAATCCAAGAATAGCAAAGATCTAAAAGTTACTGGATAGTCACAAGAATTTGAACAACTCACAGTTCAGGCACATAGTTGTTGGAACAGTCTCCATACATCAACTCATAGGCCAATGTATTGAATATTTTCCACAAGCACCAGTTGAGAAAACCAAATTCTACATTTGACATACCACTAGCTTGATATATAATTTGAAAAACATAAACACATGTAAATAAATCAAAGTAGTGCTGGCCCTATTGTGAAAATGCGCTGTATCCATCCGTCCCTCATGAGGAAGGGATCCAAGCAGTAATATGGATATTGTCGAATTCTGAAATTATTGGAGCCAATAGTGTCTTCATTTTAGAAAAACTACCCTTTATATTGCATCATAGCTACTTAAACTGGCAAAAAAATATTTTTTCAACTATGTGGCATATCTATAGGCTCAGGAGCTGTCCACTGTTATGTTAATAGCTCCATAGCAAAATTTGCGGAAGACCAGGAATTTGCAGATAATCAATGGAGGAAGCATTTAATCACTTACCACCTAATTGGATGATATTTTGTGATGTGGAGAGACTCTGAGTGGAAATGTCAGATAAATATCTAGAATGAAGAGACAAATATGAAAGAATCAAGTTTACCCACAAAAAACATAAACTAAAATAGACGTATAAGAAGTGAGACTTAAGACAAAGAACATTTACATCAGAACTAGTTGATGAATACATATTTTAACATGCTTCACTATTTTTCATCAAACATCCAGAAAAGATCATCTATTTCTATCAACTCACTCAGACCAATTGCATTGTGTCAGACACTGATGTATACATGCAACAAGAAGAACTAATGCGCACAACATTTCATGGCAGGGAATGCCTAGCAAAAGTTCTTGAACAAGCCTCAACAAAAATAGTACAAATACCTAGAGAACAACTTCTAAAGATCAAAACTAAGATGGATAAAAAAAGATTGTATGTATATCCAAATATTTCACCAAGAGTCATAATATTAGAGAAAGTTATTCTGAAACATTAGAAACTCCTACAAATAGGACCAGTCTGTTCTATCATTTTAAGGACAAACTAATCTTTGTATATGAACACACAAAGGGTCTGATTACGAGTTTGGTGGTCAGACCGCCCAAACGCCATGTCCTCTCGAAGACTGAAGTGCCAGCAGTCTTCCGACCGCCATATTACAAGTTGACCACGGTGCCCGCGGTGTGGCTGGGGCGGTCTTGTGGTGGTGGGGAATTATTTTTCATATATATCGATGCCTAGGTGAGCATTTCTACTGCATATATGTCGAATGCACACATATGCATTATACATGTGGAAAAATACCACCTATCCACTGTCGCGTTCCGGCCCATATGTGGGTGGTCCAAGCAATGTGTATATGGTACAAAAAGGACTTACCTGTAGATTGCCACAAACAGGGTCATACTCCTCGGAGTGAAGATGCTGCTGTACAGGGGGGACCTGGAGAAAGGGATCTGCCGATTTGAAGATGGTGGTCCAACCGATGCGGTTGGCTCGTCGGAAAGCCAACTCATAATACGGACAGCGGTGAGACTCCTCAGTACCACCCCATGGCAGCTGCTTTTCCCCGACCGCGAGCCTGGCGGTTGGCAGAGTGCTGGTGGTGTCGGCGGTTTGACCGCAGTCTTTGCAAAGGTCATCCAACAATCTCGTAATACAGAGGTCGGACCAATGAGCTTGCGGCGGTCAGACTGCAACCTCAAGTACTGCGGTTCAATGACCACCAAACTCGTAATAAGGCCCAAAGAACTTTAAAGAACTGGCATCCACTATCACAACTACAAAACAAGAAAATGTGAAGCAAAAACAAGAGGTACTTTCCGAAGAGGCACTTTTTCATGCCATCATTTTGTTACTGGAAACTGGTACTCCAAGCTAATACGGTGAACCATCCACATACTGGCAAGAAAATAAAGACATTTTCACCAAGCAACATGTCACACTTTGAACCGAATCTGTAATGTCTAGGCACATTACCCTACGAAGGTAAAATAGAAAGGAAGATTAACATCTGTATTAATGAACATGAAATAACATGAGTATAGAAATTTTAAGATCATCAGTACCAATACACTCTAAAAATGCCAGAAATAACATTAACCATTTCGGAATTTAGATATTAGAAGTGATCCAGAATAGACTTGTTCAAGATAATGGGAAATTTTTTTTACAATCAGAAAAATGTGGATCAAAAGGTTGAATTGCATAATCGGCAAGGGGCTTAATGACTCGATGGACTTAACATGCTTTTTGTAAACTTTTATACTCTATTGATATAGTTTATGAGAGACACCAGGTTGATGCAATGCAGACTCTTTACCATGTGCGATATATGGTAGGCCTGGGCGGTAAATTCCGTTCCGCTTGCGGAATTTGCGAAATTTTGGCAATTCCGCGTTCTGCGGAGAACGCGGAATTGCCAAAAATTCGCCGATCCGCGGCGTATCGGAATCTTTTCCTTGTTCGCGCTTTCAAAATGCGTGTTCGCGCGCGCGGTAGCGACTTACCGGGATCCCTGCGTTCGCCGACGAGTTTTCCTATCCGTTCACGCGATCCCGCGAGAGTGTGCGATCGCGAACACGTCATTCGGACGCGCCATCGGACATCTGCGTTCGCAAACAGGAAACACGCATCATGAGGGGGCGGGACAAGTGAAACAAGATGGCCGCGCCAATTGGCGACTGCATGGGCAAGTTCGCGAGATATTTCCCCACGAACACGCAAACAGTGTCCCCGAACAAGAAAAACGCATCGCGAACGGGCGGAACAAGCAATTGCGCGTGCTCGTGGAATTCTGCGTGCTCGCGGAGATTTTTTACTGTTTTGCGGAATTTTGCGTAATGCGACTACGCAAATTCCGCCCACCCTTAATATATGGAACGTCATATTTTCTAAAGCCATTCAAAGACATTAAGCCTCCACAGTATGTTACCCTGTTACAAAATACACAAATTACTCAAACAACAGAGGAGCATATTTACAAGAAAGTGGCGGAGCGTAGGTTAGCTCCAAAATTGCTAACGCTGCACTCTGTCACTTTAGAAGCGCAGGGTTGTACCGTATTTACAATAATATGGCACACCCCTGCGTTTCTCTCTGCACTGGCGCTAAATTGAGCAGCCTAGCGCCAACGAAGGCACCCTTGCACAATAGTGCAAGGGTGACTGAGTTGAGGGAATGATTGTTTATGTGCAGGAAGGAGTCCCTTCTTGCACGTAAACAATCCAGAATGGCGATTTGCAACTCCTAAGTGTGCTGTGTTGTGCAGCAGGCAGAGAAGTTGCAAATCGTCATTTTTTTAATGATTTTTTATGTGCAAAACGGGATACCTTCCTGCACATAAACTATAATTCATGGCAATTTGCTGTATCTATCTGTGCTTCACAATGCAACATACATAGTTACAGCAAAAATGAGGAAAAATAAAGCATTTCTCCTCATTTCTCCATGTTACGACCAGATTTTCCCTGGTCTTAATTTTGGCGCTGCCTCCTATTTACGCCACCATTGTAAATATAGGGAAGAGTCAAAATCAATGGGTGTTGCAGCGGAACGCCCACCACAACACCCATTGCCCACCCCTTTCATGTTGAGTCTAGCATGAAAGGGGCCTTATTTACAAGGTGGCGTTAAGCCACGTTTAGTGGCTTAACCTCACCTAGTAAGTAAGTTGAAGCCTCTATCGCCACAGGAACGTTGCAAAAAGTGATGTACCTCTGGCGATAGGGGCTTGTAAGTATACCCCAGAGCACCAACAAGAACCAGGAGTGAACCTAAGGAATAGCTGTATGAAATTGCAAATTAGTCATGATAATTTGCCGACCAAAGCATCATATGGTAAGATTTATTCCTTATCCTTCTACTTCATATCACAAACATAAATTGATTATGAACTCAAGTGTTCATGTCAAGAATGAACAGTTTTCAAACAAACAGTAAATGAGCTGTCAATAGACTTGGGGCCATATGTACAAGGACTAGCGAAAACTATCGCTAATGTTAGTTAGCAGCAGTTTTCTTACCGCCGTGTACCGCTGAAAACTATCGCCATGTTAGCAACGTATTTACAAGCCGTCGCTTCATGGCGATAGCTTCAGGGATCGGCGGCGAAAACTGCAGCTAACATTAGCATGATGGCAATAGGAATTCAGGCATTAGCGGGCGAAAACCAACGAAAGGCCCTTTAGCGGCAAAAAAACGCACGTTTGTCAGCCCAACGTGAGTTTTTTTTGCCTCTATTGGAAAAAATAGCCTATCAGTCGACCTCCAATAGAAAATAGGCAAAAAAAACAATGAAATACAGAATGGAGCAGCCAGGGCCAAGTGCAGCACACATCAACAACCCCTTCAAGCCACCCAACATCCAGGATGACCAGTATGAGAGCCTGGATGCCTTGCAGGACCTGCGCCTGGAGCCTGGATGCCTTGCTGGACCTGGAGCCTGGATGCCTGGATGCCTCGATGGACCTGCGCCTGGATCCTGGATGTCTCGCTGGACCTGCGCCTGGAGCCTGGTTGCCTCGCTGGACCTGCGCCTGGAGCCTGGATGCCTCGCTGGACCTGTGCCTGGAGCCTGGATGCCTGGCTGGACCTGCACCTGGATCCTGGATGCCTGGCTGGACCTGCGCCTGGAGCCTGGATGCCTCGCTGGACCTGCATCTGGAGCCTGGAGTGGGATGCAGAGAAGCTGTGGAGTCGATGAGCCGTGGCTGTAGACATTGAGGTGCGGTGATCGCCCGTACCTGGTGGTGAAGTCTGGCAGGTCGCATGGAGACACGTTGCTGACCTGTGTGAGAAGACTGCCTTGAACCCCTTGGAGCTGTGAATGGTAGAGGCGCTCCTGCACACCAACGTAGGGAGGTCTGCATTGCATACTACGATCCACCACTACACCAGGGTGCATGGAGGGGATTACCAATGGTGGGTGATGCCTCTCTGCATCACAGGCCGGAGGATGTTGCGCTGGCCGGACACTGTAGAGGGTGAGGCACCTGAGCTGCGCCGAACTTGTGTGGCGGGAGCGCTGCAACTTCACGCCTAATGGGCCCCTGCTGCATCAACTGCATCGGGAGGTTCACCAGCAGACTTGTCGGCAACTGCTGTACCCAAGCTTGTGAAATCCCACCTGGCTGAGGCTCCTGCTGGTTGAGTCACAGATTTGGAGAGAGTGCAGCGGATTGCGCCACAGTGTCAATGTCCAGGTAAGGAGAATGTGGGACGCGTACCGGAGGAGGCCCGGGGGTCCAGTCGCCGAGGCCTAGCACCTGTAGATGACACACCCCCAGTGGCGGCTCATCCGCTATAGCGGAAGAGCTTCGCCCCACTGCTTTCAAGCAGTGCAAGAAGAGGAAAAATCATCACATGATGATAACTTCCTGATGTAATCGTGCTATGTTTCCTTTGCGGGCGGGAGGGTGGGTAGGGCTGCTCCACTCACGGAACAGGGTAGGGGCGGAGTCGCATGCCCACTCAAGTGCGCAATGACGGTTTGGTCGGCCCACTCAGGCCGCCCAAAGCAGTCATGCACACTGTCCTGTTCGCAATGCAGGCTGCATTACAGCCTGCATGGAGAACATGCCCACCCCTCCAGCCCCTGGCTGAACGCCTTTTCCCGGCATCAGTGACCAATCCCAACCCTGCATTGCAGCGTTGTGATTCGCTTAGGGGAGGGAGCCTGGCGGCCTACTTCCTGTTCCTGGAAGCAGACTCAGGAGAGCAGGAGCAACGAAGACACGGGACCCGGCCTCGAGGTAAGATTCCTCTCATTTAAATATTTACAACACCCGCTCACACACACACCCCTGCGTCCACGCCCCATCCAGTGTCCTTTCTGGCGTTTCCCACCTCCCAGCTGCCCAGTCCCCCCCGCAGCACTTCTCAATGGCGGCCGCTGTGCGGCCATGCGCAGCGGGCGTACCACTGGTGTACCAATGGTATATGTGAAGTTATGACGCATACCATTACAGCGCATTCCATTACAATGCATACTAATACTAGGCATATTGCAACAGTAGGGAAGGTGTTGGATAGCAGAGATGTAAATATTACTATTCCCACTTCAGTGACTGCAACCCTCAAACTAACCCTTGCACCCCAAAGCAAACCCTAAACTCTAAAATTCATCTTTGAGCCCCCAAAACACACCCTAAAAATCATATTTGACCCAAATGCACACCCTAATTTTCATAATTGACCCCAAAACACACCCCAAATTTCAAATTTTACCCCATAATACACCCCAAATTTCATCTCTGACACCGAAACCCATACCCACACTAAAACTTTAAAATATCCCATTGACCTCACAATGCGTTGTAATGGAATGCGATGTAAAGGCACCTGCGTTGTTGGGGTTGCATTGTAAAGGTATTACGATGTAATGCCTGCATTGTAATGGACGTCTCCTGTGCCAAAGGCAAGCCATAGGCTAGCCCGTCTGCGTCCGTCTGCCCCTGGAACGCGCTCAGCACCAAGCACCCTTCCTCTCGGACACTCCACCGCTACGACTCCAGCACCCTCCTCGCCATCAACCCTGGACGCCACATCGCCTGCCAGGACCAACCTCTGTTCTGGACCGGACATCCCATAGCCATCACTGACGGCTACTAAATCACCCGCAAGGACCACCCCGACCGTCCAGGAGGAGGCATTGCCATCACCTACAGAAGCACACTCCAACTGACCACGCACTCTAATGACCCAACGGTGGCATGGAACACCTCAACCTCCAGATCCGGACCAACCCCAAGCCCATCCTCTGCGGCGCACTCATCTGCAGGCCCCCGGGCCATGGACCCCGTTCTCCGATACCATTGTAGACCTCATTGCGCCCATGGCTCTCCCATCCACCGACGACATCCTACTTGGTAAACTCAAGTTCCACCTGGACAACCCCAGTGACCAGAACACTACCCCCTCCTGGGGAAGCTCCCCAACATCAGACTCAAGCAGCTAGTCACCGCAGCAAGCCACATAGCACGGTCGAGCACGTCTCCTCCGCCAGCGTGAACTTCAACTACAGCCACACCACCGGACTCTCCTTGACCGACCATCATTGTATACATCACGTCTTCACCATGCCCACCGTACACCACCGCCATCACCCCACCCCTCGCAGCTGGATCAAGGCCACGGAAGAACGTCTTGTCAACTCTCTCATCACCACCACTCCGCCAACACTTACAGACGATGACTCTGCAGCGCGCAACCACCACCGATTGATATCCAACTGCGCCGACACCCTGGCACCCCTCAAGAATGGCAATGCGTCAGTACCTTACGCCTGCCTGATGGCAGGCGTAAGGGTGACGCAGTGCCACAGGGATAGGCTGGCCCATGCATTGCTGGAGTTGCGTCATGGCTGTGACATGACTGTAGCAATGCGTGACTTTAGCGCAGACAGATACGTCAGGATTCCAGACGTATCTGTCATTACTTGCGTCATGGAGCACTGTCCAGTGAATACAGCGCATCCATAATGTTGCAAGAAGGGGGTAGTGAAAAGTGTTGCAACGCTGTCTTTTCGCAGCGCTGCAACAATTTTCATGACTGAGGCCCAGGAATGCGCACTATCTTATTGATGGTGCGCATTCCTGCCCTGTAGTTTTGTTGCAGGGCAGCGCAGCAACATTGCTT
Source organism: Calotriton arnoldi (assembly GCA_963921515.1). NCBI lineage: Eukaryota > Metazoa > Chordata > Amphibia > Caudata > Salamandridae > Calotriton > Calotriton arnoldi. The sequence goes on along the minus strand of CAWUFW010007196.1, from coordinate 783,590 downwards.
GCAGCGCTGTCCAGCACCAAAACCTGCTCAAAAGAGGCCCCAAGTGTTATCTCTATTTTTAAGACCAGCTATTTTCTGGTTTTAAAAAACTGCCTCTAACTGCAGTTTGCGGCAGTTTTTTTGGTCCTCCAAAGTTGAGGAATCCCCTTGTAAATATCGCAAAGTGGGGTTAGCAGCCGTTTTTGCACGGGAACGCCTCCCTTGCATGTCATTATCGCTAACAGAAGTGGCGATCTTTAGAATGGATGTTTTAGCCGGAACATAAGGCGACAAAAATCTCCCTGCAAAACCGTCGGAAAAGTGCCGCTTAGGTGGCGTTAACTCCTTGTACATATGCCCCTTGGTTTTCACAGAAAAGAAAGAAGGATAATGAACAAAAATTAAATTGCTGTGATGGCATAGACAGAGAAGAAATACTCACATGAATGTTTACACAGGGAACGTTGGCTTTTAACTGTCACAGTGAGCCACAGCACCCAGAACAGGAACCAAGCAAATATTTTATGCAAAGAAAACAGGGAATTTCACTTGGATTTTTCATGTATGGCAATATTATGCTCTTTGGCCTCCCGATTCCGGAATGGGTTGGGGTTTTCATTACAATACCAATGATCATGGATTTTGTACAGATAGAATGGGTACTTTCAATTCGATTTTCAAGTATGAAATTTATAATTGATTGCTATATTGCTACACTCTGGCACTCAGATAATAGTAGGGATAACATGGACTATGCGTAAAGAAAGCAAGACCGTTTTTTTAGATTTTCTGGGTTAACACACTAAGGGGCCGATTCCGATTCGGGCCGGAAATCTCACCGACCGAGCCGGACCCGGAGATATTTCCGACCGAATCGGACCCGTGCAGTCCGACCGAACGAGTACGATGCGCACGTATGCCATCGGACTCGAGTCGGTCGGACTCCCATTGAAGTCAATGGGAGCCTGTCGTACAACGCGTACGCGGGCTCCCATTGACTCAATGGGTGCGATGCGGACAAGTGCGCCCTCTACAGCGTGTGCGCGGCGAAGCGATTCGCGCCCGTACACGCACAGGTAGGGGGACCCATGGGTCCCCCCTGTGTGCGACTCGCGCGGCTACGCGTACAGGGGGGTCCGACACGGACCCCCAAAGTACGGCTCCGACAGCTCTTTCGAGCCGGAGTGCGTGGCTCGGTCGGACTGCTCGCGGCGCGCATCGTACTTACCCGGCCGGGGAACGTCTCCATTGCGCGGTGCGAGTCGTGTCCGTGCGAGTCGGTCGGTGCGGTTCGACCCGGGATCGAGTCAGTCGGAGCGGTCGGGACGCCCGGACGAGTCGGTCGGCGAATACGCATCGTACTCGCTCGCCCGGACGCGCGTACGGATCGGTCGGGAAATAGGGCTCCGAATCGGATCCGGTTAAGCCGAATCCGATTCGGAGCCCTACCGGCCGAGATCGGAATCGGCCCCTAAGGGGGATATGTACAATGAAGTAGCGGAGCGTGTCGTTAGCCTCTTGGGCTGAACGACACGATCTGCCTCTTCGGAAACGCAAGGCTGCACCATATTTACAAGAATGTGGTGCAGCCTTGCGTTTCCCCCTGCGATGGCGTTAAGTTTAACAACTTAGCGCCAACGCAGGCACCCTTGCACCAGAGTGCAAAGTGTCTGTGTGCAGGGGAGGATCGGTTGTGTGTAGGAAGGTGTCCCTTGCTGCACATAAACAATCCTAAAATGCCATTTTGTAACTTTCATGTGTGCTGCTTTATGCAGCACACATGAAAGTTACAAAATGGCATTTTTTTAAAAGGTTTGTTTATGTACAGAAAGGGACACCTCCCTGTACTTAAACAAACCATGGCATTTTGCTTTTTCCATGTGTGCTGCACGAGGCAGCACACATGGAAAAGCAAAACGAGGAGAAATAGTGCATTTCTCCTCGTTTCGCCAACTTAAGACCAGGATTTCCCTGTTTTAATTTTGGCACTGCCTCCTATGTATGCCACCCTTGTACATAGGGGCAGCGTCAAATACAATGGGTGTTACATTGGAACGCCCACCGCAACACCCACTGCACGCCCCTTCCACGCTAACCATAGCGTGAAAGGGTGCCTTATGTACAAGGCAGCGTTAAGCCACGTTAAGTGGCTTAACGCAGCCTTGTACATAAGGCAAGGCCTCTATCGCCACGGGAACGTCACAAAAAGTGACGTTCCCGTGGCGATAGAGGCTTGTACATATGCCCCTGAATTTCATTATACTGAATAAACTATGTTTACATAATGAGTTTTACAATAAATAAATAGTATGGGACCGAAGGCTGCTGCATTTAATTAGAGCAAAAAAGCTGAGGAAGAGTACAAACATTTGTACATTATTTTCTTAGAACGTTTTGCATATGTTCTGATTGATTTTTCTTCTTGGTAGGAAACATCCACAATATTTTTTTCCTCCTGATTAAGCAGAACCTACACTCGAAATACTTATGGGTGAAAACAAATTAACTGAAAATAATAAAAGAAAATAATTCTGTGTATGTGCCTACAAACGCAAAATAATTCCAAAATTAAGGAAAATAAACAACATTTGATTATAGCAATATTAGAGTAATACATTTGAATTCATAAACAAATGATTGTTCATAAACAAATGAAAAAGCATCACCGAAAGTAACCCACAGTGGACAATGAGGCAGTGAATTGGAGGGTGCAATGTAAATTAGCGCGCGTTGTAACAGACTGAATGAGAACAAGGAGGCCAAAAAAGTTGCTTTGATCAAAAGGTTCAGAGTTAAATAGCTGAGCTGGTAAACAAACAGGACCAGAGCATCCGATGATCTACATTTCTTCAGCAGTGACACCATAAGTGGTCATTGTATCTTGGGATGCTTCAACACTTGGTTCAACCCAGAATTTCTTGCTATAAACCACTCATTCAGCATCTATCACAATTTTAACATGACCATTTGTATTGGGATTACTTAGTCTGTTTATTCATGATCACAACCTTATTCACAATCAGATTCTCATAGACAATGCACCACTGTCTTTCGCTGTAATCACACTTAACGCTTCATATTGAGTATACTGTGTCTTTACCAGAAAAACCTCAACTAATACCTCAGGATTCCTAAATTTTTGTATAGCTGCCTTAGGGCTTTACTTAGAGTTTGGTGGAGAAGGTACTTTGTCAAAAACGTGGTGAAGTATCATGCCCAACGTAAGTAACCAAAAAGAGTCCACCCGTCCTAGAAGTAACGGTCCAACCGTAGGTCTTAATAATGGCTCAAGGAAAACGTGGGAGCACTTTGCAGGGTATTTACTATTGGGTGATTAAGTGATTGGTGATATGAGAGTGGGAGGTTCAGGTAGGTGAGTTTTGTTAAAAAATACCTGGCTACATGGAGTCAAATCTTCATTAAATCCTGTAGCTGGTATTATTAAAGGGGGAAGTGGAGACTTACACTGTAATGGGTGTCTGTCTCCTGGTCTACATGTTTCTAGCCTATCCCCTAAGGCTTTTTGTCAGGACCAGGATAAATGATCCCTTATTCCACTCCTACAGAAACCTAGTAGATCTTCTTAATTATTATTAAGGTAAAGAAAAAATAGGATGAAAAAATTGTTTTCATGCAAATACAATACCTAATTAGGTATATCCTTGGGTTAAGATCTGGAAAGGTAGGACATCAAAGAATAGTTAAGACATTAAAGCATCTTAATGTTGTGCTGCCCTAAAAAAAAGACGAACAAGACATTACAAAACGATTAACATGAATCACCACACTATGTGGTCAATTACTGAATACTGCGCGAGAGGCTGTGGTAGCTTCTCCATAGTTTTAACATCAGGATGAAGGTGAATGGAAATATTTAAAATAAATAGTGAAATAGTTGGAGAAAAAACATGGATTCTGACGTACATTGTTATCACTGTAATAAAGCCCCATGAGCTCTGCACAAGGAGGGAGGGGGGGCGTGTAGTCACACAGTCATCAAAGCGGCAACCTTGCCCTGCGTAGTCTGCCTGCCCATGGCTCCGACGGTGAATGACTGAGCAAAGACTGCCCTGATAAAGCGTTCTCATGCTCACGTCCTCGTGCTGGCAAGAGCTAGACCGTTAACCTTCTCAAAATGGCCGCCCGCATGTGGCACCACTTCCTGTGTTGTCGTGATAACACATACCGCGGTCCGTGCCAAACTACTGGATCGGTATTGTAAAACATACACTAATTCAATAAAAGAAGAATGTAGAGAGAGGGGGCACTTTTTTAGAATAAAAATTAAAAATTAACAATGAATTCTAAACGCTGAAAAATGCTGAGCTTCTAGTTTGCTTTGTGCTGGTTGCCTATGTGCGTTGACAGACATCACACTTCCCATAGTTGTAGCAGGAGAATAAAAAGGTAAAAAGGAACAAAAAGGAAACCAATGTCCGTAATCTTGATTTTAAGAGAACATGTCACTGCGCATAGTGGACTGGGCATGAATGGCCCCGTTCTTCATCACAATTGGTGTTCCTGTGAAGTTTCTAGTATATTGTGACCACACTATGTACGGTTTCTAGAGAGCATGTCACTGCGTATACTGGACCATGCGCGAAAGGACCCGTTCTTCATCATGGTCAATGTTCTAGTGAAGTTTCTAGTATATTGTAACCCAGTAGCGGTCGGTGGTAGGAGTGCCGGCCGGGCGGTGACGTGGGGTGGGGGAGGGGCAGGGTGGGGGATAGTAAACCACCTATTACGGCGGAATACAGGTAAGTAAACATTTAAATAAATAAAACGAATTTCGTTGTGAGCGCTGCATCGCCAAATGCAATGCAGTGCGCGCAACGAAATTCGTTTTATTTATTTAAATGTTTACTTACCTGTATTCGGTCGTAATCCGTGGTTTACTACCCCCCACCCTGCCCCTCCCCCGCCCCACGTCACCGCCCGGCCGGCACTCCTACCACCGACCGCTACTGTTGTAACCACGTAAGGCATCCTTTGTTAAAAAGTGTGCCGAAAAACACAGGGATATTGATATGAAGTCCTAGAAGCAAGATAGCCGCATGGGGACTCAAAAAATGTGTGTCAAAGGAGTGATGACTCTAGTAGGTGGCTCATTATAGGGATGATAAGATGAGACAATGATGTTTATATTAATGAGTCGGTATCCAAAGCTGAGTTATTGGGAGGTGTACCTGCTTCACTTATTTGTTATCAATGAACATTAGATGTTTGGTAGTTGATTTTTAGATGATTCTGCAAAAGAAAAGTATTTAGGTTACTACTGTTCATTCCTTGGTATCAAAAGATGGTGTCTTTGTTCAAGTGAAATGACTCCATGGTATGTCATCATTTAATCCATTGGTATGGGTCCCCAGACCGAATACCCAGCGCTGTTCCTTCTTGAACAGGTGGGTTTCATTGGGGACCAGTTCAATGATGGTCCATTGTAGTTCTTGTGTTGTGTGTCCCATCTCTATGAAGTGGGCAGACATCTTAGTGGTTACCCGTTCGCATCTCAATTGCTGCGATGTTCAAACATGCGCATCTTGATCATTCATTTGGTCATGCCAATGTAATGGAGCCGACAGGGGCAGGTAATCATATAGTTTACACTTTTTGAGTTGCAGTTTGTGAAACGCCGTTGTTCCCAACTTGTGTCGTTATTAAATGGGATCCTTTTGCTCTTAGTGGTTAGATGGCAAACACTGCAGTTTCCACATGGGTAGTGCCCAGTGAGAGGGGAGATGAAACCTTGTGGTATTTTCTTATCTCTATTCTGCTGTGGTCTTGTGTGGATTATCATGTCTCGTAAACTCCTGCCTCTTTTGTGAGAGAACGTAGGTTTAGGGAAATGTAGGGTTCCGCAATTCAGAAACCGCCAGTGTCAGTTTATTATCTTACTCACTTGATTGTAAGCGGTGTTGTAGGTGGTTATACAAATTGATCTCTCCTCGCTAGGCTTCGATGGTCTTTCATGGAGGAGGGCTTCCCTGTTGTAATTTTTGGCTCGTTTCATTGCTTTGTCCATAACTCGGGTAGGGTATCTTCTCTTAACCAATTTGTGACATAAGGATTCTGCTTGTTTTCTGAAATCCTGAAGGTCTGAGCAGTTTCTCCTTAGTCTCAAGAATTGGCTGAATGGGAGATTATCTCGTAGATGTCTGGGGTGGAAGCTATCGTAAACTAGGAGGCAATTCTTTGCAGTAAATTTTATGTGTGTTGTTGTTGTTAGTTCTCCCCCTTGGGCGATTATGTTGAGGTCCAGGAATACTAGTTCCTTGTTTGATATGGTGTTGGTGAATTTTAAGAATTCATTTTGATAGTTCAGCCATACTAGGAATTGGTGTGCTGTCTCTTCTCTGCCATTCCATATGATCAGGACATCGTCAATATAGCGTTTCCACATTTTTATATGGGGCAACAAAGGGTTTGAGGGGCTCAGGATCTTGTGTTTTTCCAAGTGGTGTACATACAACCCTGCTATACTTGGGGCAAAAGTACTAGCCATACTGGTCAAGTGCTTCTGTAGATAGAGGGTGTCTTCAAACTGAAAGAAATTCTTGGTTAGGGCCCATTTACAGCACTCCATCAGGACATTTTGTGGGGTTTGGTATTCTCATTCGAATTTGAACTTCTTCAATGATATTCAATGTGTCATCATGTGGAAGACTGGTATAAAGGCTTTCCACGTACAAGCCCATCAAAAACTCGGTCTCAGGGTCAAATGGTCTATTTTGTAGGAGTCTGAGAACATCCTTAGTATCTTTGAAGTAGGTGTCTGTTTTTTGGATTAACGGTCTTAGGAAAGCATTGGCAAATTTTGACAAAGGTGTTCCAGTATGGACCCTATACTTGATACAATAGGTCGTCCAGGTGGGTGTGTAATGTTCTTATGACTTTTAGGGATTGTGTAGAAGTATGCTGTGATGGGGGACTTTTTTATAAGGAAATTACCTTCCTTTTGTGAGATCCAGTCATGGGCAAGTGCTTCTTCCACCATCCTTGTGATGTGTACTCGCAGGGTTTCCGTCGGGTCTTCTCTCAGTACCTCATAATTTCTGTCATCTTGTAAGAGTTTCATGCACTCATGATGATATGTTTCTGCTGTTTGGATCATGTCCACCAAACTGTCAACTTTTGAGGTCAGGAAAGAAGAAAAATGTCCAGCATCATGTGCACACGAGGCCACTAGTAACCTCTCTTATATATCACGGAAATGAACACAAAAAACTATTTGAGGCACCACAAGAAAAGAGCTATCAATTCCTTTTTTTATAAATTATATATCAAAGCTCATTACCAATCCTGAAATATTACAATGGTGCACAAGTCTACATTCATTTTACTCAATCGAAAACTGAAACCTCTTTTGATGTGTGTTACACAGTAGTTGTTTTACCCTGTCCATCAAACTTGTGGTTCATATGTTCAATTTAGAGGTGTGGGCACATCACGTTCCGATAATGGAATTGGAAACCTTTGACCAACAGCCCGACTGACATTAGGTTGTCATTCAAAGTACCTCAGACCGTCCGCCCTATTTCGCTCACACATCCTAGAGTAATTTATTTCTGTTCAGAATCACAAAGGAAAAGCCTAGTAGTCTCAAACGAGACAACAAGCATCCTCTTTAGGCTGGGAAGACTTCCAGCATCTCAGGACTATTTGCTTTTGTTTTTTGTTTTTCAAAAACAAAATCCCATTTTTGGGGGTAAAAAAACAAAAAACTTGGCTGCGCCGTTACATTGACACTTATAGAGCAAAGCTTCAGTGAATTCAGTGGAGCTGCTGTGGCAATGGCTTTGCTAAAGGCACAGAGATCACCGCCTCGCAGATATGTCTAAATACTGAAAAATATTATGATTAATACAACACCCACACACTCACAGGAAACAGTTGCTGCAAAAAGTAAATGTAGTATTAGAGCATTATCAAAAGTGGCCGCTCGAGGCCATGTTTTCCGCAAAAATGAATAATAGGTGCTAATGAACTGCTTGGCCTCACACAGACTGGGGGGTGAAGCAAATTCATTTACCTCTCAGGCTGTTTTATGCACCCTTCTGTGAAACGAAACTGCAGGCTTCCCCAATAGTGTAGATTATCAGATTATATTTAATAAGGGGCTCTCCAGTGCCCCTCAATATCTTTATTTGAAGCATCTGGCAGATCAGACACCAGGAAGGAGCATGAATGCAAGCCCACCACTATCCTTACTTCAGTCCACCAGCTCTATCACTATTTGGGTACACTCATTCTACAGTCCACCTGGGGACCTCTCCAGTCCACCGGGGCTTAACAGCCTGTTCCTGGAAGCAGACTCAGGAGAGCAGGAGCAATGAGACACGGGACCCGGCCTCGAGGTAAGATTCCTCTCATTTAAATATTTACAACACCCGCTCACACACACACCCCTGCGTCCACGCCCCATCCAGTGTCCTTTCTGGCATTTCCCACCTCCCAGCTGCCCAGTCCCCCCCGCAGCACTTCTCAATGGCGGCCGCTGTGCGGCCATGCGCAGCGGGCGTACCACTGGTGTACCAATGGTATATGTGAAGTTATGACGCATACCATTACCGCGCATTCCATTACAATGCATACTAATACTAGGCATATTGCAACAGTAGGGAAGGTGTTGGATAGCAGAGATGTAAATATTACTATTCCCACTTCAGTGACTGCAACCCTCCAACTAACCCTTGCACCCCAAAGCAAACCCTAAACTCTAAAATTCATCTTTGAGCCCCCAAAACACACCCTAAAAATCATATTTGACCCAAATGCACACCCTAATTTTCCTAATTGACCCCAAAACACACCCCAAATTTCAAATTTTACCCCATAATACACCCCAAATTTCATCTCTGACACCGAAACCCATACCCACACTAAAACTTAAAAATATCCCATTGACCTCACAATACGTTGTAATGGAATGCGATGTAAAGGCACCTGCGTTGTTGGGGTTGCGTTGTAAAGGTATTACGATGTAATGCCTGCATTGTAATGGACGTCTCCTGTGCCAAAGGCAAGCCATAGGCTAGCCCGTCTGCGTCCGTCTGCCCCTGGAACGCGCTCAGCACCAAGCACCCTTCCTCTCGGACACTCCACCGCTACGACTCCAGCACCCTCCTCGCCATCAACCCTGGATGCCACATCGCCTGCCAGGACCAACCTCTGTTCTGGACCGGACATCCCATAGCCATCACTGATGGCTACTAAATCACCCACAAGGACCACCCCGACCGTCCAGGAGGAGGCATTGCCATCACCTACAGAAGCACACTCCGACTGACCACGCACTCTAATGACCCAACGGTGGCATGGAACACCTCAACCTCCAGATCCGGACCAACCCCAAGCCCATCCTCTGCGGCGCCCTCATCTGCAGGCCCCCCGGGCCATGGACCCCCGTTCTCCGATACCATTGTAGACCTCATTGCGCCCATGGCTCTCCCATCCACCGACGACATCCTACTTGGTAAACTCAAGTTCCACCTGGACAACCCCAGTGACCAGAACACTACCCCCTCCTGGGGAAGCTCCCCAACATCAGACTCAAGCAGCTAGTCACCGCAGCAAGCCACATAGCACGGTCGAGCACGTCTCTTCCGCCAGCGTGAACTTCAACTACAGCCACACCACCGGACTCTCCTTGACCGACCATCATTGTATACATCACGTCTTCACCATGCCCACCGTACACCACCGCCATCACCCCCCCCCCTCGCAGCTGGATCAAGGCCACCGAAGAACGTCTTGTCAACTCTCTCAACACCACCACTCCGCCAACACTTACAGACGATGACTCTGCAGCGCGCAACCACCACCGATTGATATCCAACTGCGCCGACACCCTGGCACCCCTCAAGAACGGCAATGCGTCAGTACCTTACGCCTGCCTGATGGCAGGCGTAAGGGTGACGCAGTGCCACAGGGATAGGCTGGGCCATGCATTGCTGGAGTTGCGTCATGGCTGTGACATGACTGTAGCAATGCGTGACTTTAGCGCAGACAGATACGTCAGGATTCCAGACGTATCTGTCATTACTTGCGTCATGGAGCACTGTCCAGTGAATACAGCGCATCCATAATGTTGCAAGAAGGGGTAGTGAAAAGTGTTGCAACGCTGTCTTTTCGCAGCGCTGCAACAATTTTCATGACTGAGGCCCAGGAATGCGCACTATCTTATTGATGGTGCGCATTCCTGCTCTGTAGTTTTGTTGCAGGGCAGCGCAGCAACATTGCTTGCAGCGCTGTCCAGCACCAAAACCTGCTCAAAAGAGGCCCCAAGTGTTATCTCTATTTTTAAGACCAGCTATTTTCTGGTTTTAAAAACTGCCTCTAACTGCAGTTTGCGGCAGTTTTTTGGTCCTCCAAAGTTGAGGAATCCCCTTGTAAATATCGCAAAGTGGGGTTAGCAGCCGTTTTTGCACGGGAACGCCTCCCTTGCATGTCATTATCGCTAACAGAAGTGGCGATCTTTAGAATGGATGTTTTCGCCGGAAAACTGCAGCTAACAGAGGTTAGCGGCAGCTTGTACATAAGGCGACAAAAATCTCCCTGCAAAACCGTCGGAAAAGTGCCGCTTAGGTGGCGTTAACTCCTTGTACATATGCCCCTTGGTTTTCACAGAAAAGAAAGAAGGATAATGAACAAAAATTAAATTTCTGTGATGGCATAGACAGAGAAGAAATACTCACATGAATGTTTACACAGGGAACGTTGGCTTTTAACTGTCACAGTGAGCCACAGCACCCAGAACAGGAACCAAGCAAATATTTTATGCAAAGAAAACAGGGAATTTCACTTGGATTTTTCATGTATGGCAATATTATGCTCTTTGGCCTCCCGATTCCGGAATGGGTTGGGGTTTTCATTACAATACCAATGATCATGGATTTTGTACAGATAGAATGGGTACTTTCAATTCGATTTTCAAGTATGAAATTTATAATTGATTGCTATATTGCTACACTCTGGCACTCAGATAATAGTAGGGATAACATGGACTATGCGTAAAGAAAGCAAGACCGTTTTTAGATTTTCTGGGTTAACACACTAAGGGGCCGATTCCGATTCGGGCCGGAAATCTCACCGACCGAGCCGGACCCGGAGATATTTCCGACCGAATCGGACCCGTGCAGTCCGACCGAACGAGTACGATGCGCACGTATGCCATCGGACTCGAGTCGGTCGGACTCCCATTGAAGTCAATGGGAGCCTGTCGTACAACGCGTACGCGGGCTCCCATTGACTCAATGGGTGCGATGCGGACAAGTGCGCCCCCTACAGCGTGTACGCGGCGAAGCGATTCGCGCCGTACACGCACAGGTAGGGGGACCCATGGGTCCCCCTGTGTGCGACTTCGCGCGGCTACGCGTACAGGGGGTCCGACACGGACCCCCAAAGTACGGCTCCGACAGCTCTTTCGAGCCGGAGTGCGTGGCTCGGTCGGACTGCTCCGCGGCGCGCATCGTACTTACCCGGCCGGGGAACGTCTCCATTGCGCGGTGCGAGTCGTGTCCGTGCGAGTCGGTCGGTGCGGTTCGACCCGGGATCGAGTCAGTCGGAGCGGTCGGGACGCCCGGACGAGTCGGTCGGCGAATACGCATCGTACTCGCTCGCCCGGACGCGCGTACGGATCGGTCGGGAAATAGGGCTCCGAATCGGATCCGGTTAAGCCGAATCCGATTCGGAGCCCTACCGGCCGAGATCGGAATCGGCCCCTAAGGGGGATATGTACAATGAAGTAGCGGAGCGTGTCGTTAGCCTCTTGGGCTGAACGACACGATCTGCCTCTTCGGAAACGCAAGGCTGCACCATATTTACAAGAATGTGGTGCAGCCTTGCGTTTCCCCCTGCGATGGCGTTAAGTTTAACAACTTAGCGCCAACGCAGGCACCCTTGCACCAGAGTGCAAAGTGTCTGTGTGCAGGGGAGGATTGGTTGTGTGTAGGAAGGTGTCCCTTGCTGCACATAAACAATCCTAAAATGCCATTTTGTAACTTTCATGTGTGCTGCTTTATGCAGCACAAATGAAAGTTACAAAATGGCATTTTTTTAAAAGGTTTGTTTATGTACAGAAAGGGACACCTCCCTGTACTTAAACAAACCATGGCATTTTGCTTTTTCCATGTGTGCTGTACGAGGCAGCACACATGGAAAAAGCAAAAACGAGGAGAAATAGTGCATTTCTCCTCGTTTCGCCAACTTAAGACCAGGATTTCCCTGTTTTAATTTTGGCACTGCCTCCTATGTATGCCACCCTTGTACATAGGGGGCAGCGTCAAATACAATGGGTGTTACATTGGAACGCCCACCGCAACACCCACTGCACGCCCCTTCCACGCTAACCATAGCGTGAAAGGGTGCCTTATGTACAAGGCAGCGTTAAGCCACGTTAAGTGGCTTAACGCAGCCTTGTACATAAGGCAAGGCCCCTATCGCCACGGGAACGTCACAAAAAGTGACGTTCCCGTGGCGATAGGGGCTTGTACATATGCCCCTGAATTTCATTATACTGAATAAACTATGTTTACATAATAAGTTTTACAATAAATAAATAGTATGGGACCGAAGGCTGCTGCATTTAATTAGAGCAAAAAAGCTGAGGAAGAGTACAAACATTTGTACATTATTTTCTTAGAACGTTTTGCATATGTTCTGATTGATTTTTTTCTTCTTGGTAGGAAACATCCACAATATTTTTTTCCTCCTGATTAAGCGGAACCTACACTCGAAATACTTATGGGTGAAAACAAATTAACTGAAAATAATAAAAGAAAATAATTCTGTGTATGTGCCTACAAACGCAAAATAATTCCAAAATTAAGGAAAATAAACAACATTTGATTATAGCAATATTAGAGTAATACATTCGAATTCATAAACAAATGAAAAAGCATCACCGAAAGTAACCCACAGTGGACAATGAGGCAGTGAATTGGAGGGTGCAATGTAAATTAGCGCGAGTTGTAACAGACTGAATGAGAACAAGGAGGCCAAAAAAGTTGCTTTGATCAAAAGGTTCAGAGTTAAATAGCTGAGCTGGTAAACAAACAGGACCAGAGCATCCGATGATCTACATTTCTTCAGCAGTGACACCATAAGTGGTCATTGTATCTTGGGATGCTTCAACACTTGGTTCAACCCAGAGTTTCTTGCTATAAACCACTCATTCAGCATCTATCACAATTTTAACATGACCATTTGTATTGGGATTACTTAGTCTGTTTATTCATGATCACAACCTTATTCACAATCAGATTCTCATAGACAATGCACCACTGTCTTTCGCTGTAATCACACTTAACGCTTCATATTGAGTATACTGTGTCTTTACCAGAAAAACCTCAACTAATACCTCAGGATTCATAAATTTTTGTATAGCTGCCTTAGGGCTTTACTTAGAGTTTGGTGGAGAAGGTACTTTGTCAAAAACGTGGTGAAGTATCATGCCCAACGTAAGTAACCAAAAAGAGTCCACCCGTCCTAGAAGTAACGGTCCAACCGTAGGTCTTAATAATGGCTCAAGGAAAACGTGGGAGCACTTTGCAGGGTATTTACTATTGGGTGATTAAGTGATTGGTGATATGAGAGTGGGAGGTTCAGGTAGGTGAGTTTTGTTAAAAAATACCTGGCTACATGGAGTCAAATCTTCATTAAATCCTGTAGCTGGTATTATTAAAGGGGGAAGTGGAGACTTACACTGTAATGGGTGTCTGTCTCCTGGTCTACATGTTTCTAGCCTATCCCCTAAGGCTTTTCGTCAGGACCAGGATAAATGATCCCTTATTCCACTCCTACAGAAACCTAGTAGATCTTCTTAATTATTATTAAGGTAAAGAAAAAATAGGATGACAAAATTGTTTTCATGCAAATACAATACCTAATTAGGTATATCCTTGGGTTAAGATCTGGAAAGGTAGGACATCAAAGAATAGTTAAGACATTAAAGCATCTTAATGTTGTGCTGCCCTAAAAAAAAGACGAACAAGACATTACAAAACGATTAACATGAATCACCACACTATGTGGTCAATTACTGAATACTGCGCGAGAGGCTGTGGTAGCTTCTCCATAGTTTTAACATCAGGATGAAGGTGAATGGAAATATTTAAAATAAATAGTGAAAAAGTTGGAGAAAAAACATGGATTCTGACGTACATTGTTATCACTGTAATAAAGCCCCATGAGCTCTGCACAAGGAGGGAGGGGGCGCGTGTAGTCACACAGTCATCAAAGCGGCAACCTTGCCCTGCATAGTCTGCCTGCCCATGGCTCCGACGGTGAATGACTGAGCAAAGACTGCCCTGATAAAGCGTTCTCATGCTCACGTCCTCGTGCTGGCAAGAGCTAGACCGTTAACCTTCTCAAAATGGCCGCCCGCATGTGGCACCACTTCCTGTGTTGTCGTGATACCACATACCGCGGTCCGTGCCAAACTACTGGATCGGTATTGTAAAACATACACTAATTCAATAAAAGAAGAATGTAGAGAGAGGGGGCACTTTTTTAGAATAAAAATTAAAAATTAACAATGAATTCTAAACGCTGAAAAATGCTGAGCTTCTAGTTTGCTTTGTGCTGGTTGCCTATGTGCGTTGACAGACATCACACTTCCCATAGTTGTAGCAGGAGAATAAAAAGGTAAAAAAGGAACAAAAAAGGAAACCAATGTCCGTAATCTTGATTTTAAGAGAACATGTCACTGCGCATAGTGGACTGGGCATGAATGGCCCCGTTCTTCGTCACAATTGGTGTTCCTGTGAAGTTTCTAGTATATTGTGACCACACTATGTACGGTTTCTAGAGAGCATGTCACTGCGTATACTGGACCATGCGCGAAAAGACCCGTTCTTCATCATGGTCAGTGTTCTAGTGAAGTTTCTAGTATATTGTAACCACGTAAGGCATCCTTTGTTAAAAAGTGTGCCGAAAAACACAGGGATATTGATATGAAGTCCTAGAAGCAAGATAGCCGCATGGGGACTCGAAAAATGTGTGTCAAAGGAGTGATGACTCTAGTAGGTGGCTCATTATAGGGATGATAAGATGAGACAATGATGTTTATATTAATGAGTCGGTATCCAAAGCTGAGTTATTGGGAGGTGTACCTGCTTCACTTATTTGTTATCAATGAACATTAGATGTTTGGTAGTTGATTTTTAGATGATTCTGCAAAAGAAAAGTATTTAGGTTACTACTGTTCATTCCTTGGTATCAAAAGATGGTGTCTTTGTTCAAGTGAAATGACTCCATGGTATGTCATCATTTAATCCATTGGTATGGGTCCCCAGACCGAATACCCAGCGCTGTTCCTTCTTGAACAGGTGGGTTTCATTGGGGACCAGTTCAATGATGGTCCATTGTAGTTCTTGTGTTGTGTGTCCCATCTCTATGAAGTGGGCAGACATCTTAGTGGTTACCCGTTCGCATCTCAATTGCTGCGATGTTCAAACATGCGCGTCTTGATCATGCATTTGGTCATGCCAATGTAATGGAGCCGACAGGGGCAGGTAATCATATAGTTTACACTTTTTGAGTTGCAGTTTGTGAAACGCCGTTGTTCCCAACTTGTGTCGTTATTAAATGGGATCCTTTTGCTCTTAGTGGTTAGATGGCAAACACTGCAGTTTCCACATGGGTAGTGCCCAGTGAGAGGGGAGATGAAACCGTGTGGTATTTCCTTATCTCTATTCTGCTGTGGTCTTGTGTGGATTATCATGTCTCGTAAACTCCTGCCTCTTTTGTGAGAGAACGTAGGTTTAGGGAAATGTAGGGTTCCGCAATTCAGAAACCGCCAGTGTCAGTTTATTATCTTACTCACTTGATTGTAAGCGGTGTTGTAGGTGGTTATACAAATTGATCTCTCCTCGCTAGGCTTCGATGGTCTTTCATGGAGGAGGGCTTCCCTGTTGTAATTTTTGGCTCGTTTCATTGCTTTGTCCATAACTCGGGTAGGGTATCTTCTCTTAACCAATTTGTGACATAAGGATTCTGCTTGTTTTCTGAAATCCTGAAGGTCTGAGCAGTTTCTCCTTAGTCTCAAGAATTGGCTGAATGGGAGATTATCTCGTAGATGTCTGGGGTGGAAGCTATCGTAAACTAGGAGGCAATTCTTTGCAGTAAATTTTATGTGTGTTGTTGTTGTTAGTTCTCCCCTTGGGCGATTATGTTGAGGTCCAGGAATACTAGTTCCTTGTTTGATATGGTGTTGGTGAATTTTAAGAATTCATTTTGATAGTTCAGCCATACTAGGAATTGGTGTGCTGTCTCTTCTCTGCCATTCCATATGATCAGGACATCGTCAATATAGCGTTTCCACATTTTTATATGGGGCAACAAAGGGTTTGAGGGGCTCAGGATCTTGTGTTTTTCCAAGTGGTGTACATACAACCCTGCTATACTTGGGGCAAAAGTACTAGCCATACTGGTCAAGTGCTTCTGTAGATAGAGGGTGTCTTCAAACTGAAAGAAATTCTTGGTTAGGGCCCATTTACAGCACTCCATCAGGACATTTTGTGGGGTTTGGTATTCTCATTCGAATTTGAACAGAACTTCTTCAATGATATTCAATGTGTCATCATGTGGAAGACTGGTATAAAGGCTTTCCACGTACAAGCCCATCAAAAACTCGGTCTCAGGGTCAAATGGTCTATTTTGTAGGAGTCTGAGAACATCCTTAGTATCTTTGAAGTAGGTGTCTGTTTTTTGGATTAACGGTCTTAGGAAAGCATTGGCAAATTTTGACAAAGGTGTTCCAGTATGGACCCTATACCTGATACAATAGGTCGTCCAGGTGGGTGTGTAATGTTCTTATGACTTTTAGGGATTGTGTAGAAGTATGCTGTGATGGGGGACTTTTTTATAAGGAAATTACCTTCCTTTTGTGAGATCCAGTCATGGGCAAGTGCTTCTTCCACCATCCTTGTGATGTGTACTCGCAGGGTTTCCGTCGGGTCTTCTCTCAGTACCTCATAATTTCTGTCATCTTGTAAGAGTTTCATGCACTCTTGATGATATGCTTCTGCTGTTTGGATCATGTCCACCAAACTGTCAACTTTTGAGGTCAGGAAAGAAGAAAAATGTCCAGCATCATGTGCACACGAGGCCACTAGTAACCTCTCTTATATATCACGGATATGAACACAAAAAACTATTTGAGGCACCACAAGAAAAGAGCTATCAATTCCTTTTTTATAAATTATATATCAAAGCTCATTACCAATCCTGAAATATTACAATGGTGCACAAGTCTACATTCATTTTACTCAATCGAAAACTGAAACCTCTTTTGATGTGTGTTACACAGTAGTTGTTTTACCCTGTCCATCAAACTTGTGGTTCATATGTTCAATTTAGAGGTGTGGGAACATCACGTTCCGATAATGGAATTGGAAACCTTTGACCAACAGCCCGACTGACATTAGGTTGTCATTCAAAGTACCTCAGACCGTCCGCCCTATTTCGCTCACACATCCTAGAGTAATTTATTTCTGTTCAGAATCACAAAGGAAAAGCCTAGTAGTCTCAAACGAGACAACAAGCATCCTCTTTAGGCTGGGAAGACTTCCAGCATCTCAGGACTATTTGCTTTTGTTTTTTTGTTTTTCAAAAACAAAATCCCATTTTTTGGGGGGTAAAAAAACAAAAAACTTGGCTGCGCCGTTACATTGACACTTATAGAGCAAAGCTTCAGTGCATTCAGTGGAGCTGCTGTGGCAATGGCTTTGCTAAAGGCACAGAGATCACCGCCTCGCAGATATGTCTAAATACTGAAAAATATTATGATTAATACAACACCCACACACTCACAGGAAACAGTTGCTGCAAAAAGTAAATGTAGTATTAGAGCATTATCAAAAGTGGCCGCTCGAGGCCATGTTTTCTGCAAAAATGAATAATAGGTGCTAATGAACTGCTTGGCCTCACACAGACTGGGGGGTGAAGAAAATTCATTTACCTCTCAGGCTGTTTTATGCACCCTTCTGTGAAACGAAACTGCAGGCTTCCCCAATAGTGTAGATTATCAGATTATATTTAATAAGGGGCTCTCCAGTGCCCCTCAATATCTTTATTTGAAGCATCTGGCAGATCAGACACCAGGAAGGAGCATGAATGCAAGCCCACCACTATCCTTACTTCAGTCCACCAGCTCTATCACTATTTGGGTACACTCATTCTACAGTCCACCTGGGGACCTCTCCAGTCCACTGGGGCTTAACAGCCTCTTTCAAGGGGAACATGTGCTTAGCGGTATCGCATTCAAACTTGTCTTTTGTTTGAGGGGTCAGCAAGGCCAGGGTATACCAAAACAGTACAGCAAGTCCCCTCCTCACTTTCCCTAGAGGAGAATTCAAGGAAGTCCAGGACAAGTGAAGAGATATAGTCAGGATCAGAAAACGGCAACTAGCCCTCTTTCCAGGAGTTAGCAGCAAATATAGTCCATCTTCTAGCTTCCAAAGATTTCTGCTGCGTCTTCAGCATCTTCTCCATATTGCAGCAGTGTTACCCATTCTAATTGGTGGGAGCCGCAAGCAAATGGTCACTCTGTAGTAGTTGTAGGAAGATCCTAAACCTATTCTTAAAAAGCCATCATGCTAGGCCATTCTCAACTATGCATAATATTTCTCGACTTAGGGCTATCCCTCCCAGAAAGCACTATTCTAGAGGGCTTTCTAAGATGATGCAAGGGTTATTTCAGCTGCCAGTGCTCCAGCTGCTGTCCATAGACTTGTCTATTAAATGTGAGATACCAACAGCTTCCCTCTAGTAGAAACCTCCTCAAACTGATCCTGTGACCTAGATGACCCCCAATTCAGACCTTTGTGGTAGTTATGATATAAGGCATTTAGGGGTATATTCACAAGAACGTGTGATAACTGCCGCAGGAGTAGTGTAACGCAACTTTCAATAACGCAGCCTATCACGGGAAAATAACCCCGTGTCAACGTGGAATTCACAACAAGGCGGTAGCATGCGATAGCCTGCCGAAACCGCGGACAAAGTCTGCGATACAACCACCACGATGGAGATAAAAACACAAACCACAACACCAAAAAACACGTGATGGGCCAAAGCGCGATGAGGAAACCAGTGACAAGCAGCGCCAGGCCCGCAACACACACCTGGCAAGCGTCAGAAACTTCCATAAAAGCAGAAAAAAACCCCACACACAAACTGACCAACACACAAGCACCATGGAGGCAGCCGGAGCAGGCGCAGAGGACCAGCGCAACCCCACAAGCACCCCGGACGACCAGCCTGGGACCTCAGGGACAGGGAAGGGCAAGGACAAGAAGACCAGGAAGATCAAGTTCAGTCCGCAGGAGAACAGGATCATAGTCACGGAGGTGATGGAACACCATCAACAACTCTTCGTCACCTCCAACGTGTCATTGGGCACCAAAAATGGAATATGGCGGGACATCGTCGACAAGGTGAATGCCGTCGGAGAGCACAAGTGGACAATGGACGAGGTCAAGAGGCGATGGAATGACATCAAGCGGAAGACCAAGGATAAACTCTCCGCCAACCTGAAGGCAGCAACGCAGACTGGAGGTGGGGGCCCAGTGCCACAGCTGGAGCTGGATGACATGGAGGAGCTGGTGTCGACAGTCATCAGTGTGGAGACTGTGGCCAGAGTCGGGGGACTGGACACTGCTCGACAGGACACGACACAACCGCAACAGGGTGAGTGACCACCAGGTACTGGGGGGACAGGGGGAGATGGCCACAATGGCACACATGCACAAGCAAGCAGGGCACAGTGCACACCCACAATCACTCTGGGTCCTCGCCCAGACCCACAGACTGGCACAATGTACAATGCCATGCTGTCTGAATGTCAACCTGTACCATGCGGCTACATACATGTGGACACATTGTAATACACCATCTCCCCTTCACATCACAGGGGCATCATCAACACCTCCTGCAGAGCAGTCACAGCCACTCTTCACTGATGACGAGGAGGAGGACAACACCAGCATCGATACCCAAACCATCCAAGACCTCATTGACCTCATCCACAACTCACCTCCAGGATCAGGGCAGCCCAGCTACATCCATGAGACCCCACCCACCACCCAAACCACCCAGCAGGAGGCACCCACAGCCCCGGCACCCTCCCAAGTCCCCCAGGAACAACAAATGGCCTTCCAACGCCGTGTGCTTGAGGGCCAGAGGGAGACGGCCGAGCAGGTGCAGGTGGGGTTCGAGCTCATGGCTACCAAACTGGATGCCATCCTTGGGTGTCCATGTCTGCCCCATGGACTCCAGCGAGCCCTGACTGACATCTCTGGAGTCATGACGCGGAGGGAAGAATACCTGTCCGCTCAGAGTGGCCCCAGCGATGCCAACCGTGAGCTGGCACACATGCGGAGGCTCATGGAGGACATGGTGCGGATGGAGACGGAAAGGATGGCAGCCTCCGCTGCACATCAGCGAAATGTAGCTGGGATCTACCGTGCCCTGCATGTCCTCATCATGGCATTGCTGCCACAAGGCCTGGCGATGATGAATGCTGCTGCCCCCACACCATCCACATCTCCGCCCCCTGGTGTGTTAGTGCCACACAGTGCGGCCGACAATCCTCCTCCGGCCCCTGATGTGTCAGTGGCACACAGTGCCGCAGCCGGCACTGCATCATCCACAGGTGGGGCAGGGCACACACCCGGGGACGAGGACGTGGATGGGACTGTGGTCAGGAGGGCCAGGCACTAGCATCCATTTCCGCCACCTTGCCTGTTTCTGCTTGGTGACGCACATGGCCTCAAGACCTACCACTGACCCCCAATACACTCCGAGGCACTCACCTAGGACAGCGACATGGACTGCCACATCCTGTTAACGACCAATGACACGGCGGACAAACTGCGGACTGTACCCTTCCTCTTCCGCAGTACAGCTCATCCAGGGATGGACACTGGCTGGCCCTCCACGGGCCCATATTGTGTGGTGTGCTCGGCATTGCCCTGTACCGCTCCAGCTGCATGACTGCACTGGATGTGCAAATAAACATCCAGTGACGCACTGCTGTGTAATGTCTTACGTCATTCCTGTGTGGATGTGTGGATGAATGTGGGGACAGTCCCTTCCCTTGCGTCAATGATGTTCATCCTGTGGGATGCGAGTATGGGGGTGCGACATTGCATCTTGTGTAGCCGGTTCCGTGAACACTGCAGCAGGGAAACACGCATCAGTCACTTCCTTGTCCGGACATGGACTGGACCACGCCCAGAGCCCATGAGTCATTGTTGCAAGCCCTGCGCTGGTCCGGCGTATGGCAGGCCAGTCCACTCCACTTACGCCCTGAGGGGGGGCCCTCATTGCTACCCGTCGCAGCCGTACACGCTGGTGGTGTGCAGGTCACTGGTTTAGTCGTCAGCATGTCACAGCCACTCCCTGAGGGCAGGTTTTCACACACACCACACCCATCTGGCACAGGCATCATAGGCCATGTGACTCCGCCAACATAAGGGTCCGACGACGTCACATTCCCCTCTTCCGGTGGTGACTGGATGACGGACGCCCCACGGTTTGCACTCATATAGGGCCCATGAGTTGTTGCACACAGGGTTAGTGGCATCCGAGGCCTTGAGTGCGGCACAGGCCTACCGCCACGTGGCGCAGACTGGGGTTGCACAGGGTTAGTGGCATCCGAGGTCTTGAGTACGGCACGGGCCTAGCGCCACGTGGCGCAGACTGGGGTTGCACAGGGTTAGTGGCACCAGTGGCCTTGCGGACGGCACAGGCACCCCGCCACGGGACGGTGACTTTGGGTGCACTGAGTCAGTGGCACCTTGAGCTGCTGAGCGGGTGTGCAGCCTGCGATGATGCCCCGTCCCGGCGGTCCGGACGGCTCAGGTTTTGTGTGCCCTGCTGGACCGCAGTGTAGGCCAGAGCCAGCGGACAGCGTGGGCCTACCGCTACGTGGCGTCGCTTCCGGGATCCCAGAGTTGGTGGCACCCATTGGGCTGAGCGGGTGTGCAGCCTGCGATGGTGCCGGGTGCACTGGTATGTCCTCTGCCATGGAGTAATCAAGACCCAGCACCAAACGTGAGACCTGGTGGCCTGCGGAGCGGGGCTGCATGATGTGGAGGGTGCCATGTCCACGGACCCCGGGCTTGTGGCTTGCAGCGGCACGTGGTGGGACCTCCTGTCTACGCGCCGGTGGTGGAAGGTGAGCATTGAGGCCTGGGTGTGCATTGGCGGGCATGCTCCGATGGGTGGCGGGAGGGGTTGTGGTGCCTCTGCCTGGATGTGCTTGGGCGGGCAGGCGATGTTGTCTTGTGCAAGTGTGTGTACTGTGCCAGTTATGTGTCTGGGCTCTGTTTCAGCTGACGGCTCTGACTCAGATGTGTGACCTGGTGTCCTGCTATGCATACTGGCACGTGGTTGGGGACACACCGGTGGCAGCAGGTGAGCAGTGTGGCCTGGGTGCACAGGGGTGGCACGTTCTCTCTCTCTCTCTTCCTCTCTCTCTCCTCTTCTCTTTCTCTCTCTCCCTCTCTTCCTCTCTCCTCTTCTCTCTCTCTCTCTCCTCTTCTCTCTCTCTCTCTCCCTCTTTTCCTCTCTCTCTCCCTCCCTCTCTTCCTCTCTCTCTCCCTCCCTCTCTTCCTCTCTCTCTCCTTCGCTCTCTCTCTGTCCTCTGATGTGCGCAGGACACACCTTCTCATCATGTTTTTGTCTTACAGGCTGTGACCTACGTATTGTCCCGAGGAGAGCGGCCATGTGTCTTCATTTTATTTCGTTGTTCATTTTAATAAAGTTTCATTTGTTGCTTCAAAAGTGGATGTGTGCTGCTCATTTCTGTGATGACACATGCATGTCACCAGTTGTGATTGTGCGGCATCGAGCGGAATGTTCTGTACATGTTTAGGTGTGGCTGATGTGGCATGTCTTTGGTCGGGGGGTGCCAGGGAGGGGTGGTCCTGGGGGTGGTGTCGGTGGGTGTTGTGGCCCTCTTTGGTGTCCGGGCCGCATGATGGGTGGCTCCATGGCATCTGTTGCACTTCCGATGTGGCCCTGTGCTGTGCTCCCTTTTGGTTTGCAGGCTGCCTTCCGACTTTACACCAGGTCAGAGCAGGTGTAGATTTCCTGGTGCTAACGCGCCTTATCGCCTATTTTGTGTTTTTATCGTGGATGTGGCTGGTCGTTGTGAATGTTGAGGTGTGCTGTTGTCTCGGCTTTTGTCACGGGAACGCCTACTCTGCATCTCATTAGCGATATTTGCGAGGGTCCTCTGTGGCGATGTTTTTTGCAGCTGCTATCGCGGGTAAACTGGTGCTGTGGGCTGTTTACACCGGTTTGTGAATGAGGGGGTAAATTTATCACGACTTTGGCTGTGATAAAGTGCCGTTAATTCGGCGATAGCTCCTTGTGAATATGCCTCTTAGTATTATTGCAACTAAGAAGATGTAGCGAGCAGCAAGGCACAGTAGTGCAACAGTAGGTTAAATCACAGATGCATTATGGTGATTGGTATGATGTGATTGGTGTGATGGTTTGTTAAAAGGAGGTACTTCAAGCTAGGATAGGAAGATTGAAAGGGAAACTTCTATACATGTTAAGAGTCATACCCTTGAGAAGGAATGCTTTTTTAAAACATATTTATGTTGTAACATACATGCAACAAAATACACATTATACATTGCATTTTTGAAGTAAGCGACATCATAACATTTGCATGTTTGAATACTAAGTCAGAAAAACATAACAATATATTGTAACATGATATCACAACTGGAGTTTTACTTCCGCATGATATACATTTACATTCAGATTCCTGGTCTGTAATGTCCATACTAATGTATGGATCAGTCATGTCCACAAATAGCTTTTAATAATACTGCAATGCAACCCCTGACTCACATCATGGTAGTACATCTGTCATAATCGTATTTACAACTGCCATCATGGTCACATTATCTCCAGTAGACATAAACGCTACCACAAGTATTTCTGACACGGAGACCTGATGTCACATCGATATACTATTCAAGATTATGTCCAAGCCTGTTACCCTCACACCCAATCTATTGCTACGCTGTAAGTCATTGAGTACTCTGTTCTCCGCTTCTGCCCACATTTTTAAATCAGTCTACCGCTGGTTAAAGGATAGAGAGTTGTTATGCTTCCAGGACATTGCAGTCTATCTTTTCACAAGCAAGATAGCTAGATCATCAAACTTTGTTTCTACCTTAAGCTTTTTGTCTTGACAAAGTCCCCAGAAGGCAAATGTTAGGATCTGCGTACGGGGGGAACCCCTAAAATTTGATACCCTAAAAGATACCTCAATAGCACTTTCTCAGGTGGATGGATCAGGAACGGTGTTAAACCTCAATTTCATGAGGCGTGTCCCAAGTCATCACATCAAAAATACAGTCAGTTAAGAAAGGACAGAATCAATAAGCAGGTTCTAGGGTGGAATTATAAAACCTAGAAATATTTATTACAAAAATTCAAAAGGTGTAATACGGAAATTACGGCATGCGGATGCATGAAGTCATTGCCTTGAAGGCTCTAAGCAAAAGGACGATACAGAATTATGGGCAAAATCAAGAATATTCTAAGTCCCAATGAGCCGCCATGGACTGACCACCACTGCGTACACTTCGCCATCAACAAACCCAAGGCACCCAAATCAGCCCCACGCCCACCTCGAAGGAACTGGAGAAAGGTTACCAATGAGCAACTCAACTCCACCCTCACCCGAGACAACCACACCTGGGCACCCGACGCAAACGACGCAGCCAGAGAACTCCACACCTGGATCTCCAACTGCGCAGACGAGCTCACCCCGCTACGCAACCCCGACAGACAACACCCCAGGAAAGCCGCCTGGTTCACCACCGCTCTCCAAGAAGCCAGACGCACCTGCAGACGCCTGGAGAAGAACTGGAGAAACACCAAGACAACCGAAAACCACACCACCTACAAGGACGCCATGACGGACTACCACAACCAGATCAGAGCCACCAAGAGGAACTTCATCCACAACAAAATCCTGGCCAACTCCACCAACTCCAAGAAACTTTTCAGTGTCATTGAAGAATTCACCAATCCACGCAGCGAAGCCACAGACATCACCCCATCCCAAGACCTCTGCGACAAGCTTGGAACCTATTTCCACCTCAAGATCAAAAACCTCTACGACAACTTCATGGACCATCCACCAGGCACCATAGACGGCTCCCGGCCCCCAGAAACACCAGCCAGCCCACCATCTCCAACTGGACACCAATCACGGCCGAAGACACCGCCTCACCATGAAAATCATCCACTCGGGGGCCCCCACCGACCCCTGCCCCCCTCACATCTACCACAGAGCCGCAGCCGCCATCGCACCCGAACTACAACGCACCATCAACATCACCTTCAAAACAGGCACCTTCCCAGACGACTGGAAGCATGCAGAAGTCAGACCCCTGCTGAAGAAGCCCACAGCTGACCCCACCGACCTCAAGAACTATCGGCCCATCTCACTCCTCCCCTTCGCAGCCAAAGTTGCAGAGAAATCAGTCAACAGGAAACTGACATGATTCATTGAAGAGAACGCCGTCCTCGACCCGTCCCAATCCGGATTCCGAAGCAACCACAGCACAGAGACCGCCCTACTCACCGCCACAGACAACATCCGCACCCTCCTGGACCAAGGCCACTCCACAGCCCTCATCCTACTCGACCCATCAGCGGCCTTCGACACCGTCTCCCACCGCACACTAGTCGCCAGACTACACGATGCAGGCATACAAGGAAAAGCCCTGGAGTGGATCTGATCATTCCTCACCGGAAGAAGACAAAGGATCAGACTCCCACCCTTCCTCTCCGACACCATGAAAATCACCTGCGGAGTCCCACAGGGTTCAGCACTGAGCCCCACCCTTTTCAACATCTACATGGCCCCCCTCGCAGCCATCGTCTGACAACACGACCTCAACATCGTATCCTACGCCGACGACACCCAGCTCATCCTCTCCCTCACCAAAGACCCCACCACTGCCAAACTCAACTTCCAGAAAGGAATGCAAGACATCGCAGTCTGGATGACCAACAGCTGGCTGAAGCTCAACGCAGACAAGACAGAAGTCCTCGTCCTCGGTACCACCCCTTCTGCATGGGACAGCACCTGGTGGCCGACTGCCCTCGGAAGCCCACCTACCCCCTCAGACCACGCCAAGAACCTCGGCATCATACTCGACTCATCACTCACCATGAACCGACAGGTCAACGCCGTCACCTCCAGCTGCTTCAACACCCTCCGCATCCTCCGAAAGACCTTCAAGTGGATCCCCCCTGAGTCAAGGAAGACAGTCACCCACGCACTCATCACCAGCAGACTGGACTATGGAAATGCACTCTACGCCGGCATCAACAAGACCCTACTCCGCAAACTCCAGACAGTACAGAACACCGCCGCCAGACTCGTCCTCGGCATCCCCAGACACGAACACATCAGCCAACACCTACGAAGTCTCCACTGGCTCCCCGTGGAGAAAAGAGTCACTTTCAAAATCCTCACTCACGCCTACAAATGCCTACACAACAACGGACCCAAATACCTCAATGACAGAATCAACTTCCACGTACCCAAAAGAAACCTCCAATCTTCCAACCTCGCACTGGCCGAAAACCCAGCGCATCCACAGAGCCAGAGCAGGCGGAAGATCCTTCTCTCACATTGCAGCCAAGACCTGGAACGAGCTACCGGCAGACATCAGACGCGCCCCCTCCCTGAACACCTTCAGGAAGACCCTCAAGACCTGGCTTTTCGGCTAAACAGATCTGCGGACCCCCCCGCCCCCCCCTCAGCGCCTTGAGACCCTCACAGGTGAGTAGCGCGCTTACAATTCCCTGATTGATTGATTGAATGAGAAGCAAAATCAGTAAGGAATAAGAGTACATCTCTGGTAGCATCAGAAAGGTCTCAGCTCACCCCAAGTTTGAGGGTTTATATATGAAATCACCTCATATGATATAAAAAAAGCTGCAAATTCATCATAGTGTAAGTAAAAGAATACAATTCAGCAAATCAGAACACAGAAATAAAATTAATAAACCTCTGATTGCTTTATCACCTAAGTACTATCCCACTTGATGACAAATGATTCTGTCCCTTCTAGGCCAATGTCACCTGGAGACGGCAGAACAAACTAGTTACAAAACAACCGTAAACTATTGCGAATTAATGCAATACAGTGAGCAGGCAGAAGAAACCTTGGGAAAGATGCAATACTGAGCCCATGTGAGAAAATCTTCTTCAACTATGTCAATCAGAAATAAAAAAAGATGACTTTGCTTAACTAGCAGAGGCCTAATTAGCATAAGCCAACAAAATTCACTATAACAGGTCATAGTAAAATTGTTTAAATAACCTGAGATAAGCGTACATATGCAAATTTGAGTGCAAATCCATATTAGCATGATGTTAAGGTCTCAAAGTCTACCCTATCAAGTAAAGCCACCGGCTGGAGCCTCCTTGTAGATATTTTAGGTCTGCTACATCCCCACTCTAAAGAGAGCAGCAGCGGTCCATGATCTGAAAGCATGCATGCGTGTAAGGTATTTACTGCTAGTAACCCTAGTATGTACATGCATTGCGTGGAACATGTGGTCAATGCTGGAATACAAGTATACACATGTGATTAGTGAGAGTGCTCACTGTGTTTGGGGTGTGTAATGTGCCAGGTATCTATCAACTGCCTAGACTGCATTCCCCAAAGAGCAAGAATACATGGTATAATATATTGGACCCTCCACTTTTTTTGTAATCAGACCCATTTTTCTTCAGTTACATGTGTTTCCTGCAGACAGGCAAAGCACCCCCCCTGCTGTCACAAATAAATGTTTGGTTGGGTTGCAATACCTCTTATATTCCAGGACATGACGTTACATCTATGGCCAAGTTACAACCCTGTAATTGGTAAAACACAGAAGTCAACAGGTTAATTCTTCCTACCGTCCCGTCTTTCAGCATAGTCTTAATGGGAACACTTCAAGTATAATTTTTGCAACCTAATATTTCACTCCTTGTATGCCCCTTGTGGGATAGCATTACATGCACTATGTTTTCTTTATCCATCTCAAACAAGGAAACAAATAATAAGCATCTGTTCTGGACAATGTGGGCCATTATTATTTTCCAAACAACAGCCCCACGCATTTCCAAGTTACTCAGAAACCACTCATGTGCTCTTGAGTGCATTGGAAGGAAGGCTGGCCTGATAATAAACAATAGTGTGCTCCCAGTGAATTAATATGGGTTACTGCCTGCTGAAGTGTCCCTCAATAGGTGGTTCACTCATCAGTCCCACTTCATTTGTTCCACTCGACATGTTGGCACGGAAGTGGCCTCTCAACAAACACACACGTATTGGCTTTTTCTATAATCTCTAATCATTTGGAGGCATTTCTTGTGATAGCTATGTCACAATTACTTATTCTCAATTTCACTACCACCCATCAACCTAAAGTAGGCCGTCTGTCATCATGGACTCTTAAGGCTCTTGAGACTTCTGCTTCTTGTTTGGTCTGAACTCGCTTCAGTACTTGCACTCCTGAAAAGGCATGGTTCTGATCCAGTTTCTGATGTTCCCTCCACTTTAAAAATTCTTTCACAGCTTTGATTTGTTCAACCTTAGCTTGGCTTCTAGCCAGCCTGTTAAGAGTCTTTTTAATCCGTTGACTCCACTTTCTTTGCTTATCATTAGAGTCCTTCATTTCTTCATTTGCCACAAGCCACTTGCCACTAGCATTTCTGCCGCTTTCTGCTTAGTCCATGCCATTGTGTCACTTGGTTCCAGAATTATGGCCCTCACTGCGATGGCAGTTGGACGGGTGTCCGACTGCAATCACTGCGGGATGGAGACCGCCCACATGCATTCGTTGGCTCCACCCACTATATTGGGATCTGACCACCGGGAAAACGGTCGGAAACAAGCATTTTACTATTGTGGCTTGTGCTAGGCCGGGAAAAGGGCCACAACAGTAAAATGAATGTCTACAAACATCCATGCACCGTGTGCTAGGCATCATGTGGTGCCTGGTACACAGTGCAGGGATGTTTGAGGAGGCACTGCATGTGCCCCCTGGCTCTGTAGCTGAGGCCCACAGGGAACGGGGGCCCTGCTAGGGGCCCCCAAAAGTCCTTTTAAATCTGGCTTTTACTTTGCAGTGGGACCACCATGTAAAGGCTGAGGGAAAGAGACATCTAATCCCTACAACCGTGCCTCCGCAAGCACCGCCTCCATTGTAGGGATTAGGCTATGACCGCTGCCCCGATGGGCTCCTTGAGCCTCTTGGAGGCAGCGGTCTTTCCCCCAGCCCAAATCGCTCCGACCGCCGGTATCTTAATCTGGCAATTGGATCGACGATGCACTGGATGTCGGGCGGGACAGAGCCTGAGTGCAGGCGTGGCCAAGGGAAGCAGGAGCCTCCCAGCCACACCAGGCCGTCAAGCAGCGAGACACAGAGAGCCTCGCGTTCTTCACAACGAAGACCTGCTGAGGACTTCCAACGTGGTGGTGGTGCTCTGCCCCCCTTTCCGGCTACCGAGCCAACCGGGGGCATTGTGCTGCTTGCAGTCCCTGCTGCATTGCTATGTTCCACTTCTTCCGCATTGCTGAGTTCCACCGGAGGCATTGGGCTTGCTTCCAGCCTCGCCACAGGGCTTAGTCATGTGCAGGGCGGCGGCCCCTTCACGTTTCTTTTCTGTGAGGTCCGGGCAGGCGGCTCGATCACTCCCGCCAGCAGCCGCAAACCTGGACAGTGTGTTCAGTGCCAAGTCGCACCAAGCTGTTAATTACAAGGTGGGGATTCCCGCAGCTTCTTTCCCCAGTTCATACCGAACTGCCCCTGTGTGAGTTGTGCCCTTTGCCTGCTCCACAGAAACCGGTAGAGCATTTCCTGGCAACACGGCAGCCTGGGGGTGCAGGGGAAGTCCTGTTATGAATGCAAGCTTCCCTGAGTTAATTTTATGAAATGTTCATATGGAATTGCTTAGTTGGCAATGTAATGGTGAACAAAGTGATTGGGGCCTAATGTGCTTTACATTTGATACACAGTGATGGTGGTCAAATCTGCTTTGCCTATACTACAAAGGGATTTATGATCTACGTATTCTTATGACAATTGCCTAATTGGGGAAGTGATTTATGATCCATGCATTTTTATGACAAGTGCCTAGTGGTGCAGTGATTTATGTGATTGTGGTCTATGTGTTTTATGCAAAATACAAAGGATATTTTTATAACCTTGTGTGGAGTCTCTTTTGGAGTGTGCCTAGTGTTTCACTGGTGTGTGTGTGTGTTGCTCGAACTCTTTACACATTGCCTCTGGGATAAGCCTGACTACTCTGCCCAGCTACCAAGGGGGTGAGCAGGGGTTATCTTGGGTGTGTAACTCCCTTACCCTGACTAGAGTGGTGAGTTCTGCTGGCTTAGGTGCAGCCAACCAGAAACCCCATTTCTAACATAAACCATTAAAAATTCCACCTGAATAAAAAATACGAGAGGGATTCCTTTTTCATGCCCACTCCTAGTTCCTATTTAGAAAGGTTGTAAAACCGCTTTCTCGAGTGGGAAATCATTTTCCAACTCTTAAAAGGGCTTTTGTGCATGAAGAAAAGCAATTTTGCGAATCGCAGCGTTACAATTGCAAAAGTGCTCTTTTGTCTGTTGACCTGTAGTTAGTAGTAGACATGGATATTACGTAGGTGTAGCACCTACAGTTGTTCTGTTAGGCCATGAAGCCAGTATAAGGAAGACGGAATAAAAACAGGGCGTAGTTTTGCCCATCCATTATCTCCTCAACAGAAAATAGGAGGTACTTGACAATCTAGGGATCGGGTAAGGGCTCAGCCCTTTGAGGACATTTGAAAGAGGTCAAAGGGTGAATGATGTCGCACTTACTTCCACTGCCTTTCTGGTCAATCAGTGTCCATGCAGTGTAAACAATACTCGAAAATTCCCCTATGGCATTGAGGAGAAAATAAACTTTAAAAGTGGCATAATGTTCTGAAGTCCTTTTCAATGGACACACAGGATTTGATAGAACGTGCTACAGATTTGTGTAAATAAATGTTTTAATGTGCACCATTCGTAGTAATTTACCATTAGATACCCACCACTGCTGCTTAAGTTTGAAATTCACAGTTGGTTTATATGGTACCTCATGCCATGCAGCAAGGCGCGCGCTGGTACCAGCGCATGGGAGCAGAGGGACTGTGTTGGGAAATGTCTTTATAAAAACATGCTGGCTTCAGCACTCTTTTGATAATGGTAATTGCACTTGAATGTGGGCATCAGTTTCCCATTTTGCATATAATTGGAAGGATTTTCGATGATTTGGCTTAACTTTTATTATGTATGAATATTCAATTAAACAGGCAATCTGTCATTTTGCGTTTCAGCTCGGTGGCTATTTTAAGAGAAATGACACTGATTATTTTGCCCTTCTGTTTTGCGACAACCTTCAGGATATAAAATATGTTGATTCTTCGTCTTTTAAAAAATATGTGTATTTAAATTAAACAGTAGCTAAAAATTCCATATTCCACGCGGAACCTCCCCTCATGAAATCTATTGTAGGAATTTCATAGGCTAGCGTGTCAACTCTTCAGAGAGGGCTGACTTACAAACTTAGGGCTCAGCCAGTGTCAGAGAGCAGGGTGCACAGATGACTTATCTTGATAAGCTCCCTCTCTGTTGGTTAAGTGTCGCGTGATTGAGGGTTTAAGTAATAATGCAAGTAAACAACTCCGCTCAATAGAAATAGTTCATGTCCACTTCAGACCAAGCATTGGTATAGCCAACAGGTCTTGTCTAAGCAAGAGCTATTAGCTTTGCCAATGTGTTTTAGTTATGTTGTACACCAGTGTGGCTGCTGTTCAGCATGGCTAAAAGAGTGGCGCAGAGTAGAGTGTCATAGAGTAGATTGGAGTGTTGTGGAGTACTGTACAGTGTAGTGGAGTAGAGTAGAGTGGAGTGGTGTAGAGTGGAGTGGTGTAGAGTGACATAGAGTGGAGTGACTTAGAGTGGAGGGGCGTACAGGGGAGTAGAGTGTTGTGGAGCGGCATAGAGTGTCGTAGAGTGGGGTGGCATAGAGTGGAGTGGTGCAGAGTGGAGTAGAGTGGAATAGTGTGTGTAGAGTGAAGTGGAGTTGAGTGGCATAGATTGGAGTAAAGTGGCATAGAATGGCATATAGGGATTTGCGTACAGTGGAGAAGAGTGTCATAGATTGAGTGGCAACGAGTTGAGTAGAGTGTCATAGACTAGAGGGGTGCAAAGTGGAGTAGAGTGGAGTGGCATAGAGTGGAGTAGAGTGGCGAAGAGTGAAGTGGTGTGGAGTGTCAGAGATTGGAGTGTTGTAGAGTGGAGTGTCATAGAGTGGAGTGTCATCGAGTGGAGTGCCGTAAAGTGGCCTAGTGTGGTGTAGAATGGCGTAGAGTGGAGTGGCAAAGAGTGGGGTACAGTGGAGTAGAGAAGTGTGTTGTAGAGTGGAGTGGCAATGAGTGGAGTAGAGTAGAGTGGCACAGAGTGGAGTGGCATAGAGTGGAGTGGCGTAGAGTGTCATAGAGTGGAGGGGCATAGTGTGGCACAGAGTGGAGTAGAGTGTCTTAGACTGAAGTGTCTTAGAGTGGAGAATGCATGGTATTGAGTGCACTGCCATTACAACACATTTTCAATGGAAATGACCATTAGATTTGCTCAGACATACAGTTTTTCTGATAAAACGTTACAGTGCACAAATGATAAAGTTTGGAAGGCATCACCCACTGTATTGATTTGTTTTGATCTTATTAAAATATTTGTTTCCAGCACACTTCCAAAGTACAAACAAAATGTGCTTCATTTATGTTTTCCAAATTGTGAAATATTTCAGAATTTCAGACATTTAAATTTAGTGGTGTGCTAGAAAAAAGCCTTTCCATTCACACCCCCTCCACCCCCAGATTAAAGGCTAAATACTCTCACTTTGAAGTCAGAGAAAGAAAAGTAAATGCCAAGCCCCCTCAGAAGACAGATACTGACATGTGACCTCTGTCTTTGAATACACAGCAAATGAGATAAGAACAACATGTATAGCCCTGTTTAGAGAAAGCGAGCTCTCGTGGAATAATACAGTAAACAGGCTATGCTTCATCAGAGGGAAAAACCCAAGCTGGACAACCTAATACAAATAAAGCCAGCAAATAGAAAGCAAGCAACTGTGAGGAACAAAACACAAATCCAATGGTAAGCAATGGGCAGAATGCATTCCCAGGGAAGCTTGCAGAATGTCCCCAAGAAGACATAGAGAAACAAGACAGCTGCGCTGTCTGGTAGACTTCGACCTAGAAAGGTGCCATTCTGAAATTATTGAAAGTCTCAGAAAAATATTATCAAGAAATTGAAGACTGTTTGGCAACCTATGCATTTTCACATACATGCTAAACTTTTGCTCAGCCCTTTCACACTCACACACGCACAGACACATAATAGTGCACACAGACACACACATTGCAGAGACAACAATAGAGCTTTTGTAGCTTGTTTAAGTCAAAGTTTCAATTTGAAAAGTATTTTTTGGCTTCTTGACACCTTTTGTGCGTTCATTAATCTGCTTGAAACTGTCCGAAAAAGTTAATTTACTTTAGGTTCTTTATGGCACGTTTTGTGAAGATATGTCAAGCAGAAGACTACAAATGCGGCAAAAGTTTCCCATTCTAACTCTCAAAGGGTTCTCCACAATACAAAAAAAATAGCTGAACAGAAGTGCACTGAGATTGGCAAGTCAATAGAACTGTACACAGTTCCGCTCATAAACTGAACCTTGGACTTTTCTCAAGGAAGTGCCTTTGTTTGGTGTAAATCCATTCAGTCGATGTCAAGACATTCAGGGCATTAGTTCTTAAATAGTGTTGCAGTCTGGGCATGAAAACTAAGGTTGCATTTTAGAGATATTTAGACTATTAGTTAGAGGATTCGCCTTCGATTCGCAAATCCATTGGTGATTCAGAACTCCAGCGCACCATTGGATACCTTTTTGGGGAGCATTTTCTCTGTTCATGTGATGCAGATTTGCGAATCGGTCAGCAGATGTAGAACCTTCCATGCCCTGATTGGCTGGCTATCACAGAAAAAATTCTTTTGAGACTGCCAATACCATCACAGTGCACGGAAGCATGTTGGGAAAAATAAGAAGGAAAAGGGCATTGGGGGCATTGTGAATCTACACTGACCTGCAGGCCCATGTGAGGGCTAGGGACCCAAAAACTTCCCCTGACAATAAAACAAATATTGAAATATTTATTTTTTATTCCTTGATTTGCCAATCCTGGGCCATGCCTGTGTCCATGCGACCCAAAGAGATTACAGGATTTGTGAATACCGCATTGAATTTGCGAATCCTGTTAAAAAATGGAAAAAAGTATTCAGTGCACTACTGCTGCGCTTGATCAATAACATTTTGTATTACAAGGGTAAACACAAAATGGCAGATATTACAAAAGGTTACAGTGGCGTAAACAAAATGGCACCCTACCCTAATTATTTCTATGTTTTTGTTTTCACTTACTGTATAAATGCTTAAATGTGATGATAAACTTCAAAGGACTATGATAACAACTGCGCCTCGTTTCTCTCAGCCTGAGGCAGCAATTTAAAATTACTCAAGTAGTTCAGTTCACAAATCCAGATTGCTTCTATTTTGTATAATTAAAGTGTCCCTTGTTATTGAAAAGAACAACTAAAGAGCTGCCGGGACCTGACTGCAGTGCAACAATACATGCAATTTGCTTGGGACCCCCTGCTGAGTACACTCAACAGTTCAAATTCCCCATTACCTGGTAAAATGGAAAAGCATTTCAAAATAATGCTTGCCTGGCATCAATAAATAGACTGGACGAAATATGTGCCAAGCATTTAAGATAATTTCCAGATGGAAATTGAACCAGAAAAAACTAATAGCAATAAACAAATGCAAACGCAATGAATCTTACTGGGAATCTCTTGAGTATGCCCTGGCAATTGGTAACCGAATTGTGTAAAGGGCGCAGTCTAGTTAACAAAGACATAACAACATTGAATATAATAATAAAAAGTATTGTCTTCTAACACTTTTTTAGTAAAGTATATTCCAGTGTGCATCAAAAGAAAGGCTTGTTTTATACAAATAGAGCGGGTACATTCCTGAAACTACTAATCAAATGTTACAGTTGAAACATAGCACAGGTGTATTCTGTCTATACTTACCTACCCAACACTACTACTGATAAAGATCATGTTGCACATTATAGGTAGTGCAATTTTGGTTCCAAGAAAACAAAATGGGTGTCCTCGGAAAACAAGAGCTAGATATGTTTCCCTGCTTGGCCTAATTACTTGCCTGGCTAGAACCCCTCACAGTATTATGACTTTTTTAATCACTGGCAGGCATTTTTTGGACTTCCCCACGGCGATGCCTATAAAATAGGCACCGCAATGGGAACATCAAAGGAAGTTCCAGCACTGCATGCCGTGCTGGAACTGGGGGTGCAGGCACACAAGGGGGCATATTTAGTGCCCCCCTGTGTGCATTCACATGGAGTGAGGCACAAGGGGACCCAGGAGAGCCCCCTTTCTTTCCTCACCGCCGCTGTTTTCATGGACCACGGCGGTCCTGCCAAGCATATTACTGTCTCAAAACCGCCGTGCCACCGCCAGGGAACGGTGGTTCCGTGACCGCATTGGAGGTCCCAGGGCATCACGGCTGGAAGGATCGTAATGTGGAGGTTGGAAGACCACCACTGCCGCCTCACCTTGAGTCGTAATTAGGCACTAAGCATTGCTGCCACTCCGTGTCTCTTCCCCACTCCTCTCTCCTTCTGCATCCTCTGAATCTGAACATTACCAAGCCGATGGGGGTTTATGTGGCATGTGTGAAAACATCATCAGTATTCACATATCTTGAACCTTTTCACACATGCTTTTAATTTGCTGAAGACATGAAGCACACAGTTGAAAAGACAATGCACGTGTACATTATCTGTACTGAAACACATGAAATAATGCAATATCGATTGAATCCAGCCTTGGGCGCTCAGCACGGGAGCCCACACTCCCCAAGGTTTCACATCACTCACCCTACAACCCCCAAACTTGTTCACTTGTTACAGAGTGGGAATGAGTGCGGTTGGTGAGTTCTGTCCATAAATGAGTTATGGGCATATGCAAGGGAGCAAGTAGTTTGGAATTGGTTAAGGCACGCATACTTTGTGCACTTTTTCCTTCTTTTGATCTTCTGTGCACGGCTAGTTTTGCAGAATATTTTTTTAAGTCTCGCACAGAATCACATTTAAAAATGTAGTGTAATGTTGAATTGTCATGTCAGTGTTTTCAATGAGAAGTTACAATGGCACATTTTCTAAGAATGCATTGTAGTTCTATTTGTAGCTGCATTGTAGTGTGATAGTCTTCCTTTTACGAGTCATGCAATCGGAACCCATTGAATCAGACTGATCAGGTTTCTGTGGAGTTTTATCACTTGGATCGATTCTCGTGAGAGTTGATCTACATGGTAATGGACGTGGGCTGATATGTTCATGTCACCGCAAAAAATTACATACATGTAAGAGGTAGTGTCAAAGCAGTGAAAACGTCTGGACAGTAGCGCTAACAAGTATAGCAGATCTATTGCTGAGTAATGCATCCATTTCACATTTTTTCTTTGCGTTCCAGAACTTGAATGTAAGATTTTATCATGGAATAATGATGACTATAAGCACCAGAATGTAAAGCAAAAACTTAAACCCTGGTTTGCATGACCTGTTCACACACATACATGAGAAACCTGAGATATTTGGGATACAAGGAATGTCATACATTCTCAAATATTAAGGTTGCATTTTGAGTTGACATTCCCACATTTATCATCATAACTTTTTTTCAGGTCTGCAGTTTTTTCAACCTCTATAGCACTGGTAACAAGATGTTGAGACTTCCCTAGAAAGAATTCAGCATCAACAGATAAAGACATCCTGTTTGTGCTGCTCAAATCTTTTTACAGCAAGATACCTGGCCTTAAACAGCTCCTCCCAGCTACAATATCCAGCCTAGCCCTGCTAGAGAATTTCTGGAAACAAAAAGTGATTAAGGGCTTGATTATGATGGCGGGTCGACCACGACCGACAGGCCGTCGGTGGTGGTCTGCCCACCGGCAGCCCCTCATTCTGACTGCCGGATTACAATAGCAGTGTTTGGACCCAGAGCGGTCGGAGGGAAGACTGCTGCTTCTGCCAGGATCAGTGAGTCCCGAATGGCGGTGGTGCAGAGGCAGACACCCCCATCAGGATTACGATATCCCTTTCCGACAGCCTTTTCATGGTGGGAAAACTGTCATGAAAAGGCTGACAGAAACGGAAATCAGGAGGCCATAACAGGGCCCAATCTGTTCTGGGCCACATGTAGTGCCCCCATGCACCTCCATGCTCTGTGTGCCATGCATCCCATGGTGCATGGCATACGGCCAATGGACGTGTAGGAAGTACTCCTTTTCATGGCAGCTTGTGCAGCGGCCCTTTTCCTGGGCCGCAGCACAAACCGCAGTGAAAAAGAGCACTTTGCGACCGGCAGTCCGGCGGTCACATCGTAATGTGGCGGTCAGACTGCTGCCTGCTTGTCGGGTGGTATCCTGACTGCCGCGATAGTGGGCGGCGGTCCGACCACCCGCTATAATAATCAGGCCCTTAATAACAACCTGAGACTGGCAAGATGGCAAATCTACTCCAGCATCAATGCGACATTGGCAGCTTGACCATCACCGGCTCTAGCATCCTGACTTGCCTGCTAGAGGTTTTCGAAAACCAGAAAAACATCTATTATTACAAAACTTTGATCTGTTTAATCCTCTTTGCCTATGTGTCTCCCACAGCTGCGGTCTGTGCAGGTAACAGCGGTGGGGCGGTGGGGCAGTGGGGCCAGGTAAGGGGGGATTTCGAGGGACGATGCAGAGGGAAAATTACTTATTTATTTAATTTTCCCTCTGCATCGTCCCTCGAAATCCCCCCTTACCCGGCCCCCCCGCTGTTACCTGCACGGACCGCGGCTGGTCTCCCACTCCATTGCGGTCAGCATCATATCATGCCTAGGTTCTGGTCAACCACAATCAATGACTTTTATTTGGTGCTTCGTGATTTCATGATACATTTTGCCTTAAAACTTTTAAAATCCATATCTATGGTACATCTTACCAGCGTTTGCTCAGGTTAGTGTATTTTTCCCCATTAAACCTTTAATGATTATCCTGCAGTGGCTTGGGAATTATATTGTTTTATGTTCTTAACTTTAATGTAGTTTGGTAATGTTTGAATAGAGTGCACATTTCTCTGGGGAATCGCCTGTTGCTTGTGCCACAACTACGAAGGGCTAAGGAAAGATGTGTTCAGAACTGTGTTGTAACCAGATGAGAATGTGTTTAGTAAGTTGTTATGGGTATCGAGCGCTCCAATTCATAATTCAGTTACTGACACTTCCTTGTTTTTTTCTTTTTGTCTTTTTACTTATATATGTTATTTTGAGTCTCGGTTCGTTTTTTATTTTGCAACCGTTATGTTTAATTGCATGATGCCACACATGTATTTGCACTAAAACTTGTTAACAATCTTGTAAATTGTAGTTTTTTAAATGAAGTTTTGTTTTTCTATTACTATTTTTGCAACAAAAATTTAAATTCATATTTTAGAAATTATGTATAACTTTGTCCTATGTGTAATTCTTTTCTATGTGCTTATGCCCCATCCACAAACCAGCTGACTTTCTTTCTCATTTTCCATGCTGTTCAATCTTTTTTCAAATTGCTGAGAATTGAATTCAATGCTAGAATTTGTATCAAATAGTGTTAACCAGGTGCAATTGATTTGCTAGCTTGGGTCTATAATTACAACATTTCTATATAACACTATTTACAGATTTGCAGATTTCTCTGCATTCGGCCAAAATGGCCATACCTTTTATAGAATCTCTTAATGCCATTTGTAGGCTTTCAGTAGAGGTAGCAGAACTGTAATTACATTTAGTCAAAGTTGTTGATGTGTTGTCATATCACTAAGGATGGTATTGTTGGGAGATTTCAAAGAGAAGGATATTAAAATAATCATTTTTGTAAGAGAAAATTCCAAATGCTAAGAAACAAGGTGAGGCAGTGCTTTCATTTTTTCATTTTTAATAGGGCTACGAGTTCACACCTAATTAAATGTGACAATCAAGGTGGAACACATCATTAACTTTTCTTTAAGTATGGCTTATGGCAACAAGTACAAGCACAGAATCACATATGACATCATCACTGGCATCACTAAGGGCAGGTGAATTGAATTTGGGTTGGTTTTTGGACAAAATATCAAGTCAAAAATATAGTCACACAAAAATCGCGTTTTTAATATCGTGATACACAAATATCGTGATGCAGATGCAGAAATATTGTTTACAAAAATGTCGATTTTTAAGGTAAGTAATATCTTTGTCAAAAAATTCTGTGTTGTTAATTTCGCTTATAAAATACTTGTAAAAATATTGTTTTTTAATTATTTTCATGTATTATAGTTAATATTTTAATTGTATATGTTATAAATTGTTTGTATAATTTTTGGTAATGTTTTTAAATATAGTTTGTAATTTTTTGTGGTTTTTAAATTTAATTTAATTGTTAATTGAAATTTATGGTGTGGTAGAGGGTTGTGGGCTTTGTAGGGGTACAAGATGGGAAGTTAATTCAGTATAATTAATTAATAATTAATAACTGATGTATTATTAATTGTTTAATTGATATTTAATTATTTACATTTTGTAATTAATATATTTTTCAAGATATATTTTAGGTGCTGTTGTTGGGTTTGTAGAGTTAATGGGTGGAAGATAATGAAGTATAATTAGTTAATAATTAATTAATAATGTATTAGTAATTGTTTCATTGATAATTAATTATGTAAATTGGGGTGGGTTGTTGGGTTTTTAGGGGTACAGGCTGGGAAGTTGATTTAAGAAATAATTTATTGATGATTAAATATTAATTAATTATTAATTATGTAATTAAAAAGTATGTAAATTGTGTAATTATCATATTTTTTAAGTTACATTTTAGGTGTGGGTTGTTTAGTTTGTAGAGGAAGCTAATTAAGTAAACAAATAATTCCTAATGCATTATTAATTGTTATTGAAATATTTAATTTATTGCTAATTTTGTAAATTATTTAATAATTAAATTGTTTGTTACATATTAGGTGTGTTTTGCTCTGTTTGTAGGAGAATAGGATAAGAAGTTATTTAAGGAACAAATATATAAATTATTAATGTGTTAATAATTGTTTTATTTGTTACTTAATACGTTAATTGTGTTATACTTTTTTATTTCAATTACATTTTAAATGTTGGCTGTTAGTTTTGTGGGAAAATAATGTGGCATTTTAATTAAAATAATAATATTTGTTTTAATTGATAATAATTATTAAAAATTGTGATAATTATGTAATTTGTTTAATTTTTTTAAATGTAGACATTATTTTTATAGTAAGAATTCAATATTTTTGGTTAATTGGTAGAGTAGTTAAAATATGCTATTTGTCTGAAGTGAACTAGTCTCTCTCTACTGCTGCACAGAGTGGAGTGGGAATAGTAGATTTTACCCCTTCGGGGTCCAGTGGGAAAAAAAGTGGGGAAAGAGGGCAGCCCTGTCACATACCTCTCCATATACGGATAGAATCTGACACTATGCTCCTCATCCGCACCCTCGCGGTGGGTCCAACGTACAACAGTCATACCCAGGACAGAAAACCCTGCCCCATGCGTTTCACTACCTTCCACAGATACACCCAGCTCAGGGTGTTGAAAGCTATTACAATATCCAGCGACACAAGCGCAGCCTCCATATCCATCCCCTGGACCAAGTGCATCATGTGAGAGAGGCATCACAGGTTCATATGGACTCCTCATCCTGGCATAAACCCAAACTGGTCTTCATCGA
Source organism: Calotriton arnoldi (assembly GCA_963921515.1). Lineage (NCBI taxonomy): Eukaryota > Metazoa > Chordata > Amphibia > Caudata > Salamandridae > Calotriton > Calotriton arnoldi. Next base: position 742,634 of record CAWUFW010007196.1, on the reverse strand, counting down.
GCAGCTGAGTTACAACTCGATGCAGCCGCATACTAGCAACTTAGAGGGTATTTTCATATCGACTCCTAACATCGAAAGTGGCCTGTTAGACCCCGGATCTCTTGGGTCCTTGTTGTGCTTCGGTAGCATGACAATCAGGGCATCTCACATGGACAGAGGCAATTCACCCCATCTCCGAGCCTTCAGTAACGTTTCTAGTAAGCGGGGGCCAGCAGAGCAGAGTAGGTCAGAGAATACTCCAACGGAAGTCCGTCCGGGCCAGGGCATTTACCGCAGGTCGTATCTTGTATGGCAGCCAACACTTCCTCAACTCGTATCTCCCCTTAAAATTCCTCCCTCTGGGCATTTGTAAGCCTGGGAACTGCAACCTGGTCCAGGAAGGCCCTAGTTGCACCTAGCGAGTACGCAGCAGTCTCTCTGTATGCCCCTGTCATGTGTTTCCTCAACAAGGTGTTTATCCCAGATTGGCCCTCCACAAGTGTTCCGTTCGGGCTAAATAAGGACAGTATCAGTGGCATGGCCTTTCTCTCTTCACCAGCCAGGCCAGTATTCGCCTTGACTTGTCTCCATCCCTGTTGGGCCCCTGTTTGTACTCCCGTCATGTGTGACAGTCCAGCCATCCCAGAGCTTCCCAACTCTACGTTGGGCATCAAGGAGCTCTCTGCACTCCACCCACATCTCTCCCACTTGCCTCTGCAAGTGAGTGAGTGCGCATTCCGATTCCAGGAGGTCCTGTTCTAATCATCGCCTAGTGCCTCCTGCTCTTGACACGCACTCGCCCCGTACCACCACCATCAGGCCTCTTCACTCCATACCCCTGAATGTTGTTGAGCTCCATTGGCACTCCAAGTACCCTGATATCACCTCCAGGATCTCCTCTCTAAAAATTGGGTCCTGCAGTGCCTCCTTACACCACAGTGGTACTGCAGGATGTGGTCCACTCAGCCTGTACTCTAGTATCGAAGGCACATGATCCGAAAAGAACCATACCTGAATGCGGGCATCCTGTACATAAGGTGCACTTTCAACTGTGACCAGGATCTATCTAGTCTCCTGTATGCTCTGTGGGATGGGGTGAAACAGGAAAACTCCCTGATGTCCAGGTGGAGCTCCCTCCAAATATACCTTCAATTCACACAATCCATTGTTTCTATAGGTTTGGCTGTCATATTAGTTTTAGCCCCCATCTTGGGGGGGGGGTGTCTATCCAGCAGCCCGTCTAGTACGCACTTGAAATCACTCACCTAGATGAGTGGCATCCCAACATATGAGAGCAGCTTCCCCTTCTCTTTGCCAAAAAACTCCAGATCAGCGACATTAGGTGCATAGACAATAAGAAAGCCTATTTCCAGCCTATCAAGGGATCCGTACACCAGAACAAAGCGCCCCTCAATGTCTGCCTTGAACCTACGAAGATGAAAGTGGGCGTGTGGTGCCATCCAAAGGAAGACCCCTCTAGGATAGCTCGAGTAAGTAGAGGAGAAGAGTTGCCCCCTCCATTTCTTCTGCAGTTTCTGCACTTCCCCCTCCAATAGGTGCGTTTCTTGAAGCATTGCGATATGGCCCCCAACTCTAGACAAATATGTATTCACTCTGTATCGCTCAAAAAAAATGTTCAGAGCCCACACATTCCATGTGGCCATATGTATGTGTCCTGCCATAGTCTCTTAATAGTTGTCCCCTCCCCCAATAGCATTAGGCCAAGCCCCCCTCCATCTTGCACCCCAGGAGCCCAAGCGGCTCAAGCATCCACCATACATTCAGTGTGGGCTTTGCCCAATATCATGCTGCTTAAAACTGAAAATCTCCCCAAACCTCCCTCTTCCCCCTGGGTAAACAGTCGTAAACATAAATTACGTCTCCCCAATCATAACAGACTTCTCCCCCTATCCTTAGCAAATGCCCCTAATTGTGCGTGTAACACTCACAGAGTGCCCTGAGTAACACAAAGTGTATTATGCAGGCCATTGGTGCCCCAGGGACAACCAGCAAATGGTAGGTCTGAAGCGCACTCGGACCCCGAACTGCCCTCTGCAGTAAGCTCCCCACACTAGGGTCACTGCACCTCACACCGCCCTCAACTAGCACCTCATGCAACCCACTACCTAATTCACACACAACAATAATTAAGAGCATAGATGGGGGCAACAAGGAGGTCCGACCCCCCCCCACAGTGTGCTGCAGCGCACATTCTGCATCAGTCCAACAAGTCAAATTATCGCAATGAGGCACTTCATTTATAGTAATATATCCAACAGCGTTAGCCCTCCAGGGTTATAGCGTCCACAGCAACCTCTGTATGCTTGCAGGTGCGCCCTTGTCAGTCATTCCAAGATAGGCAGGCCCACACTGTTCCGCCAGACTGGTGTTGTCATCAAGTGTACACATCCCACAGCAATGATTATGTCTCAGTCAACTCCGGTGTGTTCTCTACTATCTCAGACCCGCTCACACTGGAGTTTGCGACAAGACTGGATCCACAAAGGCACTTGCCGCCTCTTGCTCTGACCTCTGACTCTCCACGTCCAGTGTGCCATTGTGATGTAGCACCACTCAGGTTGCTGAGCGTGATGCCTTTCTACAACTGCTGCACCGCTTCCCCAATGAAAAATTCTGGCATTTCCACTGTGGCCAAGCCCGGGTACGACCTGGATATGGGTGCTGGGAGCCAGCCGTCCCTCAGGATCTCCAGCCAGTCCAAACATCCTCAGGTTTTGTGAAAAAATATGACTGCCCTTCATGGAGGACTTTCAGCTTTGCAGGTTGAAGCAGCAGGTATTTTAGGCCCATGGCCTTCAGTTTTTGTTTGACACCACCAAATGCTTGTTGCAGCTGCTGCACCCGTTGCATATAATCTGGAGAGAATCGGAAAGTTCGGTCCTCAAAAGCAGGATCCCCCGTCTGGCGGACCACCTGCAGGATAGTGTCCCTATACCTCTAGGCATGGATCTTGGCAATCATTGTTCTCGGTGGACCCCCGGCGGCAGAGGAGGTGCCAGTACACTATGTGCATGTTCATCCACAAAGAAAGGGGATAAGCTGGCCTCCGGCATTGTCTTTCGGACCCACTGCTCAAAGCAGAATTCCGGAGCAGCCCCCTCCGTGCCCTCAGGCATTCCTAGAAAGCACAGGTAGCAGTGTCATGAGCAGCCTTCCGTGTCCTCAGCACAGATTTCTAGTTTCTGCGTTTGTGCTGTGAATTTGGCAACCAAGGTCTTGAGGGCAACCACCTCCTCCTGGAGTTTATCTAATTGTTGTTCAGTTGCCAAGGACTGCTCAGCCACCTTTCAGAGATCACCCCATAACAAATTCACATCCATAGAGATGGAGTCGATCTCAGCTTGCACATCAGCACTGGAGGCCTCAATTGCTGCCAGGATCTGCGCTCCCGTGGGGCCTTGCGGCTCAGCAGCCCACCTCCTCAGGTCCATCAGAGTGCCATCCCTGGCCCGGAGGCCACATATTGATCCATTTTTGTTTGTTGGCCACCCGCATCACCCTGTTTTTGCCCATCTTCAGGACACAAACAATCCCCTTGTGTGGGGTACAGGGGCAGGGAAGCAAAGTGCACCTACCGTCAAGCCATTTCCCTGTGCCTCACTCTGGCCACTCCATTACACAGCAGTGGCACAGGCAAATTAAGGGGGGGCAATGATCCCCCACATGCCAAGAGCAGGAGGGCAGCGCAGGGGACCACTGCACCTGTGTGTAGTAGTCAGTCAGCTCTCCCGGGGTCCCCACTTGGTGTTGCTCTCAGCTCTTTCAGTGGGTCCCCACCACATGGACGGGCCACCCATCACTCTGTGGTCCTCAGCAGGAGCCGCCTCCCTCCAGGGAGGGGGGCACCTCGTCCCTGAGGCTGGCTTTCCCTTAGCTGCTTTAAATACCTTGACATATGGTTCCTACAAATTAAGTAGGACTGTGCATCCTGATAACATAACCACAACTTGATCCCCACTGTGCAGCACTGGTCGTAGCTCCCAGTACCTCAGTGGGCATCACCCACTTCGATCACCTCACCTATGACCCAGTCTAGGCCCGCCTGCTCCCAACACAGCCCAGCCAACAATACTCATCATTGGGGGGGGAGGGGGCATCGCTGCTCCAGAAATCTCCTCAGGCTCTGTTCAGTGAGAGTCTGTGGTCCACACAAGGATCTGTCCCAGCCGAGGGGGATAAGATGTTACTTCTCCTCCGTCTTTCCACCCCTTCCTTCCGCAAATATCAAATATTTCGTATAGCAATTATATTCTTGTGTAAAAAGTGTAAACTTCAATTATTAGTAGGATGAAACATAACATTGTAACCAGCATTACAAGAATGGTGAAAAAGATAAACAGTTCAACCATTATAACATTATTGTGTGATTATATAAGTATATTTATACTTAAACATCCTATCTAATTCTACATACACTAGCGAGAGCACAGTGAGAGTGTCCTCTGTGAGATCTCTTGGGACAACCCAACACAATTATGATGTATCTGGAAGCGGATCTGGTGTAGAGCAGTCTATCATCCTTTGGAGGATGAAGGTTAGAGTCAGCAGGGCTGCATATGTCAACTCATATTCATTATCTTCTTGAACTAATTCCAATCTGTGTTTCCGAGAAACCACTCTGCTGGAAGACCCTCACCAAACTTTAATTTTATCTCCTCTGTGCATCTCAAACTACTCTCATCTAGCATTATTCTTCTGAACCTATCTTCCGAATATGGCACTGTGGGCCATAATATCCTCCACATTGTATAATCTAGCAATGTCTGGCCCAGTCTTCTCCTGGCCCTCTCCTCCTTCATCATATTGCACTTGTGCTACTGGCACTGATGATGGAGTCCCTTGCGATTTCCAGTTTTTGTAAGGGGGTCCCAAGGGATTACCATGATAGCGTAGGACCTCTGATCTCCCTGAAATCACTAAATCAGAAACCACAGCAGTTCTTGCACAGCATTGTGGTATGTATTCTAGATATTCTTAATGGCACTGTGGTCTCCACAATTTGTGGTTCTGCTGTGAAACACACTGCAGGAAAGGAATATCAGTGAGGTGGTGCTTGCACCATCATGTTGCTTTTCACTGGGGCTCACCGTTCGCTGTCTGCAGCCCAACCTCCCTGTAGCCAGTTGTGGCAGTAGCAGGTTGATGGTGGATGATGGATGAAATTAGGCCTGAGTGGAGCATGTGTCACGGAAAAGATCTACATGATGACTCTAAGGGTTAGGGATCCCCTTTTGATATTCTAGACTGTCCATGCCTAAAACAATACAAAAGAGAGGGTAGAATGTTTACAATAATCTCAACCTGTGACAATCAATCAGAGACACAGCTCGAGACAGGAAGCAGCCAAATATAAATCAGTCTTGGTTCTGGTCCAGTTGGAACTGTTAAGCCTGCACTGACAATTCATACCATCTATGAAAAGAACGCAGGCAACCCGAGACCTGTTTCAGTCTTGTTAGTCCTTATCAGTAAGGTGCATCTTGGACCCTATGGTATAGGGAGCACAGTACTCATGTCTGAGAATAGCAGTAACACATTAAAAAAACAAAAGGTGATAGTTGAAATTCTTGCAGAATTCTCAATCACTGACAGTCCCTTGTGGCTACTAGGTGGTACGCAGAGGCACTTTGCTTACCTAGCAAGAGTTACCAGTCAGCTCATCTGTCCTTGTTGATGTAGATTTGTTGAAGCAGCTCTCCTATGGTCTCTTTTAAGGTGGAGAGGTTTCTAGGAATTGTGTCCACGTCTCTGGAGGCCTTGCACTGGCAGGGGACTTCCATACAGGAGGATCCACAGCAAAAGCAAGACAGAGGAGTAAGGTTCCAGCATGAAATTTAGGTGTGTTCTCAGCTGATGAGAAATGAGCAGCACTGAGCTACACATTCTGAGAGCTCCACAGTAGGGTCAACACAGGTTGGCATCAATCTTGATGAGATTCCTCTCAAGCTGGAAAGGATCTTTGTCTTACATAACCACATTTGGGCACTAAGGCAGCTATTGGAAACTCATTTGAAATGTCGCCGACACTTTAGCCTATGAGGACAATGCCTTTGACTTGTGTTGAAGACTCATTTCTTGTACAAACTTACTGACACTGGGTTGTGTATATTGTTCCATTGCTGCCTTGTTTCATACACACCAAACACAGGCTTAAGGCCTCTCACAGTGGGATCACGTAAGCACAGAACACTGAGCATCTATCAATGGAAACTGTGATACTGTATGAATTTAATACAAGTATACTTTTTTAAAATTTATTTTATTTTATTACTTTTTTAACAACAGGACGACAAAGCCACAGCACGACAGTGCACCCCACAAGGGTGTTACAATAAGGAAAAGAGTTAAAGAGGAACAGCATACATGGTAAATTCGACAGACTCGACAGTCGCGGACCAGGGTATACATAGAAATATCAGGCATCAGGGCAAGTGGCGTCACAGGCAGGTATACATGTCAATAGGAAGAGATGCAATCAAGGGGTACAAGTCAATTAGTGCAATACCACTCTTTCAAATTACCCAGGCTATCCATTACAAGGTGTTACATATAAATGTGCCCATTTAGTAGCAAATCAACCATGAGAGACATTATGCTGGATTCTCTTCCCCCTCCGCTTCGCCAGTTTCCTTTCCCACTAGATAATTTTGATACAATCCCCAGAAGCTTCTGGGCCGGCTCTGAGGAGGCAACAATTCACTATACACATCGGATTGAGTATTGCAATAAAGCATATCCACAGCCCAATCATCTATCGTGAGTATGGGGCCTCTCCCCCACCTTATGGCGACATGACGCTTGGCTAACATCATACCAAATGAGACTAGTTTCCTTATATCTTTGTGTATTCCCTTATCTGGGCGTAGGAGAGCCAGCGCAGGGTCTGGTAGAAGGGCATGTCCTGTGATCTCACTCAGTTTGCGAAAGACACCCTCCCAGAAACCAAGGATCTTCGGGCAGTACCACGCCACATGCATAAAACCAGCTACCTGCTCGGGGCATCTATGGCAATTAGTTATGTCCCTCAGACCATATCTGCAAAGTTTTTCTGGTGTGTAATACACTCTATTAATATATTTACAATGTATGAGCCTATGTCTGCTATTTAAGGAAATGTTCTTGGTAACAGAGCAGCAGTATTGCCAACTTTTATCATCGATAACCATGTTTAAATCTTTTTGCTAGTCTTGACGTACCTTAAGCGATAGGGACTTCTTCAGATCCTGTAACAGCCCATACAACCTGGTCACTAGCTTTTGGGGAGAACTAGCCTGCAGGACATACGTGAGCACCGGCATTGCCTCAGGTTTCTGTAGATCGTCCCCAAACAATTCACGCCAGGCGTGCCGGGCCCTTAAATATTGAAATTGATCTAGGGCAGTGGTGGACCCCACCTCCTTCGGGATATCATCCCATACAGAGACCACCCCATCATCAAAGAAATCCCCCAGCCGTGCAATGCCCAATTTCTGTAACGCTCTAAAGACCCCAGGCTCAGTGCCAGTCGGAAACTACTTACACCATTGTATCGGTATTAAAAGAGAGTGTAAAAGTGCCCCCACCTGTCTCTCCAAGAGGCACTTCCATGCATGGATAGTGGCATGAATAGAATACAGGATGCCATGCCTCTGATTAGGCTTGTAGAAAATCAAATGAGACAGGGGGATCGGATCGTCCACAACCCTTTCAATGCGATAGTGTGGAATGTCCTCCGGGCCATGTATCCAAACGTATGCATGCGAAGCCTGGGCGACTCTGTAGTACAGCTCTAGATCAGGGGCATTAAGACCCCCGGCAGAGTAGGGCAATGTCAGCGTCTCCCAGCTGACCCTTGGCTGCTTACCTGCCCACGCCAGTCTGACCATTAACGTCCTGAGAATGCTAAGTGTACTTGTCGGGAGAGTCATGGGTATGTTTTTAAAGAGAGAAAGGAATCGGGGCAGGACTACCATTTTCATCATAGATATGCGCCCCATAAGGGAGAGGGGCAGCTTAATTCACCTAGCTACGTCCTCCTTGAGTCTGGAGATCGCCCTGCCATAGTTTTCAGTGAGGGCTACCTCAGGATTAGTGTGAATTTGAACTCCCAGGTATCGAATTGGATCAGTGAACCATTGCAAGGGGAAACCAAGCTGTACCTGGGTGGTACAAGGGGTTAAGGGGAACATAATCATTTTGGACCAATTAATACGAAGCCCCGCGACCTGCCCAAATTGTGTCAACTCAGCCAGTACAGGCGCAAGGTTCCTCTCCGGCTCGCAAACGTATACTAGAGTATCGTCCGCATATGCAGACACAATAAGGGAGTAATCTTGAAAACGGATGGCTCTGTGATGATGATATTCCCTGAGTGCAGAAAGGAGAAGTTCAGCCACAAGGGCATAAAGCAACGGGGAAAGCGGGCAACCCTGTCAAGTACCCCGCAACGTTTTAATGAGAGCAGAGACTGTGTTACCCACCGGGACTCTGGCATGTGGCCTAGTGTATAGGACTGAAATCAATTTGAGGAGCACCTCACCCCCTCCCACCTTATTTAGGACACCCTTCAAGAAACTCCACTCCACTGAGTCAAATGCCTTCTCGGCATCAAGAAAAACTGAAACTGCCTTCACTGCCGGGTCAATTCTTTGAATTGTCCCAAAGATAGTGCGCAAGTTATATGTAACACGGCGTCCAGGGACAAATCCCGCCTGCTCTGGTTTAACCAAGTGGGGGATCAAAGGGGCCAGCCGCTTAGCCAATATTTTTGCAAATATCTTTGTATCTACTTTTAAAAGTGATAATGGCCTGTACGAGGAACACGCCCCAGGTGGCTTACCTGGTTTCAGTAATGTGACAATCAGGGCCTCCCTCAATGTTGGGGGCATCTCCCCTTTATCTGCCATCTCCTCGTAGAGAGTTATCAAGTGGGGAATTAGTTCTTCCTGAAACGTTTTTAAAAATGTCACAGTGAGGCCATCAGAGCCGGGGGCACTACCTGAGTGCATCGACTTCAGTGCAGCGTGTATTTCCCCGGGGTGTAACGGTGCCATCAGGTATTCTCTATGCATATTGGAGAGCCAGGGCATTTGGATACATTCCAAATAGTGTCTGATCGACTCCTCATCTGCTGTGGCTATGGTGGTGTACAAGTCGGTGTTATACCTCTGGAACCTGTCTACAACCTCCTAAGGAGATGTAAGTTTCTGCCCTTCCTCATCAGTGATTTCCAGGATTAGAGCAGCTTCTCACCTGGAGCGTGTAAGCCTCGCAAGTGTATCACCCTGGCGGTCCCCCTCACTGTCTACCCTGACTGTAGCATATTTGCCTAGGTGTTTCACCTCCCCGTCTGCTGATGAGCAGGGTGGTGTCACCTGTACGTTAAAAAGATTGTTCAAGACTGGCAATGTCTCTCTCTAATCGCAACAGCCTGTCGGGGATGGCCCTTAGCACCCCGAATGTTTAGCTATTGTCATACCCCTGATGTATACTTTGAAGGCCTCCCAGACTGTGGCAAGCCTGTCTACTGAGCCCACGTTTATTTCCAAGAAGGTTTTAATGAGCTGGGTTAATTCAGACTTAAATACCAGGTCAAGCAATGAAAACAGGGGAAATCGCCAGAGAAAGGGTCCTGGCACGCCTACCTCGACCTTCAGATCCAGCAGAACCGGAGAGTGGTAGGAGTATGTTCTAGGGAGTACCTCACAAGTGCCAGCACGCGGCAGCAGGGCCCTAGAGACTAGCCAGAAGTCAATGCGTGTGTGAGTGTCATAACTAGCTGAGTGGTAGGTGTATCCCGCCACGTCCTGGAACCTCTGTCTCCAGGCATCCACCAGGCCCAGTTGATCAATGATCTCCAATATAGTAGTAGCCGCTGCAGACAGTCTGCGAGGAGGGCATTTAGACCTGTCTTTGTTTTGTTCAATATACAATTAAAATCACCGCCACACACTATTGGCATCTCTTCCTTCTGCAGGAGCAGTGAGGCCAGCGTTTGATAAAAAAGAGGGTCGTCGAAATTGGGACCGTAGACATTGACCACTCAGACTTGCTGCCCAGCTTTGCAACAGCACGCGACAATGTACCTGCCATTTGGGTCCCTGTGTAAGCTTTGCAAAGTCAGTCCCAATTTTGGGTTGAGCCAATTCAACACTCCCCTGGCATGTGAAGTGAAACCTGCCTCTGCAACCGTGCCCTGGAGGATTTTATGTGAGAGCATTTTACTGCCCGGGGCAAGGTGGGTCTCCTGCAGCAGCCCGATATCTATTTTATGACGCTTGAGGTATGCAACTACATTCCAGGCTTTTCTATACTCATTTAAACCCCTCACGTTCCATGTGAGAAAACGTAAACTATTTGTCTGTAAGTGTTTAAGCGCCATTCAGTCCTACCATAGAAAGAGTATATTTATGCGTCCTCATGCAGCCCGGAGGGGCAGAGCAGTGACTGTGCGCCGTGCTTTAACATAAACTTCCTTGTGCCCCAACCTCCCCCTAGCCCCCGCCCGCGCTATGCAGACCCAAACAAAGCATAGTCGAAGCACCCGTCCCCCCACCCAATACATCGCAATACTCAATGCAGTTACAAGTAAAAACATAACTTTCCCTGTGTGGATCACACTCTGGGGCGGATGTTGTTGACAACATTAAAAATGAAACAGCCGCCCAGCACACCCTATATAGATAAGTTATTCTGTGCTTCCCATTTATCCAATCGGGACACAGTCCAACACCCAGCAACCTGCAGCGACCCCGCCCCCTTCAATGAAAGGAAAATAGCCAATACTCTCAGCTGGCAATCAGAACCCCTACTATGCATTACAGAACTTAGGATTGCGCCTAGTAATAATAGGGTCCCTCCATCCAGCACCTGCTGGAGATCACGGGCGAGGCCATGCCACACTAGTAATTGCAGCCTAAGTTATCCGTGTAACAGTCAATGGCACTAAACCCTCAGTCCGAATGTCTATGTATTATCCTTACTGTGGCAAGCAGCCCCCTCAGAATTAGGCAAGTGTACAAATCCTAAAATGAGTGAAGGTCGCAATGATCAGAGTCCCTTACATGTCCTTTGTTCATTGTTCATCAGGGTCAGACCTGTCCGACTCCCTGCTTGCTGGAGATCTCGCCTTTCGTGCCGCCCCTTCGTGCTTTTTAAGGAACTGTAGTGCCTGCTTCGGGTCAGTAAAGACTTGCGGGGATACGTCCACTATAATATGAAGCTTTGCGGGATACAGCATGTTGTATTCCAGGTGTAGTTCACGTAGCCATTTCTTCACTGGAGCAAACATACGTTGAGCCACCTTCACCTGTTGAGTGAAGTCAAGGTAGATAGAGATAATCATGCCTTTGTGGCGCAGTTCCTGCAACTCTCTCGCTCTGCGAAGGACAGAGTCCCTGTCCCTGTAGTTTACTAGCTTCGCAATTATGGGGCGCGGAGGGCACCCGGAGCTGGCCTCGGCGCTAGTGATCTGTGTGCACGCTCCACTGCAAACATGGTGGAGAAGATTTCCCTGTCCAGGAGAGCAACCAACAACTGCTCGACATAATGTTCCATATTTGAAATATTGGTTGACTCCGGAACTCCGACAATGCGAAGGTTGTTCTGTCTGGAGCGTGCCTCCATATCCTCCGCCTTCGCTTGGACGCTCTGCAGCATCTTCTCCATTTTAGCCTGAGCCTGCCTACCTCCGTCGAGGGCGTCCTCGGTCTCTGCAACCCTCTGCTCCACTGCATCCAGGCGTTCTGTGTGCTTATCGATCCGCTCAGACATTCTGTCCATGCGGTATGAAAGGGCATCTATCTTCCCGTCAATTTTGTTTAAGCTGTGCTGCATGGTGGCTAAAATCTGCTTTAAATCCGTATCAGCAGTGGTATCACCTGCCTCAGAACTCGATCAGACAAATTTTTCTCAGGGTCCTGGTGCCTCGGGGTCTTCCTTGGCTCGAATTGTAGTTTGGTTTGGGCTTTATCAGATCTCCCTGTGGTGAGACCAGAGCTGCCAGACCCCTTCGTTCACGCCCCACGGACCAGACAACGAGACCCCGTGTGGGACAGCCCAATCCTTCAGTATCGCCAGCCAGGGGAGCGCAGCAGATGTGCACGGCGATTTATTATCAGACCCAGCACAAGCTGGGAGGCAGAAATCTCCTGACTCAGGGCCACAGATAAGGATAGGGCAGCAGCGTAGCTCCCTGCAGGCCTCCAGAATAAAGCAGTGTGCTCATTAAATGCGAGGAAATTAAAAGTGTCCACAAGAAGGGACAAATGCAGTGAGGCTCCGTGTCAGGGGCTCCAGTCAAAATCCTGCTCAGGCCCTATAGTGTGGACAGACTGCCTTAGGGCGCCTTGTGTAGCCAGACAGCCCGTTCTTCCCCCGCAGAATCCTATCTTCACCCCAGTAGGGGCAATGGCCACAGGTTCACATGCACTGTTTCTGCGAGGGGGGAGAGGGGGCAGGACTGCTCTGGAGGCCACCTCTCACTCAGCCCCCGCCAGACGCCACCAGCAACGTTGTCAAGTCCTGGGGGGGGGAGAGCAACGAATCCACCGTGACCCGTCGCAACCAGCGAACTCACCGCGCAGCTCCAAACACTGTGTATGATGTCCGGCAGCACCGGCTGAGGCCTAAGGGGTCGCACTCCACAAGCAGGCCCATGACAAACTTCAGCGACCCAGGTTCGGCCACCCTCGGGAGTCAGGGCCAGTAATCAAAACCCCCCGCACGGCTGGCAGCAGTAGAGGCGACAGGCAGCATGCCCGGCGCACTAAGTCTCCAGCGCCAAGCAGGGGCTGCCTCCGCACAGCGGGCCGGACACACGCAGTCCCCCCGGCATGACTGCCGGTCTCCAGGCGCGGAATCAGGCGCCAAACAGCAATTTCAGGATCGCGTCGGGTGCAGACCAGTCCCCGCCACAATATCTACCGCAGTCAGGTACTATGAGGGAGCAGGATTATTAAGGATTGCAGCCATATTGGAGCCAGGCAAGCTCCGCCCCCCAATACAAGTATACTTTGTGTAAACTGACCAGATTTTGATGCAATTGTTTTCTTTATGTCATTTTTATCATGTTGATACATTAGAAACCATTGCTGGTTATTCCTAACTCTATGGTCAATCTGGAGCCATTTTTTGTGCTATTATACCTATGTTGTATTCACATTTGGCTGTGGGATTGGCTAAAGAGTGAGAGGATCCAGGTCTGTAGAACATTGGTCATTGTTACTGAATTCTGATGTTTTCAAGACATAAATGTGAGGAAATAATTTTTATCACTATATGATTTTTGTGGGCATTACGAGCAATTAAATTTTGCGTGCCTACACCTGCTTATATTCTCGTGGGTCTGTCATTCACAACAAGTGTCTGGAGTTAGCAGACTTCTTTTTTTTAAAAAGTTTTATATAGCGCAAACTCGACCCAAAGGCATAAGAGCGCTTTACATGACCACCAGTTGCGTTACAGACGGACACATTCATTTTCTTAGGCACGGATAGATTAAGTGATTTGCCCAGAATGACAGGATGTTGAGTGTCCCTGCCCAGACTCGAACCCAGTTCCCCAGCTTTAAGGTCGACCACTCTCACCATTAGGCCACATCCTCTACCCCATCTTATCTGGGTGGAGGTGGCCCAGGAGCCAAAATTTGCAGCTATCCCATAAGACATTTTTTTTTATAATGAAAGGAACTTCAAAAGCAGTTGACACTTTCATATTGTAGATTCATTTCTCTAGTAGGCAGTATGCCCTTCCAGAACGTGGTGTGCCATTTTGATCAAGGGCAGTGTAGTATACTAGGACACTGGCCAGTGTATTCTAAAGAGTAAAGTACATGAGTGATAATTGCAGGCCTTTAAAGAGAAGGAAGGTTTGCACAGTGCATGCACACTGCACCTCCTTAAATTCTCACATTTATTCAAATATCTGGGGTTGAGAGGTTTCCTCAAGTACCGTCCTCCCTAAGGTCACAAAACACAGACTTATCATTGTTAAACCTCACTGAAATACTGTCTACCATAGAGCTTTGTACATAGTTGTAGTTTGTGTCAGTTACACTTCATTGCAATATCCAAACCACAGGTGTGACCTATTCTTTTACAGTGAAAGGATACTAAACAGAGTGCTACAATGTAGTAAGTCTCCCATGATGCATTTGCCTTTTACCCTAACTTCTCCTAGGTGCAAGAAGAGACAATGTAGAGATTAGTAGCTTAAGATAACATAACATGTGTATTTGTAAAGCGCACGTTCACCCTTGGGTATCTTGGCGCTGAATAATAGATGTTTATTGTTACCCAACTCAATGGCACTTATTTTATCGGCCTCAGATGGATGAAAGGCTAAGTGGACCCCCTGGGATTTGAACCAGTGACCAAGAGGTCGAACACAGGCCCCTGCAGTGGATACATTAGTCCACTGAGCCACTAGACCTCCTTCTGTAACTAATCATTTTCCAAGATGCCACAAAAATACCAAACACAAGGAGATAATGGACGGAGTGCTGAAACTTTTCAAACTCTCACCCCCAGTCACAGATCTGTGTTGAATCCATCATCATTCTTTAGCTCACTTTGCCACCCCAGTTCAGACATAGCTATATGCAAATCAGTCTTGACCCTGTGCCTCATGGGAACAGTCCAGACCGAACTGCCAAGCCATGCCTTCCCTGGACCGGAATCAAGCATCCTGGGACCGGTTTCGGGCTAACAGCCCTCATCAGCCAGGCTATCTTGAATCCAGTGGCAAAGTGAGCAAGGGACCCACGTCTGGGCATACCTTGCCAACTTAGGGCGAACAAAGCAAACATAAGGAGATAATGGACGGAGTGCTGAAACTTTTCAAACACTCACCCCCAGTCACAGATCTGGGTTGAATCCATCATCATTCTTTAGCTCACTTTGCCACCCCAGTTCAGACATAGCTATATGCAAATCAGTCTTGACCCTGTGCCTCATGGGAACAGTCCAGACCGAACTGCCAAGCCATGTCTTCCCTGGACCGGAATCAAGCATCCTGGGACCGGTTTCAGGCTAACAGCCCTCATCAGCCAGGCTAGCTTGAATCCAGTGGCAAAGTGAGCAAGGGACCCACGTCTGGGCATACCCTGCCAACTTAGGGCGAACAAAGCAAACACAAGGAGATAAGGGACGGAGTGCTGAAACTTTTCAAACACTCACCCCCAGTCACAGATCTGGGTTGAATCCATCATCATTCTTTAGCTCACTTTGCCACCCCAGTTCAGACATAGCTATATGCCAATCAGTATTGACCCTGTGCCTCATGGGAACAGTCCAGACCGAACTGCCATGCCATGTCTTCCCTGGACCGGAATCAAGCATCCTGGAACCGGTTTAGGGGTAACAGCCCTCATCAGCCAGGCTAGCTTGAATCCAGTGGCAAAGTGAGCAAGGGACCCACGTCTGGGCATACCCTGCCAACTTAGGGCGAACAAAGCAAACACAAGGAGATAATGGACGGAGTGCTGAAACTTTTCAAACACTCACCCCCAGTCACAGATCTGGGTTGAATCCATCATCATTCTTTAGCTCACTTTGCCACCCCAGTTCAGACATAGCTATATGCAAATCAGTCTTGACCCTGTGCCTCATGGGAACAGTCTAGACCGAACTGCCAAGCCATGGGCGCAGGGTCAAGACTGATTTGCATATGGCTGGGTCCAAACTGGAATGGCATGGTGAACAAAAAAACGATGGATTTAGGCCCATATCTCTGTACTGGGGTGAATGCATGACATTGTTCTGCATTCTGTCCATCAATTGTTCTTTTTGCAAAAATACCTACATCATCAAATAGCCTATTACACAAAACTAATCAGATATCCCACACTAGATAATGTTGTCTGGGTGTTAGGGGACTGATTTCCAGACGTCTTGATGCCCAGTTAACAGGATCACCTTGGAATTGGTTTTCAGTATCCAGTGTATAGGAGACAGTTGAGCTGAGATGAGATACTGTCTCAACTGGTCTGCTTTAGAAATGGGAAGTACTGACTGTGGAGTTTGGGTTGCACTGATAGTACTTGCCATGCCATATCTGTGCCAATATTCACTGACCTATTAACTTGAAAATTTCCTGAGTGGTTGGATTTTTCAGTTGAAAGGCACAAAATGGAATCACACACTAGACTGAATAGATCATTAGCTGGAAAAAGAGAGCCAGATTGCCATAAAGTCAGAGATACTTGTGGGTGGAGTGGGGAGCATACATACTCACAGCAGATACAGGCCTGGAATGCTATGTGCAGGCACTTGGCCATCCTGATGTTTCAGAGGTTGACAGATTGGCTCTACTCGGCCAGAGTGCAAGGTCCCCATGGTTGCACAGTCACTCACTTCGTTAGTACAACCTCCAAGCAGGGTTCAGTCTGTTTGACCTTGATCATTGCCTTATTTATCAGGGCTTACTTCTCCCCAAAGCGGATGTTTCAGCAACATCTTCTTTATCAACAGTTTCTTCCAACAGTGCATCTCCAGGTCCTATACTATATTAGTCTTCTGAAGAAACAGAAATAACCATAATACTGCTCTTAACAAAGACCCTGCTGTCTAGTGCATAGGGATTCTTTTGAGGCCAGATTAAGTACAAGATACTGACTCATAATGGCTAGTACTTATACTACCAAAGGACACTTGTAAGTTGAGGCAAGCAAAGTCCAAGCTACCTTTTGAATCTTTAAATCTAGCCTACTCCAGCCAAAAATATCTTCTATGACTTTTTTTTTAGACCTCTTTATGGTTTGCAAAGTAGCAGACACCAAAAGATCAGTGTCAGAATTGAAGTATGCTGCTGATCAAATACACAAACTGGTCTATTTTTTGTGAAACAGCACGTGGGAGAGGGGGAATTCAGATACTATTGCTGGACCAAGATATTGATGCTGGCAGAAGTGGAGGGTATATGCCCTAGTCCACCCAGACAACTGTTGGTTCTCTGAGCCAAGATACCTTCACAACAGCATATAGGCTCTCATTGCGATAAACAGTACAAGGATAACCAGAATTAGGACCACCAATTTGTGCTGCATTCAACATGGGACAGCACTCACACAGAACATAGGCTCCTAGACACGCAATTCATATGCAACATGTCACACACATACAGCAAAGTGCACATACGATGGATGGAGAAATAAATAATAGAGCAATAGCCATATTTGTACTAGGGATGGCCTGCAAGCCTCACGCTCACTTGGGGTACAGAGAAAGGACCTTGGTGGCCTAATCACAAATACATTCTGGACATAATAAAATGGTAATAATAATGGGAATTCCTATACAATTAGTACAATTAGAAAGGACTCTGCCTTCTTTGCGCTTCTACTAATTGGGAGTTGGAACATTTGGGCCAGTTCAAAAAGGCATGTAAGACTCTGTAGAAGAATTGTCTGAAAGTACTAATTTTCATACTCATAAATGTTTTTGTGTTAGAACCCCATACCCTTATAAACCTAGATTCAGCTGCTTACAACCATCAGTTTCAACATGGTCTGGCAGTAATCACCAAAACAACTCTGAGAGTGGCTACACTTTGGGAATCATCCCCATGTCAACACAGCCTGGTACTCGCCTGAGGAATGTCAGTCTAATTTGTGGCCTTTTCGGTGAAATTACAAACTGTTGAGTCAACTGACTAAAATGATGAGGGCGGACAGGAAGAGGTGGGGCATGGGCAGAATGGCACATCTTTACAGGAAAGAACTTAAAACCTACAATTACTTGCACTAACCTGCCCGAAGGAAGCTTTGTGAATCCATTGAATTGATTCCAGGGCATCTAGGGGCACATGCACCAAGCCTTTTTCCATTTGCAAACGGGCCGATTGGCAGAATCAGCCCCTCTGCGAATGGAAAAAGGCCTTTTCCAATGTACCTTTTGGCATTTGCAATTTAGGTAATCGCAATCATTTGTGATTACCTAGATTGTGAACGCATTTAGAGAATCGCAATTTGCGATTCCCTAAAGGCGATGCATGTAGCCTTTCCTAAATGCGAATTGTGCATTTAGGAAACGCTAATTACCATCAACTTCAAGTTGATGGTAATTTGTGCATGCATTGAAGAATGCACAAAAATGCATTTTTCAAAGTGTCATGCAGCGCACACATGCCCTTAGGGCTTGTATGTGCTTTACATGTGCACACTTACCTTTTCTTGGGGGGTGCTTCAGTGGGGCCTTAGGCCCCCGGGCATCCTTGGATTTGCATTCGCAATTTGCGATTACCAATTTGGTAATCGCAATTTGCTAATGCATTACCATTCATTCCTATGGGCCTGTAGGCCCATAGGAATGAATGGAGTCACATTAGCCAATAGCGATTCGCAATTTCCAAATCGCTATTAGCTAATGTTACCTACATGCATTGCATTTTGCGATTCCAAAATAGCGAATAGGAAAAAATTGCTATTTTGGAATCGCAAAATGTATGCTTGATGCATGTGCCCCCTAGTAATTGCTTTTAGATGTTGTTGATCTGGACGTAAACAAACACTATTCCTGCCTATTGGATCGGTATGTTGGCCCTCTTCTAAACCCACTGCTCTCAATATGATTGAACCTAGTATCCACCAAATGAGTGAGCTGATTGACCTATTCTTATGTTAAAGTGAGAAAGCTTTCTTGATAATTGTTACATTTTGGGGCAACTTACAGAAGACTAACAAAGTGAGCCGAATTTAGCCGTGACTAAACACTTCCTTGCCTGGCGAATCCCAGAGAAAATCAGTGGACACGAGTTTTTTCTCTTTTTCTTTTCCTTATTAAATCTTAATACCACATGAATAACTACATAGCTGTGCTAAAAGTAACTCATTTAATCATGTTGTCCCTCTCACGTGGCATACAATACCAAGCGTACAATATTTCCTTGTTAGATACATGTGATTCAATTGTTTTCATCTTTCCAGAACTATCTTATTATCTGAAATTTGATTGACACAAATTAAGAATCCCTGTGGTGACTAATGTAATTTGCTTTCGCTTCCTGTATATTTTTAGACATGTTGATCATTTGTTCATATAAAGTTATCATTTGCAATTCCACAGAAATACTATTGTAATTAATTTGGAAATTAGTCTAGTTTTGTTTGGAAGGATAGAGGCAATCTCAATCACTTATGGGGAATTTTTTAATATTTTTTTGTAACAGAATCTTTTGTAATGGTAAATAGATTAGCAGTGTTACTTTATCTTTAAATATGCTAATGAATCCTAATGTGTATCTTTTAGCTGTTCAGAGGCTGAAAATATGCATTAATTAATTTGATGATGGCGGTGCACATTACAGGTCTGCCATCAATGAAGAGGAACATCGGCAAGACGACTTTGTTCTCAATGAAAATTAAGGTGTGATAATCTTTGGAGCGTTCTACATTTTACCTTTATATTCGTGAATAATATGCTTTTTCTATCTCAAGTTGGGTTTTCTTTGCATACATGTATTGATGGTAATATCATTAATCATTACTAAAGCAAGGCATGCCAGGAAGATGCTCTGAGCCATGGGCAATGCGGCATTAAAGACTTCTAGGGCCTTATTTACAATATTTTGACTCACGGCAGCTCAGCAAGCCTTCCTGCTGTGCTGCCGTGCGTCTAAATAAAAGGACTGGAAGCGCTGTATCTACAAGCTACGGCGTCCTTCTTTCCTGTTCCGCTGCAAACAGCGGCCGTGCGCCAGCGCAGACACCCTTGCGTCATTTTGCAAGGTTGCCTGTGCTGAGGGGATGCTTGTTTTTGTGCAGGAAGGTACACCTTCCTGCACAAAAACAATAATTAAAGGCATTTTCCTCTTTCTATGCATGCAGAAATAAAAGTATTTCTTCTTGTTGCATCTCCTTACACCTCCTTTGGGGAGGCCTGGAATTCAGATGCATTCCAAGGTTTGCAAAATATTGTAAATCTGGGAATGCGTCACTATCTGGTTTAAAAGATGACATTTATGGACCAAACAGTGCAAAAACGCCATATGCATTTATTGGCCTGTACACTAATGCAATTTACACAGCAGCTGTGTGGAGTAAATGTCAGTTTTGCACTGGTTGGTCTGTACAAACATTGTTTCACAATTGCAAAGAGCTGGTGCAAAGACCTGTAATCTGGTAACTGGGTACTAAGGGAAATCTTACCATACCAGAATGCAGGACTTTAGTAACATATTTAAGAATATAGGATTCCCTCACACACATCCTATTAACAGAATCTAAACATACCAAATCAGGGTAAAAAACAACTGCTTGGCAAGAAACAACCTGCAGGACATCCCGCCTGACCACTTAGGTAGGTCCATGAACTGATCAGTAGTAGCATCTTATCAGGGGCTTCAGAACACAGCCCTGCCTCCTGTGAGGTGCACATTTTGCCCTTTGGCCTCTCTCTTCACACTGCACTTTGTTTAAATTAACAGTGTTAATGAAAACACAACTTTCATGTTTTCATGACTACTGCCAGTGTGCAGATCAGTCCTCTCAGCCTCGTCTTCAGGCTCCTGATGATAGGAGGAGGAGACTGAGGTGGCTGATAGACAATCGAACTACAGAGTATTGTTTAAAAATACAGTATTCTGTAGGTGGGTGTCTCTATTTTGCATGTGAGGGGTGTAGTTCAACTATGATCCCCTCACACAGACACAATCCATTTTATTTAGCAGGCATACTGCACATATCTCAGGCAGCACAGTATATATGCTGAAACGTAGCTGTGGGGGCACACATCAGCGCATCCCTGAGACCATTGAGAAGCCACATAGAACAACAGGGGCAGGATTCCCAGCACCGTCCCATCTTCTTATAGGGCTGCCCTGCTGGTCCTAGCAAGAAGCTGGGAGAGGGATTGAGGTGGGTCTTCCCCTTTTCAAACATGGACTTGCTGCTGCCCCAGGCTTCCAGTTGGGAATCATTGCTTGCTGGCTTTAATGTCCAGGGCCATGCTCTTGCTCTGCTTCTGCCATCTAGACTTCGAGTTGCCAGGAAAGGAAGCAAGGTAAGCAACAAAAAAACCGAGTTCTCTGTGTATTCGTTCATGAGTGTGTTTGTGAGTGATTGAGAGTGAATGATATTTAGTGAAAGTATGTCTGTATGAGTGTATTTGAGATTGTAAATGACCGTGAAAGTGAGTGAGAATGTGAGAGCGTGAATGAGTAAGTGAATGATTGTCAGTGAGTGAGTGAAGAAGTGTGAGTACATTAGAAGGAGTGGGTGATTGGAGATTGTGAGAGGGAATGGAAGTGAGTCAAGGTTTTAGCTATCAATGTTGCAGCAGATGCAGTTGCACCAGGGTCCAGAGTCTGTGAGTGCGAAAGGGTGAGTGTGTGTAAGTGTGTTTGTGAGAGGGAGAACCAGTGAGTATGAGTATGTTTGTGTGTGAGGTACAGTGAGTGGGAGTAAGTATGAGTGAGAGACAGTAAGTAGGAGAGTGTGAGTTAGAGTAAGTGAGGGGGAAGAAAGAGAGTGAATGTGAGAGGAAGTGAGTATGAGTGAAAGTGACAGACTGTGAATGACTAAGAGTGTGCTTGTTTGCATGTTTTATGATTGTAAGTCTGCTGCTGGCCATGGCATGCTTAATATAATTCTGGGCTTATGGGGGCATCCAAGGTAACATGTTGCTGCTGACATATTGGAAATAATCTTGGCATTAGGCATGGCACCCATGTCATAATGCAGGACCTAACATACTATAATTAATTCTTGGCATAAGGACCTCTGACAAAATTCTGGTGCTGAGACATTGTAGGCAACTCTTGGCATAAGGAAGGGCACCCAGTTCAAAATGCAGGCTCTGAAATGCTGGAATTAATACTTGACATAAAGGGGCAACTATGGCACAATGCTGGTGCTGGCATCCTGGAGGCAATGCTTTACCTCAGGGAGGGTAGATATGGCATACTGGGGCTAAAGGGGCGGGTTGGGGGAAGTAAACCATAATAAAATGCTGGCTCTGAAATACTGGTAATTTTTAACATACTGGCCGCCTTTGGTATATGGACAGTATCACTGGCGAAATACGGGTGCTGGAATATTGAATGTAATTCTTGTCTTAAGGGGGTATCCATAAAACAAATGCTGGTATTGATATAATGAAAGAAATTTGCAACATAGGGGGAACTATCAAGGCAAATTATAAAAAATAGGTGATCTCCTGGTAGGTATGATGTCTCACCACTTTCAAAGATCACCAGCTGCCACTGCTGATCCGTCTAAATAAATCAAACATCTAGGTGTTTACCTGCATGTTGAATTGCCTTTAACTGGGGGGTTTGACTGTGCCCTTGCATTTTGTATTTTAAATCACTCAATGACTGTGTCCAAACTCATCATACCCTTATAGAGTTCTAATTTTTCATATCTATGGATTAGTCCATGGTAGACATTAGAACTGGTCGCTACTAAGAACTCCTTGAGCTTGAAAGCTTGCAGTGAGTTCAAAATGCTGCACCAAGGACTTAGTTTCTCCACTAGTGACCCTCCACTAGATTCCAACCTAGAAAGGAGTACAATTTAAGGTGGTAAACATGGCTCATAAAGCATTCTGCCAGACTGCCCTCCAATCTTCAATGCCATGTGTACAGTCAATGTGCCCACAAGATCATTCTGCTCATCTAACCATCTGCTTCTCGAACCTTCCTCTAAGTTGCAGGTGCAGATCAAGGGCTGTCATTTCTCAGTTTGGGCATCTAGTCTTGTGAACGAGAACTCTTCGCCTTCTGGTCTAAGAGCTTTCACAAACCACTTAAGATCTGCCAAAACAGATCATGTCTTCGGGTGCTAAGTAGCTACAGTCTTCAGTTTTTAGCTCAGCACCAGGAGACGAAGCAATTCATGGGAAATGAGCTTTATAAAAAATGCATAGCATAGTACATCACTCGCAATCCCAGAAGGAACAGTATACAGGCACAAGACAACAAACTGCTTGCTATAGGAAAATGGAGATGAAAATGGGAGGAATATTTCATCGAAATGGGTGCACTTTGTTAACGTAGTGAATAGGAAACTGTCCCACCAAACTGAAGTACTAGACGAAGAAAAATTGAGCCGGACCAAGAACAAGCGCATGTATTGTCAGAAGTATTGATAGGTAGGAGACTATTCTTAAACAAACTGAAAAAACACACATAGAAAATTAAAAAGAGAACAATCAAGTTGAATTCAAAGATCACCAATGCATAAATGTTTAAACTCAGTTTCACCTTTTTGTGAGGCATGCGTGTAAGTCTATAAACACAGTTATGGGATTTGTGATTTCAAATATATTAATTTATGTATGAATTTAAGGTCCTGAGATTTTCCCATTGTTTTCCTCCTTCCACATTTGACCCAATGTATGAGTTGGATGGTACTAGAGGCACAGTAAATTTGCAAGCATATTTACAATTATTGTGCATGACATCGGCCCCTGTACAGCAAATTACGAGTTAAACCCCATGGAATGGAGAATTACCCAGGAGGACACACTGAATTCCCAATTCCATGGGGTTTAACAAATACATTTGTGTCCAGGTGGTAAATTCACGTGGGTATCTATGGGGGTTAGTAGGACAGGCAAGGGAAAGCTTAGATCTAGTAGGGGGGGGCATTGTATACACCACTTACAGGGAAAAAACCAAAGACAGAGGCTTGGCTGCTGCTGCAGCCAAAGCCTCTTGCAATTTTACCTTTGAGAATCTACTGCACAGTAAAATGGAGTCTGGTGTTCCAACACCCAGGAAAAGCAGGCAGAGGAACACCAAGCCACTCATGATCAGGTGGAATGGAATGCCATCTGATAATTTTGCTCCTCTGCATCAGTGTTGGACTGGCCTTTCGGGCAATTTGGCAGTCTGACTCTGCCATTTGGCCCAACTTGAAAGTGGCAGTATGTGAGCTGCTTTTTGTGGCCCCGTCATGGGTCAAGGGTATTAAAACATACAAACCACACACTGCCCCTTTCTAACTGGCCCATTTGGCAGTGCCCCACTGCCCGAAAGACCAGTCTAACAACGCGTGATTAGGGCTTTAATGACTTATTTTGCTGTATTTGCCGTTTACAGAAAAGGCACAAAACTCTCTGATGTTAATTTGAATACATTTTTGATAGTGTGGGGTTACTGCACTAAGGAAAATGCTTTATAGAATTAGCTTGTGAAGCTAGCTGTACTGAAGCAAAACACAGCAATTTGTGTTGGTTATTATGCGGTGTGCTTTTGCAATACCTATCAGCCGCTTCCGACTTTGAGGTACTATATGTAAACTAAATGCACTATTAATTTAATATAAATATCACCGGAACCACTTTAGGACATTTAATGAATAATTCAGAGGCTCTGGGAACATGTATCTAGCAGTTTTGTCAATTAAACGTCTTTCCCAATCAATTTTTTGATATTTGTACAGGAAACTCATGAACTCTATTGACTTCATCTTCCATGGTATTTGTGTGCATTAAATTAATATTATCAAACATAGAATAGAGGAATGCATTCGTCCTTTATGCATATTTCCAGGGTGTTTATTTGCTTTGGTGGGCTAAAATCAATTGTCCAATGCATGCATTGTGTGGAATTATTTGAAAAGTATTATATTCAGAGAAATATATTCAAGGCTGAAAAGACAGCCGAGGGTTGCCAGGCCTATTTCTTTACTTGGCATAATTCATTACTTCTACTTGAGCCTTCATTACAATTTAAGAGGTAATCTCGATTTTGACTCAAAGAGGATTTTGTATATGAATCAGGAATGGGAGTTTTGCAGTAAAAGGGATTTCCTTGAACATCTTTCACCTGAAATATCCCACCAGGCAATTACCCTATTCTGTGGTACTAGGATTAAAAAGTACAGTATTGCTACATTGGTTTTTATGCAAAATGTGTAATAAGGGATTTAGGACCTTATTTGTGATTGGTTGTAGTGGAACATCCACCAGTGTAGCAGAGGTTCCAACTGCTGTAGAGTATCATTGACATCATTGAACTCTTATTGCAACAAATGGGATCTCCACCTCTTTTTATCAGATGTCCCTCATCCACCAAACACTAAGGGGCTGATTCCGATTCGGGCCGGAAATCTCTCCGACCGAGCCGGACCCGGAGAGATTTCCGACCGAATCTGACCCGTGCAGCCCGACCGAACGAGTACGATGCGCCCATATGCTATCGGACTCGAGTCGGTCGGACTCCCATTGAAGTCAATGGGACCCGGTCGTACAACGCGTACGCGGGCTCCCATTGCCTCAATGGGTGCGAGGTGAACAATGGCGCTCCCTACAGCGAGTACGCGGCAAAGCGACTCGCGCCGTACACGCACAGGTAGGGGGGACCCATGGGTCCCCCCTGTGTGCGACTCGCGTGGCTACGCATACAGGGGGGTCCGACACAGACCCCCGAAGTACGTCTCCGACTGCTCTTTCGAGCCGGGCGGTGCGCGTCGGTCGGACTGCTCGCGGCGCGCATCGTACTTACCCGGCCGGGGAACGTCTCCATTGCGCGGTGCGAGTCGTGTCCGAGCGAGTCGGTCGGTGCGGTTCGACCCGGGAACGAGTCAGTCGGAGTGGTTGGGACGCCCGAACGAGTCGGTCGGCGATTTCGCATCGTACTCGCTCGTCCGGACGCGCGTACGAATCGGTCGGAAATAGGGCTCCGAATCGGATCCGGTTATGCCGAATCCGATTCGGAGCCCTACCGGCCAAGATCGGAATCGGCCCCTAAATGTGGCCCTTGGGGCCTGATGTACTATATCCATTTGCAAATCAGGGATATGCCATTTGCAGACCACAAATTGGGCAATTGAGAATGCAATGTGTGATGCTTCCGGCGTACTAATAGGTCAAATAGCAAATTGTACATTCACGGACGGTCACAAAATGACCTGCCTAATGAGTATGAATTAAGCAGGTTGCACTGTGTTACTCGCTGTGATTGAGTATAAAGACAGAGATGGAGGCCTGTAGGCAATAGCACACCTCCATTCCTGCATTTGCATTCCCAAATAGGAAACTGTTTTTTTTAAAGCAACCCTGTTCATTAAAGAGACACATGCTGGACGCGCGAGCGCGCGATTCAAGATGGCCGCCGCGTGAGAGTCTTCGCGCTAATTCAGCCCGTTTTTCGGGTCTAAACAACGAATTTTGGTCAGAAAAGGCATCCTAGTGGAGGTCGCTGCATTCCTAGACAACTTACCTTTGTTGTGGAGCTTTTTTCGACGATTCTGCGCAGCAGAAGTGGGTTTTTTCATCGCCCGGTTCCTGCTTCTTGCACTGCTTTCAGGTACAGCCAGGCTTTCTGTCAAGGGGGCGGAGTGAACTTTTAGGAAAGGGCCTGGCTTGGGCCTAGCCACTCCCCCAACCCATTTTAGCTGCTGCACCAGTCATTTCCTGGTTATTTCCACAGCTTGGCTTTTCCATACACTATTTTGCTTCTGCAAGTCTAATTTTGTCTCTTTTCACTCAAAATGGAAAATAAAAGTGCTATTAATAATAAAAGGAGGCAGCAAAGTTTTCCTCCTCCTGCTAAATCTAAAGTAGTGGAGTCTTCTGAACCCTCACTATCTTTAATATTGGAGGAAATTCAGGCACTTCGTGTCAATACAGACACTATTGCTTCTGAAGTTAAACATGTGGCTAATACACATAATTTTAAAGTAGTTTCATTAAATGTTAAAGGATTGCGCCATCCAGTTAAACGTACAAAAATTCTAGATTATCTAAGTAGTTGCAAAGCGGATGTTTGTTTTATGCAAGAAACTCATATAGATGATAACATTTTAGATTATATGAAGAAGAAATGGGTAGATGTTATTGTTTCTTCCCCTGCTAATGGTAAAAAAATGGTGTAGCTATTTTGTTTGCAAAAAACTTCACTGTCAAATTTTGAGTAACATTTCTGATAAGGATGGTAGATATATACTCGTTAAAATTAAAGTTCATGACTCAGTTTTATTTTTATTAAATGTTTATGGTCCTACTGCAGATGACCCAGTTTTTTGGACTAATCTTACAACAGAGGTTCTAAAGGTCGGTAATGCCCCTTTAATTGTTGGAGGTGATTTTAATGTTATCTCTGACCCTTTATTAGATAGATTATCTCTTACTAAGTTTCACCCTTCTAAAGTTTATTTTGCTTTCAAATCATTTATTCAAGCCACTAAGTTAGTTGATATTTGGAGATTACATTTTCCTACAGAAAAAAGTTTTACATTCTTCTCAAATCCTCACAATTCCCACTCTAGAATTGATTGTTTATTGGTTTCTAGGCAACTAATTGGTTCAATAACTACTCCTACTATTGGTAACATTGACATCTCAGATCATGCTATGATTTCTTTGGTTTTGAATTTGGAATCAACTTTTACTAAACAACCTAGATGGCGTATGAACACTGGTATCATTTTAAATGAGTATAACAAGCCTAAACTTTTAACCGCCATTCAAGAATATTTTATACTCAACCCTGAAGGTTCTACTTCTATGATTAATAGATGGGATGCTTTTAAAGCTTATATTAGGGGTGTAACTATATCTATTATGGCCCACGAAAATAAAACCTTTCATGCAAATGCTAAAAATCTTCAAAAACAGATTGCGAAATTTGAACGACTTTTTATTACATCCAACAATCCTCAATATAAATTTAAGCTACAAAAATTGCGTTATGAATTTAATTCAATCCTTAGTAAAAGAGCAGGTATCCAAATCTCTAATGCTAAAGCCAGATTTAGTTTTAATACCAATAGATCTGGAAGGCTATTAGCTAATTACTTACGTATAAAAAAGGATAAAACTCAAATCAATTCAATTCATGGTTCCCATGGTAAAATTGCTCTCTCTCACAATGAAATTGTTAATGAATTTTTGAATTTCTATTCTGCATTATATAATAAACCCGATTTTCAGGATGTTTCTTTAATCAACTCCTTTTTAAATTCCTGTGAGTTACCCAAGATTCCACAATCAGATAAAATTGGACTTGATGCACCTATTACCAAAGATGAAATCTTATCAGCTATAAAATCCCTTAAAAAGAACAAATCTCCTGGTCCTGATGGGATTCCAGCGGAATTCTACAAAGAATTTCAGTCATACCTTTTTACCTTTTTTACACCAACTATTTACGTTTTTCGGATCCACAGGAACTACCTCTGGTTCTTTTACAGAAGCGTTAATTATAGTACTTCCGAAACCAGATAAAGATCCCACTCTTGTGTCTAATTATCGCCCTATATCCTTAATTAATCAAGATTGTAAATTATATGCTAAAATACTTGCTACTAGATTGGGCCCCATATTAGATTCTATTATACACCCGGATCAATCTGGTTTTATGAAGAATAGATATTCTGCTCATAATACAGGAACTTTGCTACATATTATTGAACAAAGTCCTACTTTAACGTTGCCATCTGGAATTTTAGCCTTAGATGGTGAGAAAGCATTCAATAAAATCCATTGGCAATTTTTATTTCATACGTTATCCTCATTTAATTTTGGAGATACTTTTATACGCATGATTTCAGCTCTATATTTTGCCCCTACTGCTCGTTTATTTATTAATGGACAAGTCTCAAATCAATTTTCGCTTTTTAGAGGTACAAGACAAGGATGTCCTCTTTCTCCTCTCTTATTTTTAATTGGCATTGAACCTTTTCTTCCCTCTATAAGAAAATGTGACAATATTAAAGGAATCAATATTAAGGATGTTATTGTTAAAACTCTTGCTTATGCGGATGATGTGCTTTTATTTGTTAGTGACCCTATATTTTCGTTCCCCTCATTAATGGATATTATAACAAATTATTCTACAGTTTCGGGTTACACTTTAAATACCAACAAAACTGATTTTTTTCCCTTAAATGTTTATTGCACTCATGATATGCTTCCCATGCGTGAACTTATTTGGCAAAAGAATAAGTTAAAATATCTTGGAATTTTATTTTCCTCATCCATAAAATCAACAATAAATTTAAATTGTGATTTCATCCTAAATTACATTAAAAATAAAACGTCTAAATGGGCGTCATTACATCTTTCATGGTGGGGCAGAATGGACTCTATCAAAATGACTATTGCTCCCAAAATATTTTATACCCTTGCCATGATCCCTACTCAATTTCCATTAAAGTTTTATAAAGAGGTTGATACATTTTTGTCAAAGTTTTTATGGAACAACAAATCTTCTCGTATTAGTTATAAAAAGTTAAAAGTGTCTAAACGTAATGCTGGTTTCGGTATCCCAGACTTCTTTCTTTATCATAAAGCTTTTATTTTAAAACACAGTTCATTATGGTTTAACCACTCCTTTTTAAATAATCCTCTTGCATGGCTATGTATTGAGAAATCAATAGTAAGTCCATTTCCATTACCTACTTTGGTGTCTATGCATAACAATGCTACATTTTTTCAAAAATCAGTTATTATTAAATCTACTAAAATGTTATTTAATGATCTTGACTTAATTTTTCTCTTTCCCATGAATAATACTGATGAGTTATCACTGTGGTATAGTAATGTTATTAAATTAAACAGGAATATTAGCTTTTGGTTTTCATGGATTAAAGCTGGTATTTTTTATCTTAAAGATGTTTATTCCAATAATACCTTTATTTCTTTTGAAACGTTGCAAGCAAGATTTGGTTTACTTAAATCTGACCTTATTAAGTATCAATATTTGTGCAATTCAATCTTAGATTCCTTCCCCAATGCTATTCCTTCTAATGTTACAGCAGATTTATCAATTTACATTCAAACAGTCTCTAGATCATCTCATGGGGTTTCCATTCTATATAAAAATTATCAGATACTCTAGGTAGCAATTTAGAGAGGATTTCAACTTTTTGGAACAATGAACTTTCGCTTTCTTTATCTATTGACACATGGAAGGATATTTGGCTTAGTAGTATATCTGGTTGGCTGCCTGTTTCGATCTACCAAACCAACTCTTATATCCTATACAATTGTTTATGGACTCCATCACGTTTATTTAAGGCTAAACTTCTTCCCTCTGCAGATTGTTGGCATTGTAAATTACATCCAGGTACATTACAACATATGCTTTTTGATTGTCCTATGGTTTTTAAATTTTGGTCTGAAGTTTGGGTTATCATACAAAAGATTTTAAAACTCCATATTGATGTTTCCTATCAATTAATAATATGTAAATATGCTATTATTTCACAAAACTTACATGATTTAGAAAGCAAACTTTTCAATTTCCTAATCTCAGCAGCTATAAAATCCATCACTTTTTGTTGGAAAGATGTTTCTATATTATCTGTTAATGCTTGGTGGTCATGGGTTATCTTTACTAGAAGAGGTGCTCAATTATCCATGAATGGGATTTCACATAATTCGCTCGCTTATCAATCTTTTTGGTTACCTGTT
The DNA here is from genome assembly GCA_963921515.1 of Calotriton arnoldi. Classification (NCBI taxonomy): domain Eukaryota; kingdom Metazoa; phylum Chordata; class Amphibia; order Caudata; family Salamandridae; genus Calotriton; species Calotriton arnoldi. The sequence goes on along the minus strand of CAWUFW010007196.1, from coordinate 712,296 downwards.
GATGTATATTTATCCTCTTAATGATGTATTTATAACTTTAATTTTGATTTTAACTCAAATAGACTATACGTATTATAAAATATAGTAGCTCTGTGTAAATCTTATGCATTAGTTGTTATATTTGTCCCCTCCCTCCCCTTCCTTCCTTCTCCCCTTTATGTATCTTTTCAATATGTAATATCTCAATACCTATTGTAATTTTTTTAAATAATTTTGGTCAAGTTATGAATTGTTATTTAGGTATTTTTTGTTAAATAATAATATTTTATGTAATGTCTTTATTAGTTGTCTATAAACAAAATTAAATAAAATATTTTGAACTCAAAAAAGAGAAACATGCTGCTTTAAAAAAAATTCCCATTTGGTAACACATCGGTGGGAGTGGACAGTGGGCCCTTGGGCCAGTGCCTGCCACGTGCGAGGTTACCAACACGATTCCCAAAGAGAAATCTGTCTCAGACCATTCATACATTCCCCAATAGAAGGGGAATGCCTCTTTCAGATCACCTTCTTTAGATGCATAAGAAATGTTTATTTCCATAACTCCTCTACCCCACTTCCTCTTTAGTGAACTCATGTTTTGGAACTCTTTTTTATAGGTGTTTTCTTGCGCATCTTGCACAATCATGGCAGTTCTTCGGACAGTCTCTTCTCTTCATATTAAACATTATCCACCCCAAAGGTCCCTAACTCTTCCCAAAGCTTGATCACTCTCTTTAGAGGAATTGACACTGTTTGTTTTGTGGACTGTAATATGCTCTGCACGTCTTCATTCATATTTCAGGTGAACAGATTTTAAAAAAATGTATCCTTGTGTATTGTAGATGGAATCTCTGTGTACATAGGCAAACATGTATATGTTGGACATTTTACAGAACAAATGTAGCAGAGAGCAATGGGTTGATTTGCATAGCAGAGAGGGTACTCAAGGTTTCAAGATTGTGTCCAAAAGTGGGTGTGGTGAGCTCTCTTCATAGCTCGGTTCTGGGGTAGAAGGAGCTTACTCATTGGTGGAGGAGGAGCTGCTCTTGAAGAGATGCATATCCAAAAATATAGAAATATACACATTTGTGTAAAAAGCTAACATTGGATCAATACCAAATGCAGATTCTCGCGATTATGATGGCACTGGTGAAAATCCACACAAAGTCCAAGGACCGCCAGGCTCTCATGGGCGTGGCGGTGGCGGTCCAGCCACTGCCGCACCAGCGGGCCGACCGCCCAATTACAACTTTGGTGGTTGGAGCGCCATTGCACCGCTGCAACTGTCAGGGAACTGCCATTCCCTGGTGGTGGCGTGGCAGTCAGGGGCTCAGCAATATGCTGGTGGTGCCACTGTGGCATCGCTATGCATATTACAAGTTTCAGAATCGCCAGGGGTGTCATGGATGTCTTTACTCCATGAAAAGGCTGGCGGTCCTGAAACAAAGGGGGGCTTACAGGACACCCTGTTGCCCATCTGCATGGGGATGCATGCAGGGGGGCACAACATGTGCCCCCCTGTGTTCATGCACCCCAGTTCCTGCATCACATGGACTTTACAGTCCTTGCCATGCAGGAACTGTTTTTGGCATTCCTATTGCGGTGCCCATTTTCAGAGGTACCGCCATGGGACCGGCAAAAAAAGCCCACCCGACATGAGGAAACTCGTAATCTGGTGGGCAGTGTGTACACAGGTTTGGTGGTGCGGGAGTAGGCCGTCGGCGTGGCGGTCTGCTCCCACACCGCCACACTCGTAATCAGGCCCCATGTGTGCAACAAATGTGTGCATAATTAGCCATGGTTTTATTGCGCTGAGAAGTGCTTTCTAAAATGGAATGTGCACTCAATAAACAGGACCTTTCAAATTCCACATACGCAACCATATGAAAACAAGGCACAACAAGGAAGTGTTAATTAATGTTGTAAGTCAGCAGTCTAACTCAGAGTGCTGTCCTGAAGGCCTGCCCCTGTAATGGCACAATAAGCTAGCAAAAGTGATCCAGTTCTTCCCAAGTTAGGCTGAGTGTGCCACAGTCCCCATTTTGATACTGGGATTTAAGCCAAAATAGACATTTAGGGGCTGTTGTGTCTTTCAGTAAAGCACTAGGGAACACGGCAGGATGTAGAAAGGTTTTGGGTTGAGGAATAATTTAATCAATTGGATGTCAATGCTTTATCTGAACTAATTTAGTAGAAAAACATGTTTTAAATGTCAATGACCTTTTGAAGACATTCCTCACAATTTATAGAGACTTTTCTTTCGTCAGCTCTCCTCTCCTTCCATGTTGTATATAACATAAACAAGCAAGGAAACAAACAACCAAACAAGAAGGCCGAAAACAACAGAGAGAGAGGTTTGGCTAGAAAAAGAAACGGGGCAGTGATAATAAATTTAAGTAACAGGCAACAACCAAGCACTTGGTCGGCTTCGTAGCAAGGTTTCTGGAAATGAACTTCCAGAATGAGTCTCCGCAGTGAACCTGCACTAAACACTTATAATTAGGGCTGCAGTGTGCCACGCTTGTATAAATTCAGCTCTGGCAAACCTGTAAAAATCTGGCCCCATGAGGAAGCGCGCTTCCCTCCGCTGGGCTTGCTGCAGGCGAGTTCATTCTCCTGTTTATAAAAGGGTCATTAATAAGACCAGCTTACAGCACGTTCTAGGTCACCACTCCATCGAGAGTTCATTACAAATTCGTGAGGAATTCTCATATTTTTTAAGTTAATTTAAAAGAACATATACATTTAAGGGGTCATGCAATGCGTTTAATCGTTTTTCCTTCTTTTTGCAAACCCTGCAATCCTCTGAATAGCAGGTTATGGTGAAGAGGAAATAAGCAGTGGTAAAGAACTTAATCTAGCCTTTTGTTAAGCGTTCTCAATAATACATATATGCTATGTGGCACTTTGGACCAGATGTACTAACCTTTTTCCCATTCGCAAAGGGGCATATTCGCTGAATCGGCTGGTTTGCGACCACACAAAAGCATTTTTGCATGTATTAGACCCAAACTGCAATTTAATAACACATTACCGAATTGCAATTTGGGTTTACGACCAAATACCGATTCAGTATTTGGAAGATGCGTCCCTTCCAAATATCGAATCTGAATGATATTTATTAATGCTTTGCAACCAAATTCCGGTCGCAAAACATTAATATTTTACCGACTACAAGCATGTAGTGGTTAGCCACGGCTCATCCTAATGGGCTGAGGGGCCACGCCCCCTCACCTTTTGGCCACTATACAGAATGTCTGTCAGACTGTGCAAAGGTCAATCTAACACACACTCTTTATTTTCAGGTCAAGTAGCCAGGCCCTGTACATGATGAGCTGAACTATGCCGGGCCGAAGAAGTCACAGCTCCTGTGGGCGTGACATTTTCAGCCTGGCAAAGAACCTTGAGGACCTCCCCCTAGTGACTGGGAGCTTCGGTTCTAAGCCCTGAAGAGCAATCACTGACACCTATTCACAGAGTTGTGTGGGGTCAGCAGTCTCACTGACCCAATCCCACTCTGTGACGATTAAGGGACTGCTGCCTTCCCTCAATGGCTGATCTAAGGCCATTGAAGGAAGGCAGAAGTCCCAACCCTCCTGGGACTTCTGAGGCTTGGGACTGCTGCCTTCCCTCATTGGCTCACCTTAGGTGAGCCAATGAGGGAAGGCAACAGTTCCAATCCTCACGGGATCTCCGAGGCATAGCTCCGCAGTTAAGTATGATTTTATTTTTAAAGTTTCGTGTGTGCATGAGTGCATGAATATATGGAAGTGAGTGTTGTAAATGGATGTTTGTGTGTGCATGCATGTGTGAATGAATGAATGCGAGTGAGTGTTTATGTGTGTGTTTGTGCCCTGACCGCCCTCCTCCTTGCTAAGAGTACATGGGAAGGGGTCTCCTTGGGACCTCTTCTCCTTTTTTAATATAAAAAAAAAATTGTTTAAGAGTCGGTAGTCCATGGGACCACTGAACAAACAAACCAAAAAATAAACTTTTCTTTATTTTTTAAGGGAAGTGGGCTACATTAAAAAACAAAGATATCTTTATTAAGGAGCAATAGCAGACATGGTGGTCTGCTCACTCAAGCAGGCCATCATCTCTGCGATGGCGGTGGTTCCTAGTGGGTCTCAAATTGTGACCTACCTCATTAATATTCATGAGTAGCTCGCTTTGCGACCTACTAGGAATCGCTAATTTCAAAAGAAAACTTTCATATATTTAGAATACCGCTTACCAAATAGGGATTAGGAAAAATCGTTATTTGGAAATCGCTATTCTAAAGGTACGTATATGTGGCCCTTGGTTCTTTGCCATGAAATTACAGGAACAAAAAACCACAACATCAAAGGTGAAGGAAATCATGCAGGTAAAAATGGAGGTGTAAGATACAGGACCCTGAGATGTCATAGACAAGTCTGTTCTCTGTAGTCTCTGGATGGGAGTATGATACAAATGAGCCCAATCTGCCTGATATGAGTTGAGTCTGTGCTCTGCTGCCAGAGTAAGTTTATCCATCCCAAGAGTCTTCCAGAGTCTGGCAACCACAAACTCATATGATGGCTTAGTTGGTTGGGCCCATTTCACTAAGATATGCTAGACAGTAGTGACTAGAGTGACTGCTAGCTATTTCCCTCTCCTGATTCTATACAGTCTTCCACCTGGAAACAACAAACCCCACAGAGCCACCCCTGGATCTCTGGGTGTTTGCATGCCAGCGTATTTGATTTAATTTAATCCCTTGTGCCAGTAAGTGCCCCGCATTGGGCAATGCCACTGTAAGTGTAAAAAGTGCCCATGGCTCTGCAGTTTATCTAACAGTGGGCAATGATTTTATATTGGGTTTCTCTCACCTTGGCACTTAGAACAAAGGTTATGTGGTCTGTGGTATAATTTATCCCATTTTTGTGGGAGATGGACCTTCAAAGTCCCCCCACCCACCTCTTCTGTCCTGACATCTTGATCCTTGGGTGTGTAGGTGTTTATAGACTGTGAAGATTAACTTTTTGCAACATGGGGCATCTTTCATACACTTTACAAATACTGCGACGGCCCGGATAGCCCCTTCTATTACTGTGGGATTTAACCAGGGCCGGACAGGGAACCCAAAGCAGCCCTGGCAAATGTTGTCAGACCAGCCCCCATACGGTGTATAGAGAGTGAGCCTGACCCCCACAAGGGGGATTGGGGGGAAAATGGTGATTCTAAAACACATTTTTCATTATATATTCAATTTCTTTAGTTTTTAAAGCATAGTAAATAATGACCTAACAGTGCACCAGAATACAGCAATCTTTATGGGGGCTCTTCAATGATTCCCTCACTATCACCCTCCAACAGTGCCTCTCATCTCTCCATAACCCCTCTCGCACATGTATTTCCTTTGTTTTATAGCGCCTCAAACCAGTTTAGGGTGTTGGAGCATTTTACATCACACAAATACAGAAACAATGAATCATACATGTGTAAATCAGTGTATTGAAAATGTTACATAAGACAAAGGGGACTACAAGTTGTAAGATTGACGTAATCTATAATAGTAGGCTTTTTTTGAGAGTGCTTGGTCTGGAGAAGCACACATTCAGGGTTCAGAATGTAACACAGTGGTTAGGTTTGACTCTACTAATTATTAAACATAACGTTTTAACCTAAACTACGATTGTAATATATGAACTGCATAGTAACAAAATTATACTGTTCTATGATTTTCATAGGGCACGCTATTTGCAGCAGGCATGTTAACGCTATGCACTTCCTTAGATGAATCAAAACTGCCACTAGATAAAACTCCCATCTCTCTCCAGCAGGTACATTAATCACCAGAGTTATCTTGGCACTTTTATTGTTGCCTGAAAACTGTTGAATATACAAAGAATTCTGTAGTGCTTTTAAAACAGCTGCACTGCTACAAAACCATCCCCCAATAACAAAAGCGCCCCCCCACTTCCAGCCTCCCAGGGAAACACCCGATGCCCGGTATGCCCAGGTCGTCCTTGGATTTAACACCCAATGTCAAACTTGTGTGTAGGTGAACCTCTCACTTTCGAGTAAGCAATTTTGTTGGTTAAGGTCAATAAACAAAAAACTTCTCTGCTTTAAGCTTACTAATGCCACTGATAACTTCCTCTTTAGATATGGGTTCCTCCAAACAACAGTGTAGTTGATGTTTATTTAAATAAGCTGATATCTCAAGTGATGAACCAGCTTTCATGGCATCTTGATTTTCATAGGAGCCATGAAAGGTTTCTGCAATAGAGCTGTCATCTTGAGCTGTCATATGACCAGCTCTTTTGGCTTACCCTGACACTTACCACTCAGCCAGGAACTCTTTGGCGTGACCCTAGAGGGATCATATCATCCCTTCAATGCCTGTTTGCTTGCTATGTGATTGTTCCACTTGATGCGGCATGCAGCGATTTCTCAAGCTGCGGCAGGCGCTGCAACGGTTTCTTCGGCGATGCATCAGAAACAGGTACGGATGTGTCACGCTTCTCGGTGTTGTGTTGATTTTCCAGCTCTCAGCGGAAAACAGTCTCTAGAGGTCCAAAACAACAGCAGGCACCTCTTTGGAGGTCAGAACTACCAGCAAGGCAGTTCAGGGGAGCTGGTGGTGAAGTCTTTGTGTCCCTGAGACTTCAGAACAGGAGGCAAGCTCAGTTTCAAGCCCTTGGAGATCTTCTTCAATCAGGAGGCACAGCAAACAGCAAAGTCCTTTTCTCCCTTCCTTGGCAGCAAGTAGCCACTGCAAGCCAACCCCAGACAGCAAACAGCACAGGGGCAGTATTCCTCCTCAGCTTCTCCAGCTCTTCTCCTTGGCAAAGGTTCCTCTTAATTCCCAGAAGTGATCTAAAGTTCTGGGGTCTGGGCACCAATATTTATACTACCAAATCCTTTGATCTCTGGTGGCACACACCAGGGCATGTCCTACCTTTCACATACACTGCACCCTGTCCACAGGGGTACCTTGGCCTACCTTAGGGGTGACTAACATGTAAGAAAAGGGAAGGTTAGGGCCTGGCAAGTGGGTACACTTGCTAAGTCGACATGGCAGTACTAGACTGCACACAGGCTCTGCAATTGCAGGCCAGAGTTAAAATTACAGACTGCTTAGGTGGGTGGCACAATCAGTGCTGCAGCCCACTAGCAGTATTTTATTTACAGGCCCTGGGCACACACAGTGCACTGTATTAGGGACTGATTAGTAACTCAAATCAGCCAATCATGGGAACACCAATCCATAACAATAATTTACTCAGGGAGCACTTGCACTTTGGCCCTGAACAGCAGTGGCAAAGTGCCCAAAGCATCTAGACCAGCAAAATGGAGTCCAACATACAGCAAAAACACAGAAGGCAAAGGCAAAAAATGCAGGGGAGACCCACGCCAATGGTGCCAGGTCTAACAATTTCGTTAGCTCTTCATGCTCTGCTGAGATTTTAGCCATGTTGAATTATTGAGGAATACTGCTTTCTGGAAGAAGATTATGCCACACTTTGGAGGAAGTGGTCATGCTCTGAGGTGTTGCATTGCACCTCATTGGAAAGGAGCGCTCTCCTGCTAGACCCCAGAGAACACTGAATAAATATGTGAGAGGTGCGGAGCCTCTCAGATCTGCTGCTTGAAACTAAGAGAAGAAGAAGGATTGCCATGCTGGAAACTTGATTTGCACCATCAGGCCCTGTATTCTGACTGACTGCGCATGCCACACTATCTGGAACTACAGCCCTGTAGTTGTACCTTGTTTCTGAAGGATTAAAGAGTAGACTCCCTGCAAGCTACAGGTTAACAGAGGTCACCTGCATTATCACCACCAACAGTCCCCAGCCTGAAGTGCGTCCAGTGGACATTTAAGGGTTTTGTCCAGGTGCATTGTGGGAATTGTGGTCCCAAACTTTCAAGGACCATCTTGGAGCTTCCAGACCCTTGGTTTGTGTTTTGGACCCTTTGGACTCTCAAGTGGAACTTCAGGAAGATGTTTCAGAAGTTTTGAGAAGCTTGGAGTAGCTTTGGAAAAGAGCACCATAAGCTGACCGACTCAACCATGAGACCTAATCTGGCCATCTTCAACCGTGACCCAGCCCTGATTCAAGGTTTGTCCCACTGAAGAGCTTCAGAGGTCCAACTTCTAGAGTTTGACCAGGAGCTCCATGAAAGTTAAGCCTTCGAACCCTCACCAAATCCGGCCTGGTGAAGAGCATCAAGGGACACCGGCGGAAAAAGCTGCAGAAAAGTTTCTAAGTCCGTAGGTAAAATTTTGATCGGGCCTCCCCCTTAGTGTATCTGCACAGGGCTCCATCGAGGTTGGCTTGATAGTTTGACTTTGTCCCGGTCAAGCACAACCAGATATCCCAGAGTGGCGCTATGGGTTTCTAAGTGCTAGAAAGTGTTTAATCTTCAAAAATTCATATCTCCGGTTCCCTACATTGGATTTTTGATGTTTTGGTGTCATTGTAAAGATAAACATATGTCCTATTTTTATAAATTGTTGTGTGATTTTTATTGTGTGTTATGTCTTAATTATTTACTGAATTGGTGTTTTTAAATGCTTTACATACCTGTCTCCTAAGTTTAGCCTGCCTGCTCGCAGGCAAACTACCCAGGGTTGCGCATGGGAATCATTTATTGAGACTTATTCTGAGCCCTAGACCATGTTAGTGGCCTTATTTCCAGTGTTAGATGCATATTTACCACTACTAATAACCCACTTTCCAACATGGCCCTATTCACAAAGATTTTGCTGTAAGTGTTACTTACTCTGGGCTATGCCTGACTGACTCCTAAATTCAGAAGTAAGTCAAAAGTACTTGTAGAGTAAGTCACAACAATCTGGTGAACAATATTTGCCATTTTTGCTCACCTTTCGGGCACTCAAAAATTACATCTCCCATATCCATTTAACCCCTTTCAAGTCAGTTTATGCCCTACTTTTTAAATGTCTGTTGACTGTCCTTATGCTTTAATTTCCTTAGTTTATATGTTTTAATGTAACTAGGTCCACTTTGTTGGTGAAATCTGCATTATAAAAATACCCATGGGAAGAAAAACAAACATTAATAAAGGGCCTACAAATGTATTATTGAGTACAGCGTAACACCTTAATGCTCTAGAATGTAAAATTTGAATTGAATGTAAGCTAATGAAATATGTGTGTATGTATATATATATATATATATATATATATAAGGCATGAAGATGGCTTGGCAGCAAGTAAACATTATTTAAGATCTAGGTCACTCAGTTTACTGGATCACACAGAAATGTGATTAGATATGATGAAGTTTTGCTTGATGAACAACATTTTTGTTTTTGATGGGAAATTTCTATGTTCAAAAACAGGGAACAGCCATGGGTGCTTCCTTTGCCCCAATGTATGCCAATCTTGTGGTGGGCTTTTGGGAAACTGAAACTGTTGGGGCAGGAAAATACTCATAAAGCTTGAAGAAGATAGTACTATGGCAGCATTTTATCGACGACCTCTTTTTGCTTTGAGAAGGAGAACAAGCTAAATTGGTCAACTTTTTAGATTCTAGGATATCATATAGAAGCATCCAAGTATAACCTATCGAAGGATGTACTCTTTAGAGGACTACTTAGGTCGTAGTTTTATGTCAAATCAAGATCAATCCTGCAGTTGGACATTACCGAAAAAACCTGGCTTCCGCAAATGTACCAAATGCAAAGCCTGCAAATGGGGAGACAACAGAACAGAAGTAAAGCTGGTGAATGGTAGAAAGAAGAAGATTAATGAACACATCCATTGTGAAAGCACTCATGTAGTATATGCACTGGAATATGAATGTGGAATAACATACATAGGCAGTACCATCAATAAATTGAAGCTTCGGGCGTCACAAAAAAGGATTTTACCTATGTCATTGCGAAGCATATCTGGGAGCATCACGATGGGGACATAAGAAAAATTGTGTACTATGGAATCCAACAGATATATCTGAATCTGAGAGGTGGTGACAGAGAATAAAGACTACCAAAGGGTGGAATCAAGATGGATTCTCTCCATGGGCACTGAAAATCCATGGGGATTGAATACAAATGCAGAACTATATGTACATCTTGAATAACTCATTGGTTTGGATAGAGGATCAGATTTTTACTATGCTGCACTTAGAACCATCCTATTTGAACAGACAATACATCGAAAAACACCTTATAGGGAGCTGTTAGAGTTTAGAACTCCTGTACTGTTGCCCTTTCCCACTACCCACCTTATCAAAATAATTGATTTTGATAAGGTTGATATGGAGAAGAATTTATGAGCTTGATTTTCTATACAGAAGGAATCCAGAAGTAGAGGTTGTGTATAAGAACAAGTCTTGATTTAATGTATGATAGCACTCTAACACTCTTCATAGGTATCCATCAGCCATGATGTGAGTGGAGAATAACCGGTACTAGAATAAGACTTGAATTGGCATTTGGAATTTGTTTTTTATATGTTCACTGTGCAATGAGGACTGACGGACATTGTGTACTTTACTGATTACATATATGAATTTATTCATTATTATTAGCACAATGCACTTTAAAAACCTTATCAGCTTCTATTGTTGGATGGGAAGGCATGGCACTTTAGTACCAGCACTTTAAAGAGATTTAAGATATTTTTAGTGACAAAGCATGAAGCACTTTGCATTTGGGATAATATTGTTCTAAATTTTCTTTCTCTACTTAAATGTTTTGTAATTATGTGACTAAGAACGATATGCACTCAAAGGATATTGGAGGATCTTTACAATAGGATTGGAGATAAGGAAATGATTGTCCTGATATACTCCGCTCCATTAAAAAAATGATCATTTGCATGGAAGCACTATGCACTTTATAGTTAAGAAACACCTTATTTAAGAAATGGATTCCCAGTATCTCAGAAACAACATCAGAATATTTTATGTCTCACATAAAAATCTGAACAATATATGGCTCTTGAAATTTGGTTTCGTACTGGCATTTTACAATGGTGATTGACTAATGAATTTTAATCATTTAGCATAATGCACTTTAAGAAATCTTAAAATATGTACCTTATGATTATTCCTCACAATTAGAAATTCATTCATTTTAATTAGCACAGTGCACTTTAGGAACCTCAAAAAGCGTTTTTTATGTCCAATATATAAATCTGAATAGCATGTGGCACTTTAAGTTGGATCTTTACATTGGCACTATTCAACAATGTATTTTACGATTATCTTTTATATATATATAAATTATAATCATTATAACTAGCACAATGCACTTTAAGAACTTTACAAGCTTTTTTATTACAGTGCAGGACATAGTAATAAAACATTAGTACTTTACAGAGATTAAAGAACATTTCTGGGGGACATCACAAAGCACTTTAGACTTGGTTGAGCGTTGTGAAATAGCATCTATCTCTTAATATAAACGTTGGCATCTTGTGATGAAGAGTGTCTTACATTGGAGGTTTGTTGAAGGATCTCTGTAAGATGACTAGAGAAAAAGGAATGATTGTCCTTGTATACTCCTTTTTCATACAAATTTGATCCTAGTTTATTTTGATAAAGACATTATGCACTTTATATTTAAAATGCATTACTTATAGATTGTATCTGTAGCACCTTAGAAAAGGCAATGTGTAATTTTTTGTTTGAAGTTGAAGTCTGGTACTTTACCATCTTTTTCCTTTCTGGTTTTATATGATTTTGCACCTCTGTAAAGAAAAAAATGTAAATAGAATTTGGTGCGTGAACTCAAGTCAATGGAGGTTCCATATTTAAAGGACTTATATTTACTTGTATATAAGAAGCAGTCTTGTCTTGCTTTTGTAAATAAAGTTTTGTTGAGGTGTAGATAGGAACATCTACTCCTTTAAAGGGACACTCTGCACAGACATCTCTATGGCCCTGTTGAAGGCTACAGCTGAAACGCGTAGGCCATTTCACGCTGCTGCTGCACATGTTGGATTAAATAAATAAATTGCTTCAAGGTAGCTGTTTGGAGGTGCTGTGTCCTTCTTTTTGAGCGCAGAGTGGATGTGCTGGTTCGGACTTCGACCGCGCTTTGAACGGACTGTCATGTATATGTATATATATATATATATATATATATATATATATCACCAACGATCAGTCCTTAACCTCCATACGACAATACAGCGATAAGGAATGCACAAACTCCTTGTTGCTTGTGCGAATAGTCTTTTATTACTCCACTCTCATTAATGTCATGACGCGTTTCGGCCGGAGAAACCGGCCTTGATCACATAAAGACTGTTAAGCGGTGTCATTTTTATATTTTTTTCCTCTCTCTCAACTGTGTCACGTGTCCCCAAACATGGGAAAAAGACTATGGACAGGTTTATACGCAATGTTATTGAAAAAACAATACTACATCTTGTTTTTCATAATTAAATTTGCAACCCACAAATCAATTGTATGCTTCATGAATATCTTAATTTACAAACTAGAAACATGTCTAATTACAAATTCAAAAATAAGACCATAAAGTGCATTTAATCATCATGTTCATTATAAATTACCATCACAAGTCCAATGACTCTATACTATATATGAATAAATAGATAAATAAGCATATAAATATAATTATATAAATATATCTTGTAAAACGGTAATCTAAAAACATTTCTTTCTTTTTTTATACATGAATTGTCTCTTAAAATGTACTTTAAAATTATCCCTATATTCTTTTATTATATCTGCATTAATGCAAGATTGAATACTTAATGATACTGGTCAATATTCTCTCATTTTCCAAAAGTGTTAAGTCACTAATCATTTGTTAGACATGTATCCCAGGTTCCCCAATCCTCATAGAGTCAATAGTCTCCTTGAACGCATACGAGGTCTTTTCTCTCTACAACCTCCTAAAGTGCATAGTGCTGCAATATTTCGTTATGTGCACAAAGTGCTAAATAAAGTGCATGGTGCTGTACAGTACTTAGTAAGTGCAATAAATTGCTAATATAAAACCACACATCTATACGATCATTTTTATGGGGATTTTTATGTTTGTAACATATTATGTATTTTCTTATATTAAAAGTTTTTTTCTTCTTTACTTTTTCCAAAATTTAAATCGTTTCTAAGACGGCTGCTGATCACATATCTTATCATGTCTTAGCTATACTGAATATTTTGAGATGCTCCCAGTTCCCCCCAATTGATCTTATTATAAGAAATTGTGCAGGTCTTCCGTGTTGTTCAGTCCTCTTGGGGCCTTACTGTCAAATTCCCCCCACGCCTTTATTTTCAAAGCCCCCCGCATTTAATTACTATAGCCCCGGGGAGGTGGCGGTCCCCGGGGCAGCGGGGGCCCCTGCGGGCCCCCGCACATTTAAACCACATTGCCCCCGGGACCTCGCCCACCCGGGGGCCTCATTAAAATGAAGCGCGGGAGCCCGCTCTTCATTTAAAAAAAAAAATTCGGCGGGATTCGCGACCCCAACGCGAACTCCGCCGAAATTATAAAAAAAATGTTTTACTGTTTTCTTGTGACTCGGTTCTACCGAGTCACAAGATGGCTGCCAACACTTTCAGGTTTGGAGTGTTGGCAGCCAATAAGAGTGAAGCTCGTGCCCAGGAGGGTTCGCGAACCCACCGCGCCCACAGATATCTAAACTTTTTCTTTTTCTAATTTCTCAGGAACTACTGAACGGATTTACACTATTTAAAAAAAAGGTCTCTTTCTGAATCAAGGGCTACCTTTTTGCCAAATTTGGTGTAATTCCGTTCAGCAGTTCGGGCTGTAGCTTTGTCTAAAGTTTCCTATGAAAATTAACACGGGGAAAACACGTTTTGGGACCCCCTTTTTTCTCGGCCCCGCTTGACGAATCACCCCGAAACTTTCAAGACAGGAGCTGACCGGAGCGCCCCACTAGTTTTGAAAATTTCGCGAAGATTCGTCAACCGGCGAGGTCCTAACTATAACTACCCACTGGCGACCGCCAGTAGGTAATATATATATGCATATATATCTATATATATGCATATATATCTATATATATATATATATATATATCTATATATATATATATATATATATATATATATATATATATATATATATATATATATATCCACAAAACAAGGTTGCCCCAGTGAGGATGGCCTCCCGGAGCGCCGATTTGAATACCAGAGGGCTACACGCAGACTCGTTTGTCAGTTTCCATCAAGTAGCCTGGCTCAACGCGTTTCAAGCTTTTGCCCTTTCTCACGAGCCGTAAAAATGGAACAGCAACTCATGTAAGTTGAACACCTGCTGCATATTTATTGGTAAAGTCCCACCCCAGTGGGCGTATCTTTTCTCTTTTTCCGAAGTATGCCAAAAGTGCATGATGGTACAAGCAGTCTTCAAAATACAACTTGAAACCTCAGTGGGTAGTGCTGTCGTCATTTTGTAATAAAAATATTTAAAACCCCAGTGGGATGAAGAACAAATGAAAAACACAGTCTGTTGTACTTGTCACGCTTCTCTGGTAAAGCACTCCGCTCCCTTTACAATGGCGTCATATGATTCGAATGCCAGGATCCATTGTTATGCGGCGGGCACATCCTCGCGGCCGAGCAAAGCCGCTATAAATCCACAAAACAAGGTTGCCCCAGTGAGGATGGCCTCCCGGAGCGCCGATTTGAATCCCAGAGGGCTACACGCAGACTCGTTTGTCAGTTTCCATCAAGTAGCCTGGCTCAACGCATTTCAAGCTTTCGCCCTTTCTCACGAGCCGTAAAAATGGAACAGCAACTCATGTAAGTTGAACACCTGCTGCATATTTATTGGTAAAGTCCCACCCCAGTGGGCGTATTTTTTCTCTTTTTCCGAAGTATGCCAAAAGTGCATGATGGTACTAGCAGTCTTCAAAATACAACTTGAAACCTCAGTGGGTAGTGCTGTCGTCATTTTGTAATAAAAATATTTAAAACCCCAGTGGGATGATGAACAAATGAAAAACACAGTCTGTTGTACTTGTCACGCTTCTCTGGTAAAGCACTCCGCTCCCTTTACAATGGCGTCATATGATTCGAACGCCAGGATCCATTGTTATGCGGCGGGCACATCCTCGCGGCCGAGCAAAGCCGCTATAAATCCACAAAACAAGGTTGCCCCAGTGAGGATGGCCTCCCGGAGCGCCGATTTGAATACCAGAGGGCTTCACGCAGACTTGTTTGTCAGTTTCCATCAAGTAGCCTGGCTCAACGCGTTTCAAGCTTTCGCCCTTTCTCACGAGCCGTAAAAATGGAACAGCAACTCATGTAAGATGAACACCTGCTGCATATTTATTGGTAAAGTCCCACCCCAGTGGGCGTATCTTTTCTCTTTTTCTGAAGTATGCCAAAAGTGCATGATGGTACTAGCAGTCTTCAAAATACAACTTGAAACCTCAGTGGGTAGTGCTGTCATCATTTTGTAATAAAAATATTTAAAACCCCAGTGGGATGATGAACAAATGAAAAACACAGTCTGTTGTACTTGTCACGCTTCTCTGGTAAAGCACTCCGCTCCCTTTACAATGGCGTCATATGATTCGAACGCCAGGATCCATTGTTATGCGGCGGGTACACCCTCGCGGCCGAGCAAAGCCGCTATAAATCCACAAAACAAGGTTGCCCCAGTGAGGATGGCCTCCCGGAGCGTTGATTTGAATACCAGAGGGCTACACGCAGACTCGTTTGTCAGTTTCCATCAAGTAGCCTGGCTCAACGCGTTTCAAGCTTTCGCCCTTTCTCACGAGCCGTAAAAATGGAACAGCAACTCATGTAAGTTGAACACCTGCTGCATATTTATTGGTAAAGTCCCACCCCAGTGGGCGTATCTTTTCTCTTTTTCCGAAGTATGCCAAAAGTGCATGATGGTACTAGCAGTCTTCAAAATACAACTTGAAACCTCAGTGGGTAGTGCTGTCGTCATTTTGTAATAAAAATATTTAAAACCCCAGGGGGATGATGAACAAATGATAAACACAGTCTGTTGTACTTGTCACGCTTCTCTGGTAAAGCACTCCGCTCCCTTTACAATGGCGTCATATGATTCGATCGCCAGGATCCATTGTTATGCGGCGGGCACATCCTCGCGGCTGAGCAAAGCTGCTATAAATCCACAAAACAAGGTTGCCCCAGTGACGATGGCCTCCCGGAGCGCCAATTTGAATACCAGAGGGCTACACGCAGACTCGTTTGTCAGTTTCCATCAAGTAGCCTGGCTCAACGCGTTTCAAGCTTTCGCCCTTTCTCACGAGCCGTAAAAATGGGACAGCAACTCATGTAAGTTGAACACCTGCTGCATATTTATTGGTAAAGTCCCACCCCAGTGGGCGTATCTTTTCTCTTTTTCCGAAGTATGCCAAAAGTGCATGATGGTACTAGCAGTCTTCAAAATACAACTTGAAACCTCAGTGGGTAGTGCTGTCGTCATTTTGTAATAAAAATATTTAAAACCCCAGTGGGATGATGAACAAATGAAAAACACAGTCTGTTGTACTTGTCACGCTTCTCTGGTAAAGCACTCCGCTCCCTTTACAATGGCGTCATATGATTCAAACGCCAGGATCCATTGTTATGCGGCGGGCACATCCTCGCGGCCGAGCAAAGCCGCTATAAATCCACAAAACAAGGTTGCCCCAGTGAGGATGGCCTCCCGGAGCGCTGATTTGAATACCAGAGGGCTGCACGCAGACTCGTTTGTCAGTTTCCATCAAGTAGCCTGGCTCAACGCGTTTCAAGCTTTCGCCCTTTCTCACGAGCCGTAAAAATGGAACAGCAACTCATGTAAGTTGAACACCTGCTGCATATTTATTGGTAAAGTCCCACCCCAGTGGGCGTATCTTTTCTCTTTTTCCGAAGTATGCCAAAAGTGCATGATGGTACTAGCAGTCTTCAAAATACAACTTGAAACCTCAGTGGGTAGTGCTGTCGTCATTTTGTAGTAGGTAGTTATAGTTAGGACCACGTTTCCATAGGAAAAGCATTTTTTGATGTGCTTATAACTTTGGCGTTGTTTGACGAATCTTTACGAATTTTTTTAAAAAGTTCCTCTTTTCAGGTCAGCTCCTATCCTAAAAGTTTGGGGGGGATTCGTCAAGGGGGGGCTAAGAAAAAAGAGGGTCCCAAAACGTGTTTTCTCAATGCAATTTCCATAGGAAACTTTAGACAAGGCTACAGGTCAAACTGCTGAATGGAATTACGCCAAATTTGGCACAGAGAAAGGTCTTGGTCCAGAAAGCACGCTTTTGTTTAAATCGGGTAAATCCGTTCAGTAGTTTTAGAGAAATATCACATTTTCCAGATATCGATATTTAAGAATTCTGACATCTGATTGGCTGAAGCGTTATGAGCACGAGCTTGCGGCTCATTGGCTGCGAACTGTTGAAACTAGGAAGTGTTGGCAGCCATTTTGTGATTCAGTCCGTCAGCTCACAACTCTCCCTCTGAAAGGCATCAGGTCCGTAGTTCTACCTCTGCGAAGCAACACTAAAAATATACCGCAGCTCTGTCTGTTCGAGATACCCCTTTCACGGTCCCTCTCCCCACATCACCAGCCTGCGGCTATGCCTTTAGAAGCCAGTCCGTCGGCTCGCAGCTCTGCGACTGTGAGCCATTTTGTGACTCAGTTCGTCAGCTCGCATCTCTCCCTCTAAAAGGCATCGCATCCGTAATTCTACCTCTGCGAGGCAATACTGAAAATATCCCGCAGGTCTTTCTGTGCAAGATACTCCTTTTACGCTCCCTCTCCCCACATCATCAGCTCGCGGCTATGCCTTTAGAAGGCAGTCCATCGGGCCCGCAGCTCTACCTCTGTGAGCCACCTCGTTAGCTCGTAGCTCTGTCTGTGCTAGCAGGCCCGTCGGCCCGTTATTCTCCCTCTGCGAGTTAGCCCGAAGGGCTCGCAGCTGTATCTCTGTGAGCCAGCCCGTTAACTGATAGCTGTGTGTCTGCTAGCAGGCCTGTTGGCCCGTTGGTCTCCCTCTGCGAGTCCGGCCACAGCTCTCCCTCTGCGAGCCAGTATGGTGCTGTGCTTTTGCGAGCCAACGGCTCGTAGGTCTCCCTCTGCGAGCTGAGCCCATGGGCCGCAGCTCTTCCTCTGCGAGCCTGCACGACGGCCCGCAGGTGACACTCTGCGAGCCGAAATTGGGAATATAAGGCGGCTCTAAAAAGAGCCCTTGTGTTTATTAGTTGGAGCTACATGTAAGTGCGAATGCACAGCTTCAAGTTAATTAGGAAAACTCGGTTTCCCTTATCTGTGAAGTGTACTCCACCACTTCTGTAGATATCAGCCATATCAAAACGTATGTTGTTGTTGTAAATCGACCCCATTCTATGGTCTCTGAGGTATGCAGACACAGCTTTGTTGACATTCTTCCTAGATTTTTCAATCTTATGACAAAATTGGTTTGACCATTTCCACTTCTGTCTTTGGCATATATTGGAATATACAAAGACAATTTGAGGCAAAAGTAACATCAATTGTCCAAAGGTGTCTTTCATAAGCATTTCCAAACCTACCCCAGTCAATGTGCCTAGGTCATTACCACCACAGTGCACAATCATGAGATCAAGGTGTTGGAGATGCAAACAGGTTTTAACCAAAGGGAGCAATTGGTGCCACTTCAATCCTCTCTGTGCAAACCATTTAATGTGCACATTTTGTAAACCTAGGTCTAAGTCAATACGTCTCTGTTCTGCATACCTCGTGGAGAGGTGTGGTGCAGCGGCCAGGGCAGCTGACTTCGGAGCACAGGGTTCACGGTTCGATCCCCGGCTCTGGCGGCAGCTCAGCTCAGCACCATGTGACTCTGGGCAATAGCTCACTTAATTTCCACGACGGCCCCCAGCGCCTTGAGACCCGTAAGGGTGAGTAGCTGTGCTATATAAAAAACAGACTTACATTTTACACCAGAAAACATAGCTATGTCCTACAATCCACACTAGCATTTTGAAGGTATGGCTACAAGATATGGATAAATGTCTGTAGCTCATGCAGTCCATTCGTAGAATAAGAAATATGTTTAAACATGGGGAACTACTTTTTTTTTTACATACAAAACGTTAACCGCTTGGTAGATGAAATGTATTGTGTCCTAAAAAGTAGGGTGTATATTAGTTTTGATGAAAAAGCATCTTTGTGATTGGTTAATAAAAAAGCAGTTTATACGTGGAGTACATATTATAGGATGAAATTTGCTCTGCTCAACCACACCTGCTAATTATATTTGGAAGGTGCAGTTCAAACTTGAAAGAATGGTGAACTTTTGACCTCCACGTGCCGTTAAATGTTGAAAAAAATGTTGCAAAAAGAAATATCGGTAGGTTTAAAAAAATGATGAACTTTTAACCTGCACGTGTCGTAGAATGTTCTAGAAAGTGGTGATACAATACCTTGAACTTTTCACCTGTATGTGTCCTTAAAAAAACTGTTTATATGGAAAGTTAAAAAATAACCAATAAAGAGAGGTTTTGCAATCTTAAAAAAATAAGGAACTATTTTGATTTGTTCTTTATATGTATTTATGTGTGGAGCAACATGGAAATTCTGCCATTACTGGTTCCATTCTTGATGAAAGCGGTGCATTAGATGTACTGTATGACAAGAAAAGAATTGCATGCGTTTGTGACATTTGAAATCTGCATACCAACTACGAAGGTAAATTAGAAATTAAGAAGGTGTGTTATGTGTTTTGTAGTAGTGGTTAAGTATTTGAGACGATATTTTTAACTTTCAAAGTGAATGACAACAGATGCAAGGGAGCCAACGATCATGCAGCTCAGACACCCAACACTGCTCCGACACCCCCCGCCACCAGCCCCTTGTCCGCCATCCCCCCTCACCTCCCCCCACACAAACAAATGTGACAGCAACCTTAGGAAATCTGGAACGTAACAAATTGGCTAATGTCGCACAATTATAGTAAAGAAGATGCATGTGAGGTTGGACAAATAAGAATCTCAGTCATCTATGGATTTACATATAAAACATTTTATTTAAACAAAACAACAAAATAAAAGTTGGTACAGGTATGGAGTGTCATCCCTCGACAATTTGTGAATCACAGCCTGCCACACAAAAAGAAAGATAAGATTGTGCGTCATGCGTCCATGAAAGGAGAGAGAGAGAAAGAGAGAAAGAGTGAGAGAGAGGAAGAGACAGAGAAAGAAAGAGTGAGAGAGAGGAAGACAGAGAAAGAGAGAAAGAGTGAGAGAGAGAGAGGAAGAGAAAGAGAAAGAGAGAAAGAGTGAGATACAAGGAAGAGAGAGAGAAAGAGAGAAACAGTGTGAGAGAGAGGTAGAGAAAGAGCGAGACAGAGAGGAAGAGAGAGAGAAAGAAAGAATGAGAGAGAGAGGAAAAGACATAGAAAGAGAGAAAGAGTGTGAGAGAGAGAAAGGAAGAGATAGAGAGTGAGAGAGAGAGAAAGAGTGTGAGTGACAGAAAGGAAGAGATGGAGAGGGAGAGTGAGCGTTGACACTGTGGAGAAAATCCTCACAGCTCACCTTTCTGCCACCGGTGTGTCTCCAACCACGTGCCGGGACATAGTGCAGTCTTCAAGTTTAGTCATCTGAAACATAGTATAGAATCAGTAATGGCAGAGTACATACAACTGCACACGCCTAATTCTCTGTTTTGCCCCTGTGTACCCAGGCTGCTGCACCCCATCGAATCCCGCCGCCCAGAGGTGTCTGCCCGCCTCTGCGCACCCAGGCTGCTGTACCCCATCCACTCCCACTGCCCAGAGGTGTCTGCCCGCTGCTGTGCACCCAGGCTGGTACACCCCATCCAGTCCCACTGCCCGGAGGTGACTGCCCGTTCCTGCGCACCCAGACTGCTGCATCCCATCCACTCCCACTGCCTAGAGGTGTCTGCCCGCTCCTGTGCACCCAGGCTGCTGCACCCCATCCACTCCCACTGGTTGGAGGTGTCTGCCCGCTCTTGTGCACGCAGGGTGCTGCACACTATCCACTCCCACCGCCCAGAGGTGACTGCTCGCTGCTGCGGAAACAAGCCTCTCTGCACACCTTCCGCCACCGGCGTGTGTCTAAGAGGGTCCACCACGTGCCGAAGCAACCTCCTCAGGCGTTGCGTACACGCGGTCAAGCCGAGCTCACAATTCAAAGTGGGTTTTGATTGCAGGATGGCCACGCATCATCGCAGGCTGCACACGCGCTCAGCTCTGGTGGCACTAACTCAGTGGAACTGAAGTCATCGCCTCGTGGCGGGAGGTCCGTGTCGGGGGGGGTCGTCAATCTGTGAGTCACAGCCTGCTAGACAAAAAGCAAGATAACATTGTGCGTCATGCGTCCATCAAAGGAGAGAGAGAGAGAAAGAGTGACAGAGAGGAAGAGAGAGAAAAAGAAAGAAACAGTGAGAGGTAGACAGAGAGAAAGAGTGAGAGAGAGAGGAAGAGAGAGAGAAACAGTGAGAGAGAGGAAGAGAGAGAGAAAGAGAGAAACAGTGTGAGAAAGAGGAAGAGAGAAACAGAGGAAGAGTGAGAGAGGGAGAAAGAGAGAGAGAGGTAGAGAGAGAGAAAGAAAAAAACAGTGTGAGAGAGAGGAAGAGATAGAGTGAGAGAGAGAGGAAGAGAGAGAGAAAGAGTGTGAGGGGGAGAAAGGAAGAGATGGAGAGGGACAGTGAGTGCCCACACTGTGGACAAAACCCTCACAGCTCACCTTTCCGTCACCGGTGTGTCTCCAACCATGTGCCGGAACATAGTGAAGCCCTCAAGCTTACTCATCTGAAACGTAGGATGGAATCAGTAATGGCAGAGTACATACAACTGCGCACACGCTGAACGCTTCTGATGCCCCTATCTCAGTGCAGCACAACTCATGAACCCTTTACGATACAATCTTGTGTGTATTATTTCACACGCCTAATCCTCTGTCCCGCCTTTGTGCATCCAGGCTGCTGCACCCCATCCACTTCCACTGCCCAGAGGTGTCTGCTCGCCGCTGCTGCACCCCATCCACTTCCACTGCCCAGAGGTGTCTGCCTGCTGCTGCGCACCCAGGCTGCTGCACCCCATCCACTCCCACTGCCCGGAGGTGACTGTCCGACGCTGCGCACCCAGGCTGCTGCACCCCATCCACTCCCACTGCCCGGAGGTCACTGCCCGCCGCTGCGCTAACAAGCCTCTCTGCTCACCTTTCGCAACCTGCGTGTAGAAAAGAGGGACTACCACGTGCCACTGCAAGCCCCAAGCCCGGGGCCCGCGGACACGGCACCCTGCATATCATGCAGCCCCGCTCCGCAGGCCACTAGGTCTCACATTTGGTGCTGGGTCTTGATTTTGCCATGGCAGAGGACATACCAGTGCACCGGGCTTTCATCGCAGGCTGCACACCCGCTCAGCCCTTGCAGTGCCACTAACTCTGTGACTAGGGAGGCGACGCCACGTGCCGGTAGGCCTGTGCTGTCTGATGGCTCAGACCTACACTGCGGTTCAGCAGGGCACACAAAACCTGAGCTGTCCAGACCGCTGGGACGGGCCATCACCGCAGGGTGTACACCCGCTCAGCAGTTACGGTACCCATACCTCAGTGGACCGAAAGTCACTGTCATGTGCCGGTGTGCCTGTGCCGGCCGCAGTGCATCCGGTGCGAGCAACTCTGAAATGGCGTTGAGCACGTGCACCCGGTCTTTTTTATTGGCAGGGTCACGTGTCCTGTGATGCCTGTGCTGGATGGGTGTGGTGTGGGTGTATACTAGCCGTGAGGGAGTGGCTGTGGTGTTCTGACAACTAGGGTGTGACCAGCAGATCACTGCAATGAAAATCTGGGCCATGTAGCGTTGTTGTCCTTCCCTTTAAGCGTAAGCGGAGTGGGCTGGCCTGGCGTATGCCAGTCCTGCGTGAGGCTGTGAAGAATGACTCCGGAGCTATGGGCGTGGCTCCGTCCTGGGCTGTATGAGGAATCAACTGATGCGGGTGTCCCTGTTGTAGTGCTGACGTCACCCGGGTCGAAAGCGCCAATGTGTCACTCTGTGAGCCAAGTCCCACAACATGGCCAACATGGAAGGTACGGGAAATCACTGACCCTACATTCATCCATAGTTCCACACATGAAAGATGGTGGACATGACACATCTGTGTGGATATGAATGTTTATTGCACATTCAGTGAGTGTTGCAGCTGTAGCAATACAGGGCCATGCAAAGTTCAAGTTTCAGTTTTTGGCACATGGAGGGCAGCCAATTAGAGCCAAGCTTGTGTTCGGGGTTAGGCTGCGCCAACATATGTACTTATACAGTTACTCCGCCAATCTCCAAGCACTTATAAATTCACTATAAACTCTCCTTGCAGTACTCTAATGATCCAGTCTCTACGTACGTACTTGTACAATGACCGAGAGAAAGTTACATAACCGAAGTTTTCCCCACTGCCAGAGGTAACATGGTTGCATACCCTGTCCACAGCACAATGTAATGTGGTAGGGCCCAGCGGCGGCATCTTGCATACATAATGAACACACAGACACAGATAGATAGTGGAACTGGGTACGGGCACGTGCGCTCGACTTATTTTTATTACCAGGGTCACATGTCCAGTGACGTCTGTGCTGGATGCGTGTGGGGTGAGTGTAAGCCAGCCGTCCGGGAATGGTTGGTGCTGGCAACAAGTACTACAGTAATCAATTGATCAGACACACAAATTCAATCATAAAGGGTCAATGATTTGTGCTGCACTAAGGTAGGGGCAACAGATGTGAAATAATACACACAAGATTGTATCGTAAAGGGTTCATGAGTTGTGCTGCACTGAGATAGGGGCATCAGAAGCATTCAGCGTGTGCGCAGCCAGCGATGATGCGTGGTGCGGGCGAGCCGCACTGGGAGCAATGTCTGTTGCCTACTGGACTGAGTCATCTGCAATCGCGACTCGATGTGAATTGTGAGCCCTGCTATCCGCAGTGTAGATCGAAGGCAGTAGTCAGCACAGACATCGAAGAATGCTTTTAGTCACTTCCTGTTTACAAAATTCGAGGACATAGAGTACAATTCTCTCTGCAATAAATAAATCATGTCTCAATTTAAATTGTGAGCTCTGCTAACCGCAGTGTAGGTGTATGGAACAAAAGATGAAACATATGTAATACACTGTCGAAATATGTAGGTTTCAGGGACGTTATAGTTAGTTGCCTACTGGACTCTGAAATTAATGAATGAAGACTGAATTTGAATTGTGAGCCCTGCTGAGCACAGTGTAGGCCGGAGGCAGCGGTCAGGAAGGGCCTACAGCCACGTGGCGTTGACTTGAGCTGCATACAGTTAGTGGTAGGTGTGGCGCTCAGCGTGTGCGCAGCCAGCGATGATGCAATGTCTCTTGCCTACTGGACTGCGTCATCTGCAATCGCGACTCGATCTGAATTGTGAGCCCTGCTGACCACAGTGTAGGCCGGAGGCAGTGGTCAGGAAGAGCCCAGAGCCATGTGGCGTTGACTTGAGCTGCATATAGTTAGTGGTAGGTGTGGCGCTCAGCGTGTGCGCAGCCAGCGATCATGCAATGTCTGTTGCCTACTGGACTGCGTCATCTGCAATCACGTCTCGATCTGAATTGTGAGCCCTGCTGACTGCAGTATAGGCCGGAGGCAGTGGTCAGGAAGAGTCCACAGCCACGTGGCGTTGACTTGAGCTGCATAGAGTTAGTGGTAGGTGTGGCGCTCAGCATGTGCGCAGCCAGCGATGATGCAATGTCTCTTGCCTACTGGACTGCGTCACCTGCAATCGCGACTGAATTGTGAGCCCTGCTTACTGCAGTGTAGATCGAAGGCAGTAGTCAGCACAGACATCAAGGAATGCTTTTTGTCACTTCTTCTTGACAAAATTCGAGGACATAGAGAACAATTCTGTCTGCAATTAATAAATCAAGACTGAATTCAAATTGTGAGCTCTGCTGTCCGCAGTGTAGACTGCCATTCAGTGTTCCTTTGGACTTGCAAGATGAAGTTGGTCATTGTACTAAAGCTATAACTGATATAAAACAAGTTCTTGAAGCAAGGATACTAAAAGGATATTATGTAGGTTTTAGGGACATACTACTTAGTTGCCTACTGGACTCTGCAATTAATGAATCAAGAGTCAATTTTAAATGTGAGCCCTGATGACCGCAGTATAGGCCGGAGGCAGCGGTCAGCAAGGGCCCACAGCCACGTGGCGTTGAGTTGAGCTGTACAGTTAGTGTCACCTGAAGCAACCAGCGTGTGTGGAGCCTGCGATGATGCGTGGTCCGGGCGGGCCGCACTGGTAGCAATGTCTTTTGCCTAATGAATTCTGTCTTGATAAGTCCACGTAGCATTGGCTTGTGGTGCACTGAGTTAGTGGCACCTGAAGCACTCAGTGTGTGCGTAGTCTGCGATGATGCGGGGTCCGGGCGGGCCGCACTGGGATCAATGTCTCTTCCCTACTGGAGTGCGACATCTGCAATCGCGACTCGATCTGAATTGTGAGCCCTGCTGTCCGCAGTGTAGATCGAAGGCAGTAGTCTGTACAAACATAAGTCTGTGGTGCTCTGCTGCTGGGTTCGCAGCGTGCCTGTGTCGAGGAGGCCGGCGGTCACGGCAGAAGCCTCGTGGCAGGGTGAGGGCTGCCGCCCTGGCAGACGCTTTGGCCTTCCCACAAGTGAACCATGCCCACAGCCCCAGCCTATTTATTCATACTCCTACGCTGGAGTGGCGTACGTTGGACCAGAACACTCTGCTTCCGCTTCCAGGGAGGGACAACACAGCTACATGACCGAGATCTTCCCCACTGCCTGAGGTAACATGGTTGCGTCTATTGTCCACAACACTACAAGCACCAGCAGTATATGTCCACATGGAGAGGTTTGTGCTCTGCATAGTGAGGTCTGTCCACCACATCACTGCTACACTTGGCATTGTGTGCATTTTTATTGATGGGTGACTTGCGTCCTTCACACATACTTGGTTGCCACATCTCCCAAGATTCAGCTATTGTGTGGCTGAGGGACCAAGCCGTTTTTGGAAGGTCCGCTGTCCTGTTCTGCGCTGCCTCGGTGGTAGTAGGGAGGGGGTGGTCCGGGGGAGGTCCTGAGGGTGATGGCAGTGGGTGTTGTGGCCTTCTTGGGTGTCGGAGCTGCATGGTCAGTAGCTCTATGACATGTGTTGGTCTTCAGATGTGGTTCTGGGCTGGGCTCCCTTTCACACTGTAGGTAGTCGTCCTGCTTTACACCAGTAAAAGGCAGATGTTAAATTCCTACTGCTAACGCAGCTTATCGCCTGTTTTTGGATCGCACCCCAGATTTGGCTGCTCGTTCAAAATATCGGGAAGTGGTGTTTTTGTGTTATTTTTGCACGGGAACGCCTACTCTGCATATTATTAGCATTAGTTTTCGCTCTCATTTGTGACAATTTTTTTTGCGGAAGCTATTGTTGGCAAACTGGCGATATTGGCTGTTTTCACTAGGTTGAGAATGGAATGATAATTTAAAATCACTGAAAATACCATAGGTTTAATGAACATTATAATTAGAAAGTAGCATTTAAAAAACGTTTGAAATTCACTGAAAAAACCATAGGTTTCAGGCACGTTATAGTTAGAAATTAGCATTTAAAAAACCTTTGAAATTCACTGAAAAAACCATAGGTTTCAGGGACGTTATAGTTAGAAATTATCATTTAAAAAACCTTTGAAATTCACTGAAAAAACCATAGGTTTCAGGGACGTTATAGTTAGCTGGACATTTCACTCGTACAAAACCATAGAAATTCCACTGTTATACTTAGTTCAGCTAACTATAACTCGCGCCCCCGCAGTGCACTGCTGATCACATCACATATTACATCATTCATGACATGGTCAGTGACATCACTGATGACATCACTGATCACATCTCAAATGACATCACTGATGACATCACTGATGACATCATCCATGTGACAATCTGATGCACCTTCTCACACCCTAATATACCCTTTGATACACCCACTCCAAAAAACAGAATACCATTTTTGAAACCATAGACACACCAATACCACTTACTACATATGTAATCACTGGTTCTTAGGTCTACACACTCATCCACTCATTTACCCATACAATCACTCATACATGCAGTCACTCATCAATACAACACTATCATATGCACTCATACACCTACACAGACACTCACACAGCAGCACTCATCCATAGTTACTCACACACCTAGTCAGTCATGCAAATAATCGATCACACTTCCATTTACTGACCTATACAGTTATACACACAACACATCACTTATTCAGACAGAAAGAAACGCATAATTAGTCTCTTATACAATCACTGATACAAGTACACACTCATCCATACAGCCACTCTCACAATCACTAACTCTCACGTATAGTCATTTATAAACTCCAACTCTCACATACACTGTCTTTTACATATGTAGTTAGTTGGACATGTACCACTGAGACATCCATTCACTCACTAACATACCCATACACACACTCACCCACGCATACAGCTGTTTCCACATGCACTCTTGAACCCATACACCCAGTGAATCAACCACTCAAACATGTATGCACAGAGTCACACACCTCCCACACACCCACACACACACACTGAGGCACCCATACAAATACTCTGGCAACCAATTAATAACCCATATAGACACTCATGTAGCTACTGACCAACCCATGCAGCAGCTTATACAACAGCAAACAGACTGATATAGACATTCACACAGTTTAGTCACTAACCCATGCATTCGGTAAGACACATGTAATAACTCAGTTAAACAGTCAGTCACACACCTACTAAATCCTCCATCCAGACACTTATACACCCACTCATTCTTCAATACACCTTGGTATATATATATAATACATATTTAAACTTTAAAGAAAAACACATTCACTGGATGATGTCATCAGTGATGTCATCAGTGATGTCATTTGAGATGTGATCAGTGATGTCATCAGTGATGTCACTGACCATGTCATGAATGATGTAATATGTGATGTGATCAGCAGTGCATTGTGGGGCACGAGTTATAGTTAGCTGAACTGACTATAACAGTGGAATTTCTATGGTTTTGTACGAGTGAAATGTCCAGCTAACTATAACGTCCCTGAAACCTATGGTTTTTTCAGTGAATTTCAAAGGTTTTTTAAATGATAATTTCTAACTATAACGTCCCTGAAACCTATGGTTTCAGGGACGTTATAGTTAGTTGGACATTTCACTGGTACAAAACCAGAGAAATTTGGCCGTTACAGTTAGTTGAGCAAACTATAACTCGCGCCCCCGCAATGCACTGCTGATGACGTCACATATTACATCATTCATGACATTGTCAGTGACATCACTGATGACATCTCAAATGACATCACTGATGACATCACTGATGACATCATCCAGTGACTGTGTGTTTCTGTAAAGTTTAAATATGTTTGGGGGCGCTAGGTGGCGCACGACCAAGATGGCCGCACACCAGTGAGGCTCTGGTCGCTTGGCAGGAAAAATCATCATTTATCCTTCGCTAATGGCATAATATAGCATTTCCAATTGCCCGACGAGCTTCCTGAGGTCTGTGGCAGTGCTCCGGTACCTGCATCGCCGCTGGGGACCCCCGTGGGGCGAAGCGCTGAGCTGGTGCTGATTTGCCCGGAGGTGCGGGGACGTCCTGCGGAGCCTCGCTGGCGGCCTGTGTGCCGAGAGAGCGCCGGGGATTCCTCGTGGTCACTGGGCCGCACACCGTGGCGAGTGCTTCCCGTGGCTTCCGCCCGCAGCACTACCGGCGCGTGAAAGCCCTAATGCAGGCGGACTGAGCAGCTGACAGAACTACAGTGCCTGCACACTATATCAGCGCGGAGAGGAGGCTGACTGTCCCTGGGCTGCAGCGCAGCGGCTGGCCTCCACCCCCCGTACCTGCATCAACCTGCTCTGCTTCGACATACGGTGAGCCAGCGCATGGGGACCCTGCTCTCCTGAAGCTGCGTGCTGGGGTGCCTGTGGCCGGCTGCTGCCCCTCCGCACCTGACTCCGCCAACGGCCCTGGGGAGGGGGGGGTTGCTGGGCTCCCCGTGCCATTCAAATTGCGGCGGCCGGGGGGACCTGCGACGCCTACCCCCGGAAACACACCCGCGGGGGCCCGCATCGGCTGGACACCTCGCGGAGATAGCTTGCCCGCGGAGCAGCGGTGGGTGAGCCTTAGGACGCCCTCCAGGGAATAGGCAAAAACTGTGCATTCCGCCCTTAGTGGCCTCTTACACCCGCGATTTCCACTGCAGCATCGCGGAGACGCTGGACCCATACAAGTACCGGACATCCTGGTTGGAGGCGCTGCTCACTCCCTGACGCCCGCCACCGCTCTCCTCCATTGCCTCGCCCTCCCTGCGAACACCGACTCTTGAAGCCGGCGCGTCCTGGTGCCGTGAATTAGCGCGGGCGGTGCCTCATCGGGGGCCTCTTCAATGGCGCAAGCCCTTCCCGAACCTGGCATGGACGGTGACCCTTGCCCGAGCCCATCGGCTGCATCCCGGCGGCTGGCGCTGCATACCAGGTGTCTCCTCTTCATTACCTCATCTTCCAGAGGGTACCCTCCGCCATGGGGAAGATAGATGGTAGGCAATCCAAGCTCCCCTTTGACGCAAAAAAAGCAGTCACGCGCTCGACTACCGAAGAATTAGACCAGAATCCAGATGCGCAGACTTCGAATCCCCAGCCTGCTCCGGCGGATGAGGTAAAATCCCTCCTTCTGGCCATGCATCGTAGCCTCACGGAGCTCTCCAACAAAATGGACTCCATGAATTCCCGCATGGACTACATCGTGCTTACAGTGGACAAACATAGCGAACAAATTAAGGAGGCTGAGCAGCGGATTTCTGACAATGAGGATGCTACGACGAAGGTAACACAGCAAGTGGCTCAAATGGACAAGCTGCTCAGGGTTATTGCGGCCAAAAATGAAGATTTGGAGGCACGAAGTCGTCGCAATAATATCCGCGTCACGGGAATTCCCGAAAGCACGAATACTGGCCGTATGGAGGACTTTGTTGGACGCTTGTTGTGCACAACTTTTGGTAGAGACGCTTTCTCCACTCAGTTAATCGTGGAACGGGCACACCATTCCCTGGGCCCTAGACCTCCCCCGGGAGCGAATCCACGTCCGATAATTGCCCGGCTCCTAAACTATAGGGACCGGGACTCTGCATTAAAGCTGGCCAGGGAAAAACAACATGTGCAATTCGATGGGGCCTATTTCTCGTTGTACCCTGACTTTACCATGGCGGTGCAAGAGGCTCGCCGCAAGTTGCTGCCTGCTAAACAGAAATTGCGCAAGCTACAAATTGAATACGCCTTACTATACCCCGCCCGCCTACGAGTCATGTATGATGGAAAGCACCACTTCTTCACAAACGAGCGACAAGTGGATGACTTCCTTCGCAACATCAGGAAAGCCTCTCCCTCCCATCATTCGCGGGAACGCCTTTCTCAATCTCCGACTTTAGACTGTGACTGAGGGCCTACATGCACGACCCTTGATCTTTCAGGCCTTTGCCTGGCAGCGCAGCTGCTGTGATTCGTCTCCATGCTGTTTTTGGGGGCTTATGTCTGGTTATGGTCTTGCTCCTTTGACCTCATGTTGGGGGATGCGACTTCACATGTTCATGAAGGGCTTGACCCCCCCCTGCTTTGCCACTCCACTTCAGATAAGCTCTGTAATATTTGCGTTGCCACTTTTGCTATAAATGGGCAGATAGTAACTTCTATGGTACCTACTGTGCTATTAACGCCTATTTCGACCTATGCCAAGCACCTCCTCCCCCTCCCTCTTAGCTAGCCTCCCACCATCACCGGGAGCCAGACTTTACTCCCACGGGGAGAGGGAGGATCTCGTTGCCCACTAGCGTTCCCCACACGTGTGCTCCCCTTGTACTACATTTATGACTCTTATTTTATTGCTTGGTCCAATTGTTTTTTTTTTTAATCGGTGGGATTAACAATTCCGGCACGTTTGGGGTACTGTTGTGGGTGGGGGGGATGAGGGAATTTTGTTCTAATGTTTCACGTGAAATGTTTTGTCCGCAGGTAACCACAGGCCTTGTACTTACAGACGCACCTTCCTCTTTCTTCAGTAGAGCGCAACATAATGCAGACACTATAAGGTATTATGTCCACGCACACTGGGTCGTTGACACTTAACCTCATCACGTGGAATGTTAGGGGCCTTCGGGATCCCCGGAAACAGAGGCAGGTTTTATCATATTTGGACAGGCACCACGCCCACATCGCGGTATTACAAGAGACACACTTGGACCCAGCTCGTCCTCCCACCTTCGCCAGCAGGTGGGCGGCGGTCCGTGTGTTCTCCTCTTACTCTACTTACTCCAGAGGCACGGTAATACTAATAAAACGGGGAGTTCCCTTTCTCCTGGGGGGTGCACAACAGGACTCACTTGGTCGTAGTTGCATACTGTGGGGCACGCTGGGTACCCAATCGGTGAAGCTGGTGTGCTGCTATGGGCCCAACATTGATGATCCCGATTTTACACCACATTATGGGGGTGCATACTCCAGGTAGGCTCTACCCACATCATTTGGGGGGGGGTGATTTTAACACTGCTTTCCACCCTGCTGCTGACAGATCTAATGCTTCACCCCAACATTATACACGGAAGCGTGAGGTTCTCGCGGGCATCTTTGAGGCCCACGGACTCATCGATGCTTGGCGGCATATTCACCCGGGTGGACGGGAAGGTACTCATTACACTGCATTGCAAGCTTCTTGGGCCCGCCTAGACTACTGGGTGGTCTCCCGTGGGGCGGTTTCATGGGTCACACATGCAACCCATCTTGCTCGGACTCTCTCCGATCACGCTCCGGTGCTCATCACATTAGTCCCGCCTAATTTACTCGCTTCTCCTAGATTGTGGAGGCTTATGCCGGAAGCATTACTGGATGCCGTTTTCAAGGCTGAAATTGGCACTGAAATTACTGAATTCTTCTGCACCAATGTAGGCTCAGTCTCTTCGCTGGGCACAGTGTGGGAAGCCTTTAAAGTCACCATCCGAGGCTCCTGCATTGCCAAAAGCTTTGGGGTGTTGCGAGATCTCCGCCGCACGCTCCGCTCACTTGAAGACGAGCTTAAACAATTGGAGAGTGACCTATGGGGAGACAACTCCGGGCAACGCTTAGCAACATTCCGGGACAAACTTTCCGAATACAATCGCACTGCAGAGTCAGAGGCGAGATTCCGTGGGAAATACCACACTGCACATCGATATGGTGAGGCTGGGCGCTTGGGCAGGGCATTAGCGCAGGACATCCGTCTACCGCGCTTCTCTAATTATATTCTTGAAATTAAAGATTCTTCCGGTACGCGTCATAGGGACGGCCGAGATATCCTTCGCACCTTCACCGACTTTTATACTGACTTGTATGATTCCCAGAGGGAGTTCCTGGCTGCGCCCTTTGAAAACGATGAGGTGCATGAAGCTATCATGCAAATGAAATCCGGGAAGGCCCCTGGGTCGGATGGCCTCCCCATCGACTTTTATAAAACTTACATTGTTCAACTGCTCCCTATACTCAAGAACGTTTTCAACGAAGCACAGGAGTTGGGCTACCTTCCCCCATCCATGAGGCTGGCCCTGATCTCTTCTCTCTTAAATCCGGGCAAGCCCGCGGACTGCTGTGGTTCGTATCGACCCCTCTCCTTAATAAATACAGATGCCAAAATACTGGCCAAACTCCTGGCTAATCGTCTCAGTCTCCTCATGGAAAAGTTAGTCCTGCCCGATCAGGCGGGGTCATCCCTGGCAGGGCAACATCACACAATTTACGCACCCTTTTTTCAATATTGGGGTCGGTGGATCCGAAGTTACCCATGGCGGCCGTTTTCCTCGATGCTACCAAGGCATTCGATTCGGTTGAATGGGACTACCTCTTTGTCATCCTCCAAAACATGGGACTGCCTGTGGGATTCCTCTCCTGGGTCCGGCTGTTATATACCAACCCCGAAGCCAAAGTCCTCATTAATGGACACTCTTCTCCTGCCTTTCCCATCACCAGGGGCACACGCCAGGGCTGTCCACTTTCCCCCCTCCTTTTCGCCCTTGCAGTTGAACCACTCGCGGCGAGACTCCGACAGCATCACCATGATAAAGCCCTCCGATGCCCATCCAGGCATATCCTCATTTCCCTTTACGCGGATGATATCACACTGTATGTGAGGGAGCCCCAACTCAATCTTAGCCCGTTACTCCGAGAGCTCGTCCGGTTTGGAGGGCTCTCCGGTGTACATATCAATTGGTCTAAGTCTCAGCTCTTCCCCCTTACCCCGTCCGTGGCCAAATTTGTCCCTGACTTCCCTATTGAGTGGTGTGCTGAGGATGAAAAAAATCTGGGTAAACGGGTCTGCGCGGACCGTGAAGAACTGCTACGCCTGAATTATGGGCGCGCCCTGGAGAGCATTAGAGCGAGTGTCACAAGATGGATAGCACTGCCACTCTCCGTTGCAGGACGAATCTCCCTCATAAAAATGGTTATACTTCCCAAACTCCTTTATTTATTCTTAAATGTACCGTACAACCCGGGTCGGCACTTCTTCTTCCTTCTCCGTACTGAATTGATACGCCTCACCTGGGGTGGCAAACAACCTAGAATACAATGGGATCTTCTCACCCGGCCATACTCGCAGGGGGGGTTTGATGTTCCAAACTTTGAACTTTATTACCACTGTGCACAGGCCCATTATGCCCATTTCTGGTTCCACCCTCCCCGGTACATGCCACAAGTGGCTACCGAACAATGGCTGTCCGACTCTGTACCTCTGGAGGATTAACACTGTGAAGGCGTGGCAGGCTATTGCTAAGCGCACCCAGGCCTCTATGCTCTACTCACCCCTCCTTCCCCTAGTATATCACCCAAAATTGCCTCTCCTCCAGGAAGGGGTGTTCAAAAAAACTCGACTTAAATACGGACTCACGACTTGGGGGGATCTTTACCTCAACGGCCAAACTCGCAACAACTCTTCTCTAAGCAACCACCCTCCCCTATGGACCTTTTTCTATATGTTCGCCTCCGTCACGGCATTAAAGAGCCCACACCTGATTATCCTCATGAACCACTAGAGTCTGCTGCATTGCGCCTCACACTGCGCAGCGATGGGGCTTCACACCTTGTCTCTGCACTCTATCACACCCTCTCGGCTGCTCAAGATCCTACACATAACATGGCCCGAGACAGGTGGTCGGCTGAGATGGGTATTCTCCTCACTGATGAGCAGTGGACTTACTGCTGTATGCAGACGGAACACAGCACTTCCAGCAGCCGCCTTCGAATCTTACACTATAAATTCCTTCACCGCACGTATTATACACCGGTCAGGCTTCACCGCTACAAATTATGAGATAACGACAGGTGTGACCGTTGTGGCTCCGCTGGCGCAGACTTCCTCCATTTGGCCTGGAGCTGCGCTGCTGTTCAGAGTATTGGGGTCAGGTTCTCGTAGCTCTGGATCAAATGTCATTGCTGAGCCTACAACACCCCCCCCCTTGCCTTATTGGGTTATACTAAGACACTAACGGCGCCACACCGAAAGTTCATCTCCTTCAGCCTTCTTTTAGCTAAAAGGCGGGTGGCGTGCAGATGGGGACGGGGCAGGGCGCCTAAATTTAAGGAGTGGCTCCGGGATATGGTTTTCTGGCAGGAACAAATGTATACCTTTGCGGAGCTGCTCCCTCCTTCTTCACGCCCCCGGGACAACTGGGGCCCCCTTACGACATACCTGCTGTCTCACCCTATTGCTGATGAGGCTGCTGCACGGCCTACACCTGTATTGCCGGACTAAATCGGATTTATCCTGATGTGACTGTCTGTAATCCACTAATCTACCCGATGCAAATGGGTATCTATAAGTTGTTGCTATAACTATTGTATTACCTTTGACAGCATATACCGCTCTACGCATTACTGCTTGTTCCCTCTCATAGTACATACTTGAATTGCATGTTTGTAAATTCCTGAATGCGTCTATACAAATGATATGAGGCATTGTCTGTACCTGTTCTTTTCACATATGTTTAAAAATGCATAAATAAATGTAAAAAAAAAAATTAAATATGTTTTATATATATATATGCCAAGGTGTATTGAACAATGAGTGGGTGTATAAGTGTCTGAATGGATGATTTAGTAGGTGCATGACTGACTGTATAAGTGAGTGAATAAACGTGTTTTACTGAATGCATGGGTTAGTGTCTAAAGTGTGTGAATGTCTGTATCAGTCTGTCTGTTGGTGTGTAAGCGGCTGCATGGGTTGGTGAGTAGCTACATGAGTATCTATATGGGCTATTGATTGGTTGTCTGAGTATCTGTATGGATGCCTGAGTGTCTGTGTGGGTGGGTGGGGGGTGTGTGACTCTGTGCATAGATGTGTGAGTGGGTGATTCACTGGGTGTATAGGTTCAAGAGTGCATCTGTGAAGGGCTGTATGGGTGGGTGAGTGTGTGTATGAGTGTGTTGGTGTGCGAATGGATGTCTCAGTGGTACATGTGTGAGTAACTACATATGTGAAAGGCAGTATATGTGAGTGTTGGAGTATATAAATGACTATACGTGAGAGTGAGTGATTGTGAGAGTGGCTGTATGGATGAGTGTGTGCTTGTATCAGTGATTGTATAAGAGAGTAAGTATGTGTTAGTATCTGTATGAATAAGTGAGGTGGTGTGTGTATAACTGTATAGGTGAGTAAATGGGAGTGTGATTGATTCTTTGCATGACTGACTAGGTGTGTGAGTAACTCTATGGATGAGTGGCGGTGTGTGAGTGTCTGTATAGATGTGCGAGTGCAAATGATAGTGCTGTATTGATGAGTGACTGCATGTATGAGTGACTGTATGGGTGAATGAGTATTGTCGTGTAGTTCCTATATATCCTATACAGGACCTGCGCGCTCGGATAACATAAACTGTGGGTTTGGTGGCAGACTGGTTCCGAGTACCCCCACCGGATACGTTAGCCGGTTTGCATTAGCTAGCTCACAGTGCTACTAGAATCTCCTCTTATCGGGGAGAGAATAGCTTCTGGCAACCTCAGAACATGACAACCCTGATCCCCCAGGATTGTGGAAACAATATACTACTTTTCGCTCAGTCACTCGTGCTCACTTAGTTTGTCTCAGAGATACACAGAATAAAACAGTCTGGGCGATTTATTGAACAGTTGTTATTCTAGTGTAGAATAGATGAGCTGCAACAACCATTAGACAGTAGCATAGATATATGGTTAGCAGTACTACGAAAGTAAAGGGATGGTATAGTTCTACCATCTTGCAGTAATCTTGAATATATACAAGTACATAAAATACATGCTAAGAAAGGGCGTACTCCTACGATGTCTCCCTAACTAGATGTACCTAAATGTACCTAGCATCTGTGTAGGTGTTATGCCAAGAATCCCTCTAGAATCTAGTCCACCCCGTTGCCTGAGTGATAGAGAATGTGGGACCCCGTCCTGGTCTCGAGTTGGACACCCGCGAGGGATGTTAGACCACTGCTAGCTGGAGCGTCTGCATGCAGGAACCTCAGCGTCTCTGGTCAGTGTGTCAGCCGGGAAGTCACGGTCTCCTCTGTCTGTCTAAGCAAGACATGATGTATATATACCCATAGGTCTCCTCAGGGGTCCTTGCTGTGTTACTGTGTCGGCCTAAAGGATGACATCGGGCTTGAACTTTAGCATCGATATTATACAGGAGATGTTCGTCCTGCTGTGCTTCCAAGAAGCCTCATGCATAATGTAAGAGTTTCAAACCAGGGAAAAACCCGCGTTCTGAATGCAGTGTCGTATCTAGGTAAAAGGTCAGTCCCTATGAACCGTTATGTATGTAATGTAGGGAAGGATATAGGTGAAAGGTTGCAGTGTTACCTGCGCCTATATAGGGTACCTATATGGAATATAACACCCACTCCTCTTCCGACTGGACGACATATGTAACTTATAAGTGTATTACCATTCTAACTAGACATTGGTACGCACTAAAGTAAAAACATTTTTTTTGCTAAAATGTTTAAAAACGTCTAAAAAAAAGTCTAAAAAAACCTTAAAATATGTAACGAGAAAAATGCTTGCAAACTATAGCTCTAAAAGTGTCCGTAGTTATAGTCCGAAACACTATAAGCATTAGAAATCCATTCATGCCCAAATAAATGAAAAAGGAATGTCAATTTTGTCTGAGTTCCAAATTGAGCTTGTTATTAAAAAAGGGCGAATTTCTTCCAGCACAAGACAAGCCAATTGTTTATGTGTCCTGGCTGGTAGACGCAACACTTTCGTTGCTTGCTTCCGCAGTAGACGGCCCCTGTAACACCTCGCAGAGTACGTCAATAGAGCACAGATGATGTTCTACGCTGTCCACAGCCAGTGCCGGGGCAGCCTGTGCGCCGTCCAAAGTCTGGGTGTCAGTGGAGGAGCCGGTGTCCATACCAACAGGTGGAGTTACTACCTGCGGTGGCTCAAGAAATGCCGCCATCAACATAAGAATACGCTGAGGACATTGCAGAACATGGGCTGTTATCGGGTCCAGTAGAGCATTCACGTCCGGTTGCGCACATGATGGGAGTGTTAAACAAAGGTCTAACACGCATTCTTCACCGCAAAACAGGCATCGGAGGACAGGTAAGATGCAGTCCATCCAGACTGGTTGAAATGACAAGAACCAAGATGCACTTAGTTCTCTCAGGCGAGGCGTCCCTAGATGTTGTACCATTCGGTCACGGTATTTACGCTCCAGGAGTGCTTTTTCCATCTCCTTGGTGACTGGGACGTCCATTGCGTAGCAGATAAGTGACAATCAGGATACCTGCTATTAGAAACAGGATCAGCGGAAGTCTTCCAAGGATGCTTCCGAATACGGAGTGTGTGAAGTTTGGTATAACTCCAAGTACCACCTGAAAGGTGCTTAGAAGTCCAGAACCTATGGTCTTAAATAGGTGGACAATGCCAGTCGTATCAGACATGTTAAAGATTAATAAGCGCCTGTATCTCAGCTGAAGACCTTGCGATCTCGAGTTCAAAAGTCTCTCGAGCGGAGGTTAAGGGCACAGACTTCTGTAAAAGCATGGCTTTCATTCTGCCTAGAGTATCAAACCGTATTAAAGAAGCATTCAGTGAAGGCCATAACGGCGCCTCCCTGACTGTATGTGTCGGTGGAAACAATACTTGCATACAACAAGCAACCCTGGCGCTCATGGTTACCAGATATGTGATGCCCGGGAGCATTCCACAGGAGCCTTGATTGTTCAGCATCAAGTAACTCCCATTCGAAAGTATCCCAAATGCTGGAGTAATCACTGCAGCTGGGGCACCCCTCAGATGACAGGACAAGTTCGCCACAGAACCATTACAAGCCCCGTGCAGTAGAATGTCCTGACATATGAGCGATCCACTTAAAGCGCTCTCACAGTTTGTACCACTGAGAAACACTTCTCGATCCCCACTCCGGCATCAAAATCTGTATGGCAATTCCCAAGATTCCTTAATGTACTCCTTACCCATTTTTTCATATTTGCTTGCCTGCTTTTGTTCAAGGCAATATTGAAACTGAAAAGTAGTGACCGGTAGAGTTATGTGGCCATGGATTAGCCATTCTGTGTGTGGTGATTCTGCCACTGTGAATGGTAATCTATCCAGTTTTTCGATACGCAGCATTGTATATTTTGCTCCCCTTTGTGCCATTTCTATTTGTTTATCTGTTAGATTGTGTTCAGAAAACAGAGACGTACTGTTGATAAAACGCCAAGGCACATAGCCTGCACGCTAAGATTGCAGCGTCCAGCTCAATACATTATAGAACGTAACTGAGATTGCCCGTGTTGTAATATGGCCAAATCATGTTCCAGAATGTCTATCGAAGAAGATACAATGTTGCCTAAGGAATATATCCTGGAGGTCAATGTTGTTAATCCATTGTCTACCACTGCTAGCGATTTCTCTAAGTTAATACGGTCTATTTCCTGTATTCTTTCTGCTGCCTCTTGTTGGGATATTTTCCAATTTTCATTGTAGGCAGCATAAATGCCAGCATATATGAAACGTTTTTGGCGTGGTTTCCTGGGACCTAGTAAAAAATCCCTAAGATCCATGTCTTTTGTGAGTAAGGATAAGTGTTGTTTCACCTCTGTGAGTGTTGAGGTTTCTAGCCAGTTAAGGCACAACTTCCCAACACTGTATGACGTCACTACCCCTGGATGTTGTCTCTGTACATAGCCTGGATCTGGCCTATGGATTGTGAACCCTTCGGTTTTACCCATGAATCTTTCCTGACAACCATTGATGTCTGTGGGCTAAATCAACCATTTCCTCCAGTCGGGGTCTGATCTATTGTATTGTATGATGTCATCTAATGTAATCCCTGTTTGTGATGTTTCGTTTCCCTCGGTGTTTGATGGTGTTGGCAGCCGAGGTGTGTTCAAGTCTTTATTCTTGGCTAGTCCATGGCAAGACGTCTGTTGCACTGTCTCGTTCAAAAACATGATCTGCTGAGGGATGAGGCATGCTCTAAATAAAGCTTCTAACCCCTGCACTTGCCATTCTCTAGTAACCCAGACTGATTTCAAGTGTATGGTGTCCTTCCATAAGTCGTAACCTTGTTCAGACAACTGGGCAATAAAGGATGCAGAGTAAATCTGTTTGGTTTTCGTTAGCATATTTTTCTGTGCTGATGTTGGTACAACCTTATAATCATATGAGGCTGGGTCAGACATATTAAACCCTGAAAAATATGGAATCTTCTGTGCAAATCTTTTCAACTGCCTTTTGGCGGTGTTGGACAATGTTCCCACTGATGGTATGTGAACACATTTCTAGGATTAGCAGATTTATGCAAAACATTATGACCATAATGTTGATAAAAATACATTGATTCATAATCTGCTGAGCTCTCCAATGTTTCACTATTAGAAAATGCAGCGGATTTTTCTAAATCAGACAACATGTTATTTACAGTTTCAAAATCCCAATCATCAGAAAATGTACTTGAGGTAATGATATCATTCAATGATATTTTAAATAAATCTGGAATTTTAAAAATTTCCGTCGGGCCAAATATATCGAAATCAACCTTGTCCCACACTATACCATCCCGTACAGGAACTGCTGTAATGTTCACTGATGACAAGTCTCTTTGTTCTCGATGAGATGATTTAGAAATATATTCACCTTTTGGGCTGCAGAGCTTTGCCGAATGTATTGTCCACTAATAAGCATGTTAAAAAATATAATTAAGCCTAACCAGAAAAGAAAGAAAAGAATCCCGGAAGTTACCCACAGTTCTACCTATGGTGATACCAGGTAAGTCTTTCTAAGAAAGTTCATAAAGTCTTTAACTTGCTGCTTGCGTGATTTTTGGGCTGGCGTTGTTTCAGGTTCACTTGGATCCAAAGAAAACGTATCAAAGTTTATGAAGTAGCCAGAAGCAGTTCGATCAATTGTTGGAATTGCATCAGGATTTGTTGAAATCGTATTTTGCTCTTGTCGAGGCACATTGACGTAGACGTCTGTATTTTGTCGAATAGCAACTTGTGCGTTATTTTGAGTTTCATTTTGAAGTCGAACTTCAGGTTGAAGGGAAACGAGTTCCATGGCATTGTTGCATAGTACATCATGCCGTACAGGTGAATCTTCGAACGTGATGAGTCTTTTAGTTTGAACTTCTTGAATTGTAGCGAGAGGAGGGCGTCTGCTACTTTGGAGTCCACGTGGCCTACTGCTTAGTATGGGCCACATAGTGTAGTTTGATTAAGTCAATTGAGACAAATCTTTTCTCCTTTTTTCCGGCACGAGGCAGTAGAAGTACAGTTCTTGTTCCTTCAATGGCTAGGACCAGTACAGGCTTTCTGCAGGATGGCCCAAATTCTTTCTTGTCTGCTATCTTCTCTCTGACCAGATCCCCGACTTTTGGGATCCAGACAGGTCTTGTCGTGACTGATTTGACTTCCCCAGTGGCGGTCTGTTTCAGGTGGACGTTACTTTGTTTTGTCCTGGATTCATTTAGTTCCTGTAAAACAGCCAAACGATCATGGATATCAAAAGGCTTTTCATCCGCCACTGCGCCTTCACAATCAAGATCAGGTACCCACATTCTTGTCCCAAATAGGACCTCATAAGGAGTGACACCCACTAGAGAACTTCTTGGCACATTGTTAAGGGCCCGCTGGACTCCTTCAAGATGTTTTACCCAACTTTCACCCGTGCCTAATACTCTAGCTGTTAAAGATTGCTTTAAGTCTCAGTTTTTTCTCTCCACAACCGAATTTCCCTTGGGATGGTACAGAGATGGGTACCGCAATGCCACACCCAGACTTCCCATTGCCTCCTTGTAAGCCCGAGAGCTAAACGCAAGGCCCTGGTCAGAATGTAGTGTGCCAATTGCGTATGTACCTATGAAGACTCACAAATCTTTTATAACAGTTCGAGCGTCAGCCGAGCGCTGGGGCCACACCCATAGGAATCTCGAGCAGGACGCACGCAAACAGACAGTGTGATGCTGTCTAATAATGGGATTTGCGCTTGGCGTGCTATGGTGTCCCCATTTATCTGTTGACAGATATTGCATTTCAAGACATAGGGGCCGATTCCGATCTCGGCCGGTAGGGCTCCGAATAGGATTCGGCTTTACCGGATCCGATTCGGAGCCCTGTTTCCCGACCGAACCGTACGCGGGTCCGGCCGAGCGAGTACGATGCGAAATCGCCGACCGACTCGTCCGGGCGTCCCGACAGCTCCGACCGACTCGCTCGGACTCGAACCGCTCCGACCGACTCGCTCGGACTCGACTCGCACCGCGCAATGGAGACGTTTCCCGGCCGGGTAAGTACGATGCGCGCCGCGAGCAGTCCGACCGAGCCGCGCACTCCGGCTCGTAAGAGCTGTCGGAGCCGTACTTTGGGGGTCCGTGTCGGACCCCCTGTACGCGTACCCGTGCGAGGCGCACACAGGGGGACCCATGGGTCCCCCTACCTGTGCGTGTATGCCGCGAGCGCTCGCGGCGTACTCGCTGTAGGGGCGCCCTTGTCCGCCTCGCACCCATTGAGGCAATGGGAGCCCGCGTACGCGTTGTACGACCGGCTCCCATTGAGTTCAATGGGAGTCCGACCGACTCGTGTCCGGTGGCATACGAATGCATCGTACTCGTTCGGTCGGACTGCACGGGTCCGATTCGGTCGGAAATCTCTCCGGGTCCGGCTCGGTCGGAGAGATTTCCGGCCCGAATCGGAATCGACCCCATAGTCTTTAGTCTGCTTTGTTAATCCAGGCCACCAATAGCGTTGTTTCAATAATGAAACAGTCGCCGCAACTCCTGCATGTGCAGAACCTATCCCTTCATGTGCTGCTAGAATTAAACGTAACCTATGATCCATATTTGGAATTACTCTATCCCCCACTCCAGGAATCTGAGCAAATGGAATGTTATTGGCATCTAACTTGTAGGAGTACTTGAGTGGAAATCTTTTTGGTACTGCACCACTGTTTTTGCTTGAAGCTATATCAGCCACCATAATCTCATCGTCTATTCTTGTTTTAGAACGAGTGATTGCAGCTATGGAAGCCGTACGTACAGCCCCCTGTGCGGTTCATCAGCCAATGAATTCCCTTCAACGTGACCGCCATCACGCTGATGACTCAGTGTCTGTATCACGTGAGTCCTTGGTAGTTCGGATTTCAACTTCACTACCTGTTCCCATAGCATTTTATTCTTAATTGTGCCACCTTTTGCGTCTTTAAACCCGTTTTGAACCCAGTATTGCAAGTATTCATTGTAAGACTGTACACAGTAAAAGGAATCGCATACAATTAGTGTGGAGAATTCTCGATCCGTATTTACAAGTGCCGGTATCAGTGCTTTTAATTCTGCCAGCTGTGCCGTGCAGTCTCCTAGAGATTGTGTTTTAGTGCAACTCGGATGGAACTTTCCATCCCGCATGCGACCTTTAATGATGGCACATGCTGCGCTATATTGTTGCTTATTCCCTATTGCCGGTTGAGCAGATCCATCAGTGTAAATGATATATTCATACTGATCCAGAGGCATTATTTCATTAGGTAGAGGATATTCTTGTTCGAATTGCAGGAATGCTTGTGTCTTCAAATTTGGGTCGTACCTGTATTCTACATCTGTTGCAGTGAGAGAATTAGCCCATTGTATCCATCTTGGATGTAAGGCTTTAGCGTTA
The DNA here is from genome assembly GCA_963921515.1 of Calotriton arnoldi. Classification (NCBI taxonomy): domain Eukaryota; kingdom Metazoa; phylum Chordata; class Amphibia; order Caudata; family Salamandridae; genus Calotriton; species Calotriton arnoldi. The sequence goes on along the minus strand of CAWUFW010007196.1, from coordinate 669,160 downwards.
GGAACACTTTCCTTTGTCGCAGCCTCTAAGGCTGGAACCGAAGTCACTACTATTATTCGCTTCCCCTGAGCCAGTGCTCGTTCTCTCACTACAGCAGTCTGTACCGCTGTTAGAATCTTTTCAGTGGATGCGAAGCGCATCTCAGCATTTGTGTAGAAATGTGACTTGTATGCAATTGGTACTGTTTCACCTTCATTATATCTTAGATAGGTGTACCCTGATTGATCCGCAATTGTACGGATCACCAGGTTGCGTACTTTTACGCGTGTCTGTAAGTGTTTGGAAGCTATCATGTCAGCTTGTAAGGAACGAAGTGTATCTGTGTGTTCCTGTGTCCAATTTCTGGCTGAAAAATCAGGTTTATAATTAAGTCGTAGAAAGGTTTTACTCTTTCTGCATAATCAAAAATGTATGTTCGACCAAAATTTAGGAATCCCAGTATTGATTGTAGATTTTTCAATGATTTTGGAGGTTGGAGCAGCACACATTTTTCTAAAAAATTGGCTGCCAGGCTCTTTTCTTTACTTGAAAGATCGTATCCTAAAAACAGGACACTGAGGTGGGCGATTTTTGATTTTTTAAAATTAAATTTGTAGCCCTCAGATGGAAATCCCCAAATTATGGTATTTACTCTGTTCAAGTGTTCCTCCAGGTCATCGTCCATCAGATAAATATCATCCACATAGGAAAATGCCTCTTCATCTAATTTTTGAAGTAACTCAGTTACTCTGGCCGAAAACAACCCCAGGCTGTTCTTATACCCTTGGGGGAGTCACCGAAATTGCCGCTGGGACCCTAGCGCTGAGAATGCTGTCAAATGTCTGCTTTCAGGCGCTATATTTTGGCTAAAAAAGCCATTTGAGATATCAAGTGTTGTTTTGTATTTCTTCCGCACAATGTTATTCATTAATGCGGCACTGTGTGCATTCTGAACTGCAAATGTTTTAGTGCAAGTGTTTAAGTAGCTGTAATCTAAAACTAGACGATATGTATTGTCAGGTTTCATGACAGGAAACAAAGGATTGTTCATTTGAGAGGTGCAAGTTTCAATCGCCCCTTGGTATTCAAGTTGATCTAAGATCTCCCTGACCTGTTTTTTAGCTTCTTGCTTTATTGGATACTGCCTCTGTGCAGTTGGAGTATTTTTTAAAGGAGTAACGTGGTGGGTTGAATCCTCATCCCATCCAACATGGTTCTTGTATAATGCCGGAGCATGGGCTACCACCCACTCCTGCACATATGTGTGTTGCAAATGCCTGGGAATATCGTCTGAGAATGCCGGCATAATTACCGTTTCTCCTTTAGGACAATCCATGACGAATGCTAGTGGCCAATCTTGTTCAGCTAACAAAATGTCATAGCCAAACGTTAGGTTCTCCCAAAAGAGACCTCTCACTTTCCTACTCTTGTCCCCCTCCATTTGGAGTGTTATTTCATATACTTTATGTGGGACACTCACTCTAGTATCAGGTGTTTCCACCGTGTTATAATCATTCAAGTTCGCTGTCACCAGAAATCCTTCAGGTTCTGGCGAGCTATTGTTACTTCTGCCGCACTGTCTAGCATCGACAGAGCCCATTCCCCGTTCAGTAGTCGAGTCCTCAGAATTCTGGGCATGTCTGATCTTTAGACCTGCAACTTTTTTCTTTTTGAACTGTGGCTTTTGCTTTTCTTCTTTTTACAAGTGTACTCCTGAGCGTGCTGCTTGTCTCTGGAATTTGAACGCTCTTCTTGTCTTTCTGACCGCCCTTCCCTCTCTGAGTTTTTCGATGAACCCTCAAAGGAACGAGAGGAACGTGTATCAGTATCCTGATACCTGTCAGGTTTCCTAATATTAGCCCTATTCCTAAGGTTGTACCTCTTTTCAGAGGGCTCCTGTGGAGGAGATCTGCCTCTTGATTGAGATCTGTTTCCTTTAAAGTTTTGTTGTTTTTTATTCACCCACTTCTTTTTAGAGAAAGTAGGTGTCTGCTTCGAAGTCTCCTTTTCAAGACTGCCCATCAGTTGTGGTTTTAAAGCTTTCCCACCCAAACTGTCTCTGCCTAATTCTGCATATGCAGTTTCAATTATTTTGGGTAGTTCGTGTTGTTGATCTAACAGATTGAATTCCCTTAGGCGTTGGCGGATTGTCACTGAAGCTGCTTCCCCTTTAATATTAGCTAGTATTATGGCTGATACCTGGTCATAGTTACCTAGTAACTTAATTCCGAAGTTCAGAGCAGGTTCTGCTCCGTACTCGTGTTGTATTTGTCTTAATACGTCTGGTACCACTGCTAATGAAGGAATACCATGAGTCCTGGTATAAATGGCAGCAAAGACTATACCCCAAGTGGTACTATCTTCTACTTGTGGTGTTATTCCCATGGGCAAGCAGATTGTTAGCATTCTGTGTTTTTCATACGGGGTAGTATTGTGGAATACTGCCTCAAGCTGAGTTATTTTCTGAGCTACCCAGAACGGCATTTGTTCACGCTTAGAGGGCATTTTGCCTATCACTGCGTGTAATGTTTGTGGTGTGATTTTAGTTGCTGTACCCTGAGATTGAGTTCCGTTTGTTGCAACTATTGCTGGTTGAACTGTGAAAGTCCTCATGACGAATTGCGTCAAGTTTCTATATATTTGAATTAAATCTTTGTGTTGTATGAGTAAGTCTTCCTGTGGCATTGTGTCAATGTCAGGATGTGGTGTGTAGGCCGCTAATATTGGCCATGTTGCCCCTTCTCCTCCGAGCGGGCCTAATCTTACTCTTCTTATTCTGTGGGGCAGGCCGCCTTTAAACCAGTATAAGTGTTCCTGGTATGTGAGTAGAATCTCTATGTCCTCAAACGGACCATATTCCACTGGTGCATCTCCTTCTGTGTGAGAGTGAAATGTCTGTGTTCTTGCATTTGTTGCTGGGAATGTAGCCCACGCATAAAATACCTCTGTTTTGTTTGATTTGTGTACCTCAATCAGGAAAGCTACTAAGCCACCCCTAGCTGATAAACCATTTTCTAACAGTTTCAGGGTTATTGTATGTCTGAATTTTTCTGCGATCGGGATTGCGTCCCCATCTTCTTCTCCTGCTGAGAGGTGCAGATCTACTACTACGTCATCTCTTGTCTCAGTCATTTTTGTAAAGAAGAAGTTTGTTCAAGGGAACTAAGATAAGGTTTTATGCACAATTATAGGAACACTGTGTCCTTCAAGCTTGATTAACCAACAGCCAATAAATAGGATTTTTTAGCCTACTCAGCTGTGGCGGAGTTTGTGCCCACCCACTCCAGACGTCTCTGGTGTTTTGTGAGTAGGGGTCTCTGAGAATAGCACGACTGAACTACTCAGATTTTACTGTTAAATAAGTACCCAACCAACGTTGGCGGCGCCATGTCGTGTAGTTCCTATATATCCTATACAGGACCTGTGCGTTCGGATAACATAAACTGTGGGTTTGGTGGCAGACTAGTTCTGAGCACCCCCACTGGATTCGTTAGCCTGTTTGCATTAGCTAGCTCACAGTGCCACTAGAATCTCCTCTTATCGGGGAGAGAATAGTTTCTGGCAACCTCAGAACATGACAACCCTCATCCCCCAGGATCGTGGAAACAATATACTACTTTTCGCTCAGTCACTCATGCTCACTTAGTTTGTCTCAGAGATATACAGAATGAAACAGTCTGGGCGTTTCAATAAGGATTTATTGAACAGTTGTTATTCTAGTGTAGAATAGATGAGCTGCAACAACCATTAGACAGTAGCATAGATATATGGGTAGCAGTACTACGAAAGTAAAGGGATGGTATAGTTCTACCATCTTGCAGTAATCATGAATATATACAAGTACATACAACACATGATAAGAAAGGGCGTACTCTTACGATGTCGCCCTAACTAGATGTACCTAAATGTACCTAGCATCTGTGTAGGTGTTATGCCAAGAATCCGTCTAGGATCTAGTCCACCCCATTACCTGAGAGTTAGAGAATGTGGGACCCCGTCCTGGTCTCGAGTTGGACACCCCGCGAGGGATGTTAGACCACTGCTAGCTGGAGCGTCTGCATGCAGGAACCTCAGCGTCTCTGGTCAGTGTGTCAGCCGGGAAGTCAAGGTCTCCTCTGTCTGTCTAAGCAAGACATGATATATATATACCCATAGGTCTCCCCAGGAGTCCTTGCAGTGTTACTGTGTCGGCCTAAAGGATGACGTCGGGCTTGAACATTAACATCAATATTATACAGGAGATGTTCGTCCTGCTGTGCTTCCAAGAAGCCTCATGCATAATGTATGAGTTTCGAACCAGGGAAAAACCCGCGTTCTGAATGCAGTGTCGTATCTAGGTAAAAGGTCAGTCCCTATGTAATGTAGGGAAGGATATAGGTGAAAGGTTGCAGTGTTACCTGCGCCTATATAGGGTACTTATATGGAATATAACAGTATATGTGTGTGTAGACCTAGGAATCAGTGAGTGGGTATGTTGTAACTTGTATTGGTGTGTCTATGGTTTCGAAAATGGTAGTCTGTATTTTAGAGTGGGTGTATCAAAAGTTATATTAGGGTGTGAGGAGGTGCATCAGATTATCACGTGGATGATGTCATCAGTGATGTCATCAGTGATGTCATTTGAGATGTCATCAGTGATGTCATCTGTGATGTCGCTGACCATGTCATGAATGATGTAATATGTGACGTCAGCAGCAGTGCATTGCGGGGGCGCAAGTTATAGTTAGCTCAACTAACTATAACGGACGAATTTCTCTGGTTTGGTATGAGTGAAATGTCCAACTAACTATAACGTCCCTGAAACCTGTGGTTTTTTCAGTGAATTTCTAAGGTTTAAATGCTAATTTCTAACTATAACGTCCCTGAAACCTGTGGTTTTTTCAGTGAATTTCTAAGGTTTTTTAAATGCTAATTTCTAACTATAACGTCCCTGAATCCTATGATTTTTCAGTAAATTTCAAAGGTTTTTTGAATGCTAATTTCTAACTATAACGTCCCTGAAACCTGTGGTTTTTTCAGTGAATAAAAATATACACTGAAATTCTTTTTGAACACCCGTACTGTGATACAATTGGGATATACAAATAAGTGGCACACACACTTGGATAGAACCGTTTCCAAGGAGAACAGCAAAACAGATTATGTAATTTACAATTACTATCTTTATTAAAAGTTATGTAGTCTGCAGACAAAGCTCTGAGATGTTCTATTTTATAATAATACTTCTTTTTAGCAGGGAGAGGGACGTTACGCAAGATAGTCTTTTCTCTATTCTCTTTTTATAATGACATCTCCCTTTATCAGATATCGATTCACTGCTATACTGATTATAATTCTATCATACAATTTTATTTTTGTTCCAGCACATATACTGCACATTACACCATGTTATTTAAAATATATTTTTTTAAATGTTTCATGTCTGTGTCAGATGTTACAAATACAATAGTGACAGTTAATTCCTTTGCCACCATCTTTTTAACCTCATTTGCCTGTTGCATCTTCACTACTCAGCAACTACTAACAATGTTGGGCCTACCCAAATGCAAACCAGAAACCCTTTCTATGTCACAGTTGAATGTCTCACCATATTACTAACAGGATGCATACATCTCCCTGTGCCATTTCCTAGTGGCATCATACTTTAAACAAACATACAGATAGATCTATACATGTGTTTTATAGATATCGGATCTTCCGATACATAACTCGTGTCAAAAAATACACGTTGAAGCATAGACATACCTCAGCAAAGTTAAACTGTTAAGACGAATCATCGAGCAATGTAAATTGGGACGATATGTAAGTTGCAACTCTGTGCTGCTTTTTTGTATAGCATAGCAGTCGATTACGACTTTTTCTGTGCTTCTCAGATGACGCCAACAGCCCAGTAAGGGTCAACGCAGATGGGCCTCTGATACCTTCCTTTTACAAATGAGGGGAGAGGAACCGTTAGAGAGCAGGAGGAAGGGGGGGTGGGGTCAAGGGACGTGTCATTCCCAGTCTCTCGACCTGCCGCCCCTGTGATGTTGGCAGCTTCAGCACGAGCAGGAAGCCTGACAATTACCTTAACTTATATTCATGTGTGCTTCACGAGTGTGAGCAAACCCGTGCACCAAGTGTTCAGGCAACATTTCATTTATTTCATCTCCCTGAAGTTAATAAAGCATGTCCCTTGTAAAGCTCCCCCCCCCCAGTATTTTCGGACAAAGTACAATCTGCAGAAGGCCACTTCTTTTACATTTCCCGGGCCGATTTTGGACCCCAATTCATCCCTGTACCTTAGTCACAAGACCATGTAGTCCTTGCAACATGACACACTGCACTCGTGTAGCATTTAAACAGATTGCGACTTTCTCTGTGCTGTACAGATGCCACCAACAGGCCAGTGAAGGTCTAAGTGGTATTTTTCACGGTAGATGGTCCTTTGTTACTTTACTTTTAGAAAGAGGAGATGGAGGAAGCATTGGGGGGACAGACATGGGGGGTAGACAAAGAACGGGCCATTCCCAAACTCTCCATCTGCCAACCCTCTAAAATACGCAGATTCAGCACAGGGAGAGAGCCTGACAATTACCTCCACTTATATTCACATGTACTTCACCAGTGTGAACAAATCCGTACACAAAATGTGCAGGGAACATTTCCATTTCTTTTTCATCTCCCAGACATTCATAAAACATATCTTTTGTAAACAACCCCCCTGCCCCTGTATTTTCCGACAAGGCACAATCTACAAACGTGCCTATTTCTCTTACATTGACTGGGCCGATTTTGGATCTTAGTTCAACCCTGTACCTCAGTCACAACACCATGCAGTCCTTTCAACATAAGAGACTGCATTCCTGATTTCACAAAGACACTTAAATATATACGGCACACATCAACAATACCTTCCCGAAGACTCATACGAAGTACCATAATCACTAATCCCTTTGCCACAATGTCTTTGACCTCATTTGTCTTTTACATCTTCACTACTTAGCAACTACTAACAGTGTTGTGCCTACCCAAATACAAAGCAGAAACCCTTTCCATGTCACACTTGATAGTCTCACCATATTACTGAAAGCATGCGTACATCTGGCTGTGCCTTTTCCTAGTAGCACATACTTAAAAAAACATACAAATAGATATATACCTGTGTTTTATAGGTATCGGATCGGATCTTCCGATGCATAACACGTGTGAAAGTACATGTAGAAATATACACATACCTCAACAAAGTCACACTGTTAAGACAAACACTCGGACAATGTACAATGGGCCGATATGTAAGTTGCAAATGTGTGCCGCTTTTTTGTGTAGCATGGAAGGCAATTGGAAGTTTCTCTCTCCTGTTCAGGTAGTACCAGCAGCCCAGTGAAGGTTAAACTAATATTTGTCGAAGCACATAGGCCTCTCTTACCTTCCTTTAACAAACGGGTAAGAAGGAAGCGTTGAAGGGGTGTAACAGGAGAGGACGTATCATTCCTAGTCTCTCGATCTGTAGGACCCACTACTGTACACAGATTCTGCACGGCCACGGAGCCTGACAATCACGTATAGTTCACCAGTATAAACAAATCTGTGCACACGGCCAATGTACAATACGCCGGGATATATGTTGAAACTGTGTGCCGCTTTTTTCTGTAGCATAAAAGGCGATTGAGACTTTCTCTCTGCTGTTCAGGTGGTACCAGCAGCCCAGTGAGGGTCCAAGTAATATTTTTCAAAGCAAATGCGCCTCTGTTACCTTCCTTTTACAATCGGGGAGGTGGAGGAAGCATGGGGGGGAGGAGGTGAGGGGGTCAAGGGACGTGTTATTCTTAGTCTCTTGATCTGCCGGCCTTTTAATGTCTGCAGATTCTGCACGGGCAGGGAGTGTGACAGTTACCTTCACTTATATTCAAATATAGCTCACCAGTGTGAAAAGTCCGAGCACAATGTCTGCACGCAACATTTCCATATTTTTGTCATCTCCCTCAAGTTAATAAAACATGCCTCTTCTAACCCCCGCCCCCCAGTATTTTCCGACAAGGCACACTCTGCAAACGTGCGCCATTTCCTTTATGTTGCCGGGTCGATTTTGGAACCCAAATCAACCCAGTACCTCACCTTCAAAACCATGCACTCCTTTCAACATGACAAACTGCACTCCTTCTTTCTCGAAGACACCTAAATATATATGGGATACTTGTTCAGCAACTACTCACACTCTATGCACATTTTGTAACAAATGTGAAACAGCACACTTCTATAATACTATGTTATTTAAAAAAATATAATATTTGCAAACTTAAAAGTATCACCCCAAAGACTTACACTACTACACAATATATAACACACCTTATTAATTTGTAACTCACCTCTGTAGTTGGTATGCAGATTTCAAATTTCACAAACGCATGCAATATTTTCTTTCTCACACAATAAATGTAATCCAAGACTCTTATCAAGGGTAAAACCAGCAATGGCATACTTTCCCTCTCTTTCCGCACAGAAATACATGTAAATAACAAATCAAAATCGTTCCTTCATTATTTCAAATTGCAAAACATATTTCTATTGGTTACTCATATTAACCCTCTCTAATTCGCCTTTAAAACGCCCCAAACTGGTTCTCTTATTTTGTGGATTGGACACTCCCCCACACTGCCGCCTCGCCATACAGCCCCGAACCCTTACGACAATTCAGAAGCCTATTTCTAATAATACTACTGCAAATTTTGAACAACACACTTCTTCTAGACATACTACTCATTTCGAAAAACTAACTTTAATAGCTTATCAGTTGTAATTAATTTTGCATTTCATTTTTTAATACCACAGATATTTATACTCCTCCCCCAATCACCTTATTGCCAGTTTCCAGACCAACACTTTCTGCAGCATTCAACGGCAGGTGCGGGTCACAACAAGTTCACCATATTTCATCCCATCAGTTTCTGCAACATTCAATGGCACGTGCGGGTCACAGGTTCACCATATTTCATCCCAACAGTTACTGCAACATTCAACGGTAGGTGCAGGTCACAAGTTCACCATTTTATAAAGTTCAGAACAGTAACTTCCAAATGCAGGTGTGGTTGACTTCTGCACGTCTGATCGTATCCTATGTAGTGTACGTTTCAAACATTTTTTATTAACCAATCAGAAACATACTTTTTCACTAAAGTAACATGCACTGTAGTTTTCACTGCACAATGTTCTTAATCAGCCAATCAGTTATCGGTTTTCTCAAAAAAAGCTTCTTCTCCACCTTTTAACATATCTCTCATTCTACCAACGGACTACATGAGCTACAGAAATCTTTTGATTCCTTCCAGCCATGCCTTCAAAATGCTAGTGTGGATCGTAGGACACAGCTATGTTTTCTGGTGCAAAAGGTATGCTGAACACAGACGTATTGACAAAGACCTAGGTTTACAAAATGTGGACATTAAATGGTTTGCACAGAGAGGATTAAAGTGGCACCAATTGTTGCCTTCGTTAAAACCTCTTTGCATCTCCAACCCCCTGACCTCATGATTGTGCACTGTGGAGGCAATGACCTAGGCACATTGACTGGGGTAGGTCTGGAAATGCTAATGAAGGATACCTTTGCACAATTGATGTTGCTTTTGCCTCAAACTGTCTTTGTACACTCCAATATATGCCAAAGACAAGAGTGGAAATGGTCAAATCAATTCTGTACTCGGATTGAGAAAGCTAGGAAGAATGTCAATAAAGCTGTTTCTGCATACCTCAGAGATAATAGAACGGGGTCCATCTACAACAACAATCTACGTTTTGTTATGGATGACATATACAGAAGTGATGGAGTTAATTTCACAGATCGAGGAAACAGAGTTTTTCTCAACAACCTGAAGCTGTGCTTCCGCACTTACATGTAGCTCCAACAAATGCATAATGAAAACAAGGGCTCTTTTTAGAGCCACCCTATAACTCAGAACTCAGCCAGGCCATTTTAGGCCCCGGGAACCGCATCCCCCGGGGCCTGGGCACAATGTTTGACAACCACACATGGAGTCCCAATGCCCCGCAGTCCATGCCAGCTCCCCGCCTCCTGCGGCAGCCGGCATTCCTTTTAAACAAAGCCAGATGCTCCATGCAAGCTCCCTTTGCCCAAAAGCAAATCTGCTTCACTTCATAGAAGCAAGAGCAAATATCCTCCTCTCGCTTCCATGAAGCGAAGCAGAAGTTTGCTATGACAAAGCGGGAACTCTGCAGAGATCCCGCCCTGCCATAGCAAACTACAATGTCCCGGGGGTAGGCACCACGGGTCATTGTTGGAACCGGCCCTCGGAGATGACGATACCCAGGGCCATGGAAAGCTCCTCAAGGGAAATTGGACAATACGCCTCCATCCAATTTAAAGGCCCGGGAACATCGTGCTCCGCGGGGCCGGCAGTCCGCAACAGACCCCCCGCATTTTAATTCATAAATGCCCCGGGGAAGTAGTGCCCCCTGGGACAGTGTGGGGGAGGCTTCACCCCTCCACACTTAAATTTTATGTATAGCTCCGGGGAACTGCTGCTCTTTGAGGCAGAGGGGGAGGGGGACGCGTGCCCCCCCATATCATTATATTTCTCCCTGGGAACTGCGTGCCCATGACAAAAGTAACCCCCGCATTTTAATTGTATATACCCAGAGGAAGTAGTGGTCCCCGGGACAGTGTGGGGGAGCCTTCACCACTCCACACTTATATTTTACGTGTACCTTCAAGGACGTGCTGCTCTTCGAGCGGAGGAGGATGGAAGACGCGTACCCCCCCATATCATTATATTTGCTCCGAGGAAGTGGCGGTCCCCATGAGAGAAGTAAACCCCACATCATAACTAAACATTGCTCCCAGGAACTGGCCCACCCGGGGGCTTAATTAAATGAAGCACGCGATACTGCACTTCATTTTTCTTTTTCCCACCATGATTTCCAGGCCCTACGCGAACCCCGCTGAAAACATATAAAAAATGTTTTCTTTTTACCTTCGGACTCCCTGTGGCACCCGCTCAGCACCCTAGGGGTGTCACAGTGTTCCTACCCTGCCCTCTTCTACTTTTTTCCCCCTTTTTCCCCCTATTCGTTTCAACCGAGTCACAAGATGGCTGCCAACACTTCCTAGTTTGAACTGTTGGCAGCCAATCAGAGGCAAGCTCGTGCTAGGGACGGCTCAGCCAATCAGATCTCACAATTCTAAAATATCGATATCTCTAAATCTTTAAATACCTCAAAAACTGCTAAATAGATTTATACCATTTAAAGAAAAGCGTGCTTTCTGGACCAAGAGCTATCTCTCTGCCAAATTTGGTGTAACTCCGCTCAGCAGTTCAGGCTGTAGCTGTTTCTAAAGTTTCCTATGGAAATTAACATGAAGAAAACACGTTTTGGGATCCCCCTTTTTTCTCGGCCCCCGCTTGACGAATCACCCCGAAACTTTCAAGACAGGAGCTGATCTGAGTGAACAATTAGTTTTGAAAAGTTTGCGGAGATTTGTCAAACGACGCCAAAGATGTTGGCAAAAGAAAAAACGCTTTTCCTATGGAAACTAGGTCCTAACTATCACTACCTACTGGCGACCGCCAGTAGGTAATATGCATATATATATATATATATATATATATATATATATATATATATATATATATATATATATATATATATATATATATATATATATATATATATATATATATATACATATATATATATATATATATATATATATATATGTATATATATATATATATATATATCTGTATATATATATATATATATATATGTTCCCAAGTTGTGCCCTGATTTGAAGACGCACTCGCAGCTGATAGTTCATACAGAACCTTTCATTTTCAAAACTCGGCATTTTCTTCCCAGTAAAATATCTGCCTGACGCGTTTCAGAGCAACATGCTCCTTTCTCGAAGGCTTGCCAGCAGTTCACGAATAAATTACACAGCCTCTCCTCTCACCTGCATGCTTTTATAATGATTGCCCTCCAGTGGGCCTCTCAGTGAGTGACAATGTTCGTGCATGCTGGGATTTGATGTGAGTGTAAATACAATTCTCTCCCTTCGGTGGGTTTCGTGAATAGTGCCACAATTAAAGCTTATTATTTCACCCTCCAGTGGGCCCCAGGAAGAAAATCCGGTTATATTTTAAATGTGTGCATATATGTGTTATGCACCCCCTAAAAAATGCATGATCGTCATGGTTACCGGAGTCGTCACGACTCTCGGTGTAATTGCAAAAAAGGGAAGTAGGACTTAAACAGTTTCTTAAAAAACTTACTAGAAAAATATGTGTTCACATATGTTTTTAAAGCAGTGATGTGGTTAGTAATGTGTGTAATGTAATAGTTAGAATGAATTTTTTAAGTATACACTTTTGAATGTGGTGGTGTCGTGTAGTTCCTATATAACCTATACAGGATCTGCGCATTTGGAAAACATAAACAGTGGGTTTGGTGGCAGACCGATTCCGTGCACCCCCACCGGATACGTTGGCCTGTATGTATTAGCTAGCTCACAGTGCCACTAGAGTCTCCTCTTATCGGGTAGAGAATAGTTCTTGGCAACCTCAGAACATGACAACCCTGATCCCCCAGGATCGTGGAAACAATATACTACCTTTCGCTCAGTCACTCGTGCTCACTTAGTTTGTCTCAGAGATACACAGAATAACCATACTGGGCGTTTGTCAATAAGGATTTATTGAACAGTTGTTATTCTAGTGTAGAATATATGAGCTGCAACAGCCATTAGACAGTAGCAGAGATATATGATTAGCAATATTACAAAAGTAAAGGGATGGTATAGTTCTACCATCTTGCAGAAATCATGAATATATACAAGTACATAAAACACATGATAAAAAGTGCGTACTCCTACGATGCCTCCCTAACTAGATGTACCTAAATGTACCTAGCATCTATGTAGGTGTTATGCCAAGAATCCCTCTAGGATCTAGTCCACCCCATTACCTGAGAGTTAGAGAATATGGGACCCCGTCCTGGCCTCGAGTTGGACACCCCGCAAGGGATGTTAGACCACTGCTAGCTGGAGCGTCTGCATGCAGGAACCTCAGCGTCTCTGGTCAGTGTGTCAGCCGGGAAGTCACGGTCTCCTCTATCTTCCTAAGCAAGATGTGTTGTATATATACCCATAGGTCTCCACAGGGGTCCTACCTTGCTGTGTTACTGTGTCGGCCTAAAGGATAACGTTGGGTCTGAACTTTATACAGAGATATTATACAGGAGATGGTAATCCTACTGTTAGTCCTGCTGTGCTTCCAAGAAGCCTCATGCATAATGTATGAGAATAGAACCAGGGAAAAACCTGCGCTCTGAGTGCAGTGTCATATCTAGGTAAAAGGTCAGTGCCTAAGAACTGTTATGTATGCAATGTAGGGAAGGATGTAGGTGAAAGGTTGCGATGTTACCTGCGCCTATATAGGGTACCTATATGGAATATAATACCCACTCCTCTTCCAAATGGACGACATATGTAACCTATTACTGTACTACTAACATGACTAGATAGTGGTATGCACAAAGTTTATAAAACATTTCTTTAGCTAAAATGTTTAAAAAATTCTAAAAACTTAAAAAAAATGTTTTTTTTAAAGGAAATGTTTCCAGTTCTGAAAGTGTCCGTGATTAATAGTTCGGACTACTATAAGCATTAAAATAACCATGTATGCCCAAAAAATGAAAGGAAAGTCAATTTAGTTCAAAGTTCCAAATTTGAGCTTGTTTAGAAAAGGGCAAATTTTTCCCAGCACACAACGAGCCAAATGAGTTCAAATATTTATGTGTCCTGGCTGGTAGACTCAACATTTTTGTTGCTTGCTTCAGCAGTAGACGGCCCCTGTAGCACCTCGCAGAACACATCAATTGAGCACAGATGTTCTACGCTGTGCACAGCCGGTGCTGGGGCAGCCTGTGTGCCGTCCAAAGCCTGGTGTCAGAGGAGGAGCCGGTGTTCAGACCAACAGGTGCAGTTACTACCCCTAGTGGCTCAAGGAATGCCACCATCAACATTGGAATACGCTAAGGACACTGCAGAACATGGGCCGTTATCGGGTCCAGTAAAGCATTCACGTCCGGTTGCGCACATGATGGGAGCGTCAAACACAGGTCTAACACGCATTCTTCTCTGCAAAACAGGCATCGGAGGACAGGTAAGATGCAGTCTATCCAGACCGGTCGAAATGACAAGAACCAAGATTCACTTAGTTCTCTTAGGCGAGGCGTGCCTAGAAGTTGTACCATGCGGTCACGGTATTTACGCTCCAGGAGTGTTCTTTCCATCGCCTGGTGACTGGGACGTCCATTGCGTAGCAAATAGAAAACAATCAGGATATATGCTATTAGAAACAGGATCAGCGGAAGTCCTCCAAAGATGCTTCCGAATACGGAGTGTATGAAGTTTGGTATAACTCCAAGTACCGTCTGAAAGGTGCTCAGAAGTCCAGAACCTATGGTCTTAAATAGGTGGACAATGCCTGTCGTATCAGACATGTTAAAGATACGATTTACCATTTCTGTGAAATGGAAAGGGCAGTTTGTATGAATGAGCGCCTGTATCCCTGCCGAAGACCTTGCGATATGGAGATCAAAAGTCTCTCAAGCGGAGGTTAAGGGCACAGACTTCTGTAGAAGCACGGCTTTCAATCTGCTTAGAGTATCAAACCGTATTAAGGAAACATTCAGTGAAGGCCATAACGGCGCCTCCCTGACTCTATGTGTCGGTGGAAACAATACTTGCATACAACAAGTAACCCTGGAGCTCACGGTTACCAGATATGCGATGTCCGGGAGCATTCCACAGCAGCCTTGACTGTTCAGCATCAAGTAACTCCCATTCGAAAGTAGCCTAGATGCTGGAGTAATCACTGCAGCTGGGGCACCCCTCAGATGACAGGACAGGTTTGCTACAGAACCATTACAAGCACCGTGCAACATTATATCCTGGCATATGAGTGATCCACTTAAAGAATTCTCGCAGTTCGTACAGCTTAGAAACACTTCTCGATCCTCACTCCGGCATCAAAATCTGTATGGTAATTAAGGGTGGGTGGTGAATTCCGCTCCGCTCGCGGAATTTGCGAAATTTTGGCAATTCCGCGTTCCGCGGAATTGCCGAAAAGTTTGCGATCCGCGGCGTAGCAGAATTCGTGAGCATGGTGAGGACGGAGGTATTGCACAAAACGGTGTCATCTTCTTGGATAAATATGCTGGGTAGGATTCATTCTGGCACGATGCTCCTGTCACAAAAATTTAACCTCAACAGGAAGCACTCACAGATATAAATAAAGCAGGTGCCCGAGTTGAAGCTCAAATTCTGTAATGCATTAATCAGCACAAAAGATTCGTGAGCAAGGGCGAGGCTAAGCAGGGGTGCTTTCTGCCCATATCTACCGTCAAACATTAGCTGTAATCCTTGATGGAGGTCTTTGCATCCTTGATTTTCTTGTGCGCATTCCTCGTGTAGTTCCTGTGACCAGGAGGTTCCTTCTCCATCTCCTCATCTGCTGCTCAGATCGTGCTCTGACCCTTTATAAACAAGAGACATGTGAACTCGCATGGAAGCCCCACCCATTTGGCCCCGCCCCACACACACTAGCGGTATGCAACGTCTTTACGCCCATTACCCACTATGATGGACAGCTTACTCAAAGGACCCCGGTGCATTCCCGGCGCGGTGGCAGAGTTACAGACACACAAGGTCCCTGGAGACAATTCTTCTGGCCCTTTACGCAGCTGTAGTGTAGGAAAGGCACTATACATTTACCCAACGAGGTAGCACTTACTGATTAGCCAGTAGAAAGCACTCCAGTTGAGTAGAGGTATTGCACACAACGGTGGCATCTTCTTGGATAAATATGCAGGGCAGGATTTATTCTGGCACGATGCTCCTGTCACAAAAATTAAACCTTAACAGGAAGCACTTACAGATATAAATAAAGCAGGTGCCCGAGTTGAAGCTCAAATTCTGTAATGCATTAATCAGCACAAAACATTCGTGAGCAAGGGCGAGGCTAAGCAGGAGTGCTTTCTGCCCATATCTACCATCAAACATTAGCTGTAATCCTTGATGGAGGTCTTTGCATCCTTGATTTTCTCGAGCGCAATCCTCGTGTAGAATTCGTGAGCGTGGTTAAGCAGATGTGCCTTCTTCCCATTTCCAGCCTGGAAAAGTTAGCTGTAATCCTTGATGGAGGTCTTTGCATCCTTGATTTTCTCGAGCGCAATCCTCGTGTAGAATTCGTGAGCGTGGTTAAGCAGATGTGCCTTCTTCCCATTACCCAGCCTGAAAAGTTAGCTGTAATCCTTGATGGAGGTCTTTGCATCCTTGATTTTCTCGAGCGCAATCCTCGTGTAGAATTCGTGAGCATGGTTAAGCAGATGTGCCTTCTTCCCATTTCCAGTCTGAAAAGTTAGCTGTAATCCTTGATGGAGGTCTTTGCATCCTTGATTTTCTCGAGCGCAATCCTCGTGTAGAATTCGTGAGCGTGGTTAAGCATATGTGCCTTTTTCCCATTTCCAGCCTGAAAAGTTAGCTGTAATCCTTGATGGAGGTCTTTGCATCCTTGATTTTCTCGTGCGCATTCCTCGTGTAGTTCCTGTGACCAGGAGGTTCCTTCTCCTCGCCTGCCGCTGAGATCCTGCTCTGACCCTTTATAAACAAGAGGCATGTGAACTGTCCGAGAAGCCCCGCTCGTTTGGCCCCTCCCCACATACACTAGCGGTATGCAATGTCTTCCCGCCCTTTCCCCACTATGATGGACAGCTTACTCAAAGGACCCCTGCACCTTTCCGGCAACAAGCAATTCCACAAGCTCGCGGGATTCCGCGTGCTTGCGGAGATTTTTTGCCGTTTTGCAGAACTTTGCGTAGCGCGACTACGCAAATTCCGCCCACCCCTAATGGTAATACCCATGATTCCTTGATGTATTCCTTACAAATTTCGTCATATCTGACTACTTGCTTTTGTTCAAGACAATACTGAAACTGAAAATTAGTGACCGGTAGAGTTATGTGGCCATGGATTAGCCATTCCGTGGACGGTGATTCTGCCACTGTAAATGGTAACCTATCCAGTTTTTCGATACGCAGCATTGTATATTTTGCTAACCTTTGTGCCATTTCTATCTGTTTATCTGTTAGATTGTATTCAGAAAACAGAGACGTGCTGTTGATAAAACGCCAAGGCACATAGCCTGCACGCAAAGATTGCAGCGTCCAGCTTAACAACATAATAGAACGTAACTGTGGATGCCCGTGTTGTAATATGGCCAAATCCTGTTCTAGTATGTCTATCGCAGAAGATACAATGTTGCCTAAGGAATATATCCTGGAGGTCAATGTGGTTAACCCATTGTCTACCACTGCTAGAGATTTTTCTAAATTTATACGGTCTATTTCCCGTAACCTCTCTGCGGCCTCTTGTTGGGATATTTTACAAATTTCATTGTGGACAGCATAATAGAAACGTTTCTGATGTGGCTTCTTGGGACCCATTAAAAAATCCCTAAGATCCACATCCTGTGACAGTAAGGATAAGTGTTGTTTCACCTGTGTGAGTGTTGAGGTTTTTAGCCAACCAAGGCACAACTTCCCAACACTGTAGTATGTCACTACCCCTGGATGTTGTCTTTGTACATAACGTGGATCTGGCCTATGGATACTAAACCCTTCGGTTTTACCCATGAATCTTGCTTGACAACTATTAGTGTCTGTGGGCCAAATCAACCATTTTTTTCCAATCAGGGTCTGATCTGTTGTATTGTATGATGTCATCTACTGTAATCTCTTCCTGTGATGTTATGTTACCCTCGGTGTGTAATGGAGTCGGCAGCCGAGGTGTGTTCAAGTCTTTGTTCTTGGCTAGTCCAAGGCAAGACGTCTGTTGCACTGTCTCATTCAAAAACATGATTTGTTGAGGGATGAGGCATGCTCTAAACAAAGCTTCTGTTCCCTGAACTTGCCATTCTCTAGTACCCCAGACTGATTTTAAGTCTATGGTGTCTGTCCATAAGTCAAAACCTTGTTCAGACAACTGGGCAATAAAGGAAGCAGAGTAAATCTGTTTGATGTTTGTCAACATATTTTTCTGTGCTGATGTTGGTGCAATCCTATAATAATATGAGGCTGGGTCAGACATATTAAACCCTGAAAAATATGGACATTTCTGTGTAAATGTTTTTGAACTGCCTTTTGGCAGTGTTGGACAATGTTCCCACTGGTGGAATGTGAACACATTTCTAGGATTAGCAGATTTATGCAAAAAGTGATGACCATAGTGTTGATAACAATACATACTCTCGAAATCTGATCTGTCTTCCAATGTTTCACTACTAGAAAACGCAGCACATTTTTCCAAATCAGATAACATGTTATTAACAGTTTCAAAATCCCAATCATTGGAAAATGTACTTGAGGTAATGATATCACTCAATGATATTTTAAATAAATGAGGAATTTTTAAAATTTCAATAGGACCAAATATATCGAAATCAACCTTGTCCCACACTATACCATCAGGTATAGGAACTGCTGTAATGTTCACTGATGACAAGTCTCTTTGTTCTCAATGAGATGATTGGTGTGGTTTTAAAAGTAAGTTCACCTTTTGGGCTGCAGAGCTTTGTCGAATGTATTTCCCATTAATAAGCATACTAAAAACTATTACCAAGCCTACCCAGAAAAGAAAGAAAAGTATCCTGGTGATTATCCATAGTTCTACCCAGGGTGACACCAGGTAAGTCTTTTTAAGAAAGGTCAAAAGACTTTAACTTGCTGTGTGCGTGATTTTTGGGCTGGAGTCGTTTCAGGTTCACTTGGATCCATAGAAAACGTATCAAAAATTATGAAGTAGCCAGAAGCAGTTCGATCAATTGTTGGTATTGCATCAGAATTTGTAGAAATCGTAGTTTGCTCTTGTCGAGGCATGTTGACGTAGACATCTGTATTTGGTCGAATAGCGAGTTGTTTTTGATTTTGAGTTTGATTTTGTATTTGAACTTCAGGTTCAAGAGGAACGAGTTCCATAGCATTGTTGCATAGTCCATCATTCCGTGCAGGAGACTCTTCGAACGTGATGAGTCTTTCTGTTTGAACTTCTTGGATTGTAGCGAGCTGAGGGCGTCTGCTACTTGGGAGTCCACGGGCCTACTGCTTAGTATCGGCCACATAGTGTGGTTTGATTAGGTCAATTGAGACAAATCTTTTCTCCTTTTTTCCAGCAAGAGGCGGCAGAAGTACATTTCTTGTTCCTTCAATTGCTAGGACCGGTACGGGCTTTCTGTATGATGGCCCAAATTCTTTTTTGTCCACTATTTTCTCTCTGACCAGATCCCCGACTTTTGGGATCCAGACAGGTCTTGCTGTGACTGATTTGACTTCCCCAGTGGCAGTCTGCTTCAGATGGACATTACTTTGTTGTGTCCTGGATTCATTTAGATCCTGTGAAACAGCCAAACGATCATGGATGTCAAAAGGCTTTTCATCCGCCACTGTGCCTTCACAATCAAGATCAGGTACCCACATTCTTGTCCCAAATAGGACCTCATATGGAGTGACCCCCCTAGAGAACTTCTTGGCATATTGTTAAGAGCACGCTGGACTCCATACAGATGTTTTACCCAACTTTCACCCGTGCCTAATACTCTAGCTGTTAAAGATTGCTTTAAGTCTCGGTTTTTTCTCTCCACTACCGAATTTCCCTTGGGATGGTACAGAGATGAGTACCGCAATGTTACACCCAATCCTCGCATGGCCTCCTTGTAAGCCAGAGAGCTAAACGCAGGGCCCTAGTCAGAATGTAATGTGCCAATTGAGTATGTCCCTATAAA
Organism: Calotriton arnoldi; assembly: GCA_963921515.1. Lineage (NCBI taxonomy): Eukaryota > Metazoa > Chordata > Amphibia > Caudata > Salamandridae > Calotriton > Calotriton arnoldi. Next base: position 649,349 of record CAWUFW010007196.1, on the reverse strand, counting down.
GACTCGCAAATCTTTTATAACAGTTCGAGCATCAGCCGAGCGTTGGGGCCACACCCATAGGAATCTCGAGCAGGAATCCACTGCAACCATGATATACCTGTAAGCCCCATCTCTTTGTAAGGGGCCGCAGTGGTCCAAGTAAACACACGCTGGTGGTTTGTCAGATATTAATAAAGGTGTCTGTGCTGGACGTGTTACGGTGGAAGCTTTCATCTGCTGGCAGATGTCGCATTTCAAGACATAGGGGCCGATTCCGATTCGGGCCGGAAAACGTACCGACCGACTCGGTACGGGAATTAAGTCCGACCGACACGTACCGGCGCTGCCCGAACCGGGTAGTGCGATGAAATGCATGTGAATCACGACCGACTCGTACAGAACTCAAGCCGAACGACCGACCCAGACGGAAACAAGCTATCCGGCCGGGAAACCACGCGAATCGAACCGACCGACACGCACCAGGAATGAACCCGGACAAAAAGTACCCGCGAACTCCGACCCGCGCAGTACGATGCAATGCGTGCAAAATAGACCGATTCGCACGGAGCTCAAGCCGTACGACCGACACGCATACAAAAGCCAGCCGAACCAACACAATACTCCGCGACCGACGCGTACGCCGCACATGAAACCTAGCTGAAACACAGCGGGAACAACTCAGAGAAGCGCGCACAAGACAACTGCAGCGTCCTACTCGGTCAGAAGAACGTCTCCGACATGCACAAAAATCACAAAGGAAAAAATACAAAAAAAGAGGGCCAAACAAGCAATGACAAAGTCAATAAATACAGGGGGAAAAAAATGGAACAAGGACACACCCCCAACTCCACCTATATAAAGGCCACAAATCCCTACCATGATCCTTTGCAAATTCCACTGACCTGCCAGCACAGAACACCATCAGACAGCAACCACAGACACACACACAGCTCATCCAACACACTAGCCACACACCATTAGCACCTCAACAATTAGCACCCTCACACACACCCAGCAAAACCTACACTCACTTGCACACACACACACATCAATCACCACCACCACCACCCATCACCATGCCCCCAAAGAAGAATCATAAGTTCCTAGATAGTGAATTGGAAGTCCTGGTAGACGAGATCCTGAGGGTAGAGCCACAGTTGTTTGGCACATTGGTCCAACAGACCCCCATGGCACAGAAAACCAAGATGTGGGAGAGGATCATCGACAGGGTCAACGCACAATCACCATGTTTGCGCACAAAGGAAGACATCCAGAACAGGTGGTATGATGTGCGCAGGAGGGTCAGGGACCTACTGAAGAAGGATTACATCCTGAGCCAGCACACCAGCAGTGGCCCTCCTGCCAAACCATCCTACCACCAGTGAGCGTATATGGACTAACAAACATCCCAGAGCCTGGTGAGTACACAACAAATATACACAATATGGTGTGACAATACACACACATCACTGTCAAGGGGATAGTCAAACCATGCACCCTTAGCAAATCCACAGCAACCAAAAGATAATCATCCCAAGATGTGAATGCCAGTCAGACAAACACAATACCTGCCATCTCATAGTGACATGTAACTGTGTCATGACATGTACAAACCTAACAACAAATAGAGCAAGGCAGTGGCACAAATATAACCAACAAACACTGTCTGATATTTTGCCACCACTAGAACACCACCTCACAGGGAAGCTCACTGAAAGGAAGGAATTCTGTGTATGCTGGTGAAGTCAGTGTAGCCAATAGCATGATGGGAGTTGTAGTCACAGATAATGGTCAGCCTCACAATTGGCCCATCAACACCACCCTGAACCATGCTCACATCACAGGGAGTGGAAAAGGACTGACAAGATGGCTGACACTGGGTACTGCTGTGGGGAGCACAAGGCCCTGCTGGGAACTGTGCAACAACCAACAGCAGGACACCACTGACTGACATCCTGAAAGCCAACTTGCACTCCCTGCAATGGAAGCACCTTCCATGGTGGGATATCTGGCTGGGTGGGAAGGAGGACTGACAGCACTGACCATAGTTACAAGCAGCTCTCCTCACACACCCCCTCAACACTAACTCCACATAACCCACCTGGGAGAATGCAATGCCTCACACTCTAAATGAAGATCCCACAAAGAACCACCACCCTGGGATATGCTGTGTGAAGCACAGGGACACTCTTGGGACTTGTAGCCAAACAACCGCCAGGACAACACTGTCAGCCATCCTGTCAGCACAGGCACACTACCCCACAGGGAAGCAGAGTCAAAAGGAAGGAAGTATGGGCATGCTGGGAAGCGGGGTGTAGGCAATAGCATGATGGGAGTGGTAGTCACAGCTCAACATCCCCCACCCACATGGCCCAGCAAGCTCACGCTGAACCATGCACACCTCACAGGGAGTGAAAAGCCACTTCAAAGATGTCTGACACTGGCCTCAGCTGTGGGGAGCACAAGGCCCTGCTGGGAACTGGGCACCAACAAACAACAGGACCACATTGTCAGCCATCTTGCCATTGCTGTCACACTCACACACAGTGAAGTCCACTCAAAAGGAAGGAAGTATGGGCATGCTGGGAAGGTGGGTGTAGGCAATAGCATGATGGGAGTTGTAGTCACAGATATTGGTCACCCTCACAATTGGCCCATCAACACCACTCTGAACCATGCTCACATCTTAGGGAGTGGAAAAGGACTGACAAGATGGCTGACACTGAGTACTGCTGTGGGGAGCACAAGGCCCTGCTGGGAACTGTGCAACAACCAACAGCAGGACACCACTGCCTGACATCCTGAAAGCCAACTTGCACTCCCTGCAATGGAAGCACGTTCCATGGTGGGATATCTGGCTGGGAGGGAAGGAGGACTGACAGCACTGACCATAGTTACAAGCAGCTCTCCTCACACACCCCCTCAACACTAACTCCACATAACCCACCTGGGAGAATGCAATGCCCCACACTCTAATTGAAGATCCCACAAAGAACCACCACCCTGGGTTATGCTGTGTGAAGCACAGGGACACTCTTGGGACTTGTAGCCAAACAACCGCCAGGACAACACTGTCAGCCATCCTGTCAGCACAGGCACACTACCCCACAGGGAAGCAGAGTCAAAAGGAAGGAAGTATGGGCATGCTGGGAAGGGGGTGTAGGCAATAGCATGATGGGAGTGGTAGTCACAGCTCAACATCCCCCACCCACATGGCCCAGCAAGCTAGCACTTAAGCATGCACACCTCACAGGGAGTGAAAAGCCATATCAAAGATGTCTGACAATGGTGCTCTGTTGCGTGGAGTACCAGGCCCTGCTGGGACCTGTGCACCAACCAACAGCAGGACACCACTGAATGACATCCTGAGAGTCAACCTGAACCCACTGCAAGGGTGGCATGCTTCATGGTGGGATAACTGGGCTAGGTGGAGAAGGAGGCCTGGATGTCCACCAAATACAACCAATGCTGGCCATGCACACACTTCAACATTCACATTGAAATGCCTCAGGTTTGCAGGACAATGTGCTACACCAATATCAACCTCTTACTGTGACAACTTAGGACAATGCAATGTACAGGCCCGCATCCAGAGGTACAGTCACAACTGTCAGGTGTGTGAACCATTGATGCCTGTAGAAATATAACATACATTGTGTGTCTCTTCCAAAAACAGGTGATGATGGGGACACAGCAGAAGGTGAGGAGGAGTCCCTGTCCCAGGCTCCGGGGGACACTGAGCCCACTGGTGTGAACCAGCCTCTGCCCTCCTTGGATGGCGAAGACCTACCTGGCCCCTCCAGCGTGAGTCATCATGTAGCAGCAGCAGGACCAACATCTGCACCCCCTGCACCCACTGCTCCAACAACTGCCAACACACAGACCACCCCCGCAGACACGGACAGACCAAGGACCACCAATGACAACAGCACAGGGACCCTGGCCCAACGTCGAGCTACGGACAACGAGCCCAGTAACAACCCCCAAGGGGGCCTAGGGTCACCTGAGCGTAACACCGCAGGTCCCGCACGTGTCGCCAGGGGTGGTGGGAGGGCTGGTAGACATAGATCGCTGTTTGCAGAGGGGTCTGGACTGCATGATGACCCACAACTGGCACGCATTGCTGAGGCGTACCAGAATAGCACCGGAGAGGTCAGCCAGGTAGTGGGGATCCTCAAGGACATTCAACAGCAGCAGGCTGCCCATCATGCCCGCTTGGACTCCCACATGTCCCGTGTGGAGACACACATGTCCCGTGTGGTGACACACATGTCTGGCATGGAGTCCAAGTGGGACACATTGGAAGAACTGACCGCGGTGCATAGGGACATATTGACATGCCTCCGCCAGATTAGCACCAACATGGCCACACCTCCCTGTGTGCCCACAACATCTGGTGCTGCAACAACTGCAACTGCCACAGGGAGGGAGGAGGACTCTGGCGGAGAGTCCCCTGCACCGCAGCAGCCTGCACGTGAGGGTCCCCCCCAAAGAAGAGGGGTCGTCCGAGGAAGGAAAACTGAGAGGTCGATGGCCATGTACATCCCCCAGGAAGCCAACACCTGTTCTGGAAATTCTCCTTTGTGTACAAACTGTTCACCCTGTCGAATGCAACACAACTCTCCAACATGACATGGGGAGTTCAAGTTGGACTAATGTATCAGATGACTGTGGACTTCACTCAGGACATTTCTGCTACCAAGACTTGCAACTCATCTGGGAACTTTGGATCACAATCCCAATGTACAGTACCCACCATCCTGTGCACTATACTCACACATGTATGTAAATAAACTCACTAATACACCATACTTGCCTCTGTTGTGATTCCAACGTGGTTACTGTCATGGGGATGATGATCAGTTAAATTACACTGTGTATGCTAACTGCTACAGCAAGTACAACACCGTTATGTGAGTCATGGTGACGTGACACATATGAGGGAGACACACCACTAGGGCTACACAACACAGAGACACCAGGGCCATCGGACTCATCGCCTACACTGATGTTGCCAGGAAATACTGTGGAATGCACAGACACCACACCTATTCAGAGTCTGTGTCAACTAGCCCACAGGTGCAGTAAGCAAATGTCAGTCAGACGTGTGACCACAGACAACGCACATCCCAAAGTGAAGCACAGGTTTATTACACATTTGCAACATGTTGTTTCCACTACAAATGCAAGGTAATCCCACGTGGCAGTGGCCACACAGTCAAAAAGTGCAGAAGATATAAAGTCCAGGGGTGTGTGGCACCTCACCTGTAGGGAAACGACTGCTGCAACCCTGAAAGCTGAATCATGGTGTCGGGGGATCCAAGTTGACCAAACAACTCTGTAAGCACCCTATGAAGGACAGACATGACACACAGTCAAAACCACTGAAGAACAGGACAGAACTGCAATACTCATGCCCAATACATGTCACAAGATAACTACACAAAACCAAGTTAGCATGTCAACACTGTTGGGGAGTACAGACTACCTGTAAGGACACATCGCTGCACGCATCCAGTCAAGTAGCACATGGCCACACTCAAAGAGCACCAGAGCACCACCCACACATATCATGCAAACTCACATCATTGACATGACAACTCTCTGGATACTCACATTCAGCTGAAGAAGTTGGTGATGAGCTGTGTGCGGACATCACCATCATCATCATCACTGGCATCGTGGCCCAGGCCAGGATCCTCCACAGGTGGCGGACGTTGGTCATCGTCATCCAGGATGAGAGGCAACTCCTTCCGCACTGCCAGGTTGTGTAGCATGCAGCAGACGATGACAATCTTGCACACCTTTGCTGGGGCATATGGGAGGGCCCCTCCTGTCTTGTCCAGGCAGCGGAAGCGGCTCTTCAGGAGACCAAATGTCAGCTCGATCACTCTCCTGGTCCGACCATGTGCCTCATTATAGCGCATCTGGGCTGGTGTCACAGGGTTCCTGAGGGGTGTCAGCAACCACGGCATGTTGGGGTATCCGGAGTCACCTACAGACAGACAATTGCACATTAGCTGAGTTGGAAAAGTGGGCGGAATACAACATAGCAGAACACACACAATGGTACAAAGTCAGTACACACCGACAAGCCAGGCACGCTGGTTCTGCATCTGTGACATCATCCTCGGGATGCGACTACTCCTCATCACGTAGGCATCGTGTGCCGAACCAGGGAAACGGGCACACACATGTGTGATGCTCATATCTGCAAGACATACCACCAGAGCATTGATCGAATGGTAATGTTTCCGGTTCCGGTATGCCTGCTCATGTGCCTGTGGTGGTACCAAAGCCACATGTGTCCCATCAATGGAGCCAATGACATGTGGCATCCTCCCCAGGGCATAGAAGTCACTCTTGACGTCAGTGAGTTGTTGACGTGTAGGGAAATAGATGTACTAGTTCAGGCATCTCAACATTGCCTCCAAAACATCGCATAGCACACGGCTGAACATAGTCTGTGACATCCCACCAGCAGTCGCCACAGTGTGTTGAAAGGTACCGGTGGCAAAGAAGTGTAGGGCTGCCATCACCTTCACCTTAGGGGTCAGCGCTGTAGGGTACGGCCGGCCAGGTTGCAAATGTGGTGCCAAGCGCACTGCCAAATCCTCAATCAGCTGCCTGGTGAAGCGGTACCGTCGGATGCTGTCACGTTCCACCATCGTTGCCAGGTCAGGGAATGGTCTATGGACAGCTGGAGCCCTGAAGTGCATAGGTGAAGAAAGAAAGATTGTCAGTCACCCCACATATGTGCCATTCACCATACTCAATTTCACATGATACATCATTACGAGACACAAGTACTTGATGTGTGTGCCGTTCTGTTCGGACATATCTGGCACCTACATGGCCATCATCTAACATCTCAGTACAACATGTATTGACAACAGGTTCCAGGTTGTGCTATGGGAAACCATTAGGCTGTGTCACAGTACCCATTTACTGCTGTCACGTTCCACACACACACCACAGTGACATGTCTGGACAGATGCGCCACAGGCATCACAGCTCATTGACAGGTAGATTCCCAGTGACCCTGTCTTGCCACATGGACACTGGCATGACATGGCGTATCATGTACACGTCAGAAAAACAAACATGACTCCCACAGGTAGTGGCCCCTGTTGCCTCCGCAGGACAGACATGGACGTCAGTGACACACACACGCACAACATCAAAGTCCATACACAAACAACATTGATATGGAGACTGTCTCCCATTGTGCACATGGAATCAGAGACATCGGAAACACAACATGCACACAGACTGTGGAGGGCCATCACTATTGTGGCAATGGGTCACCCTGTGACGTACATGCCTTCCCACATGGGACCCTGGAGGTATGTGACATGTCAAACACATACACAACCTGGAAATGTGACCATGCCACATGCTCCGAAATGAACAGTTGCACATCACAGTGGTCATGTGCACAACACACTAAGGACCCTGTCCCCATGAACACGTGCACAGCCTGGGTGTGGCCGCCCCCAAGTGCCACCCCAAAAACCACATGTTTACCCCCATACACAGAAAAGGTAATGCAGCCTTACATGCCTTAGGATACAGTGTGGACTGGGTGTGGTGTTGTAGGTGTGCCCCTGAGTCCCTGGCAAGTATATGTGGCTGGCATATGTTCACCAGTGACAAGCATGGTGACATATGCGAGTGACCTGTACAGGGACGCGTTGTACAGCAATGGACCGATCGGTGTGCCCGCACGGCCCATTGCATCGGTAGTGAGCGGGTACGCGTTGTACAGCAATGGAACGATCGGTGTGCCCGCATGGCCCATTGCATCGGTAGTGAGCGGGTACATGTTGTATCCCGGAATACGCGCTGTACAGCAATGGACCGATCGGTGTGCCCGCACGGCCCATTGCATCTGTTGTGAGCGGGTACGCGTTGTACAGCAATGGACCGAACGGTGTGCCCGCATGGCCCATTGCATCGGTAGTGAGCGGGTACGCGTTGTACAGCAATGGACCGATCGGTGTGCCCGCACGGCCCATTGCATCGGTAGTGAGCGGGTACGCATTGTACAGCAATGGACCGATCGGTGTGCCCGCACGGCCCATTGCATCGGTAGTGAGCGGGTACGCGTTGTACAGCAATGGACCGATCGGTGTGCCCGCACGGCCCATTGCATCGGTAGTGAGCGGGTACGCGTTGTATCCCGGAATACGCGTTGTACAGCAATGGACCGATCGATGCGCACGCATTGGCTGGGGCCTGGCATGGCAACGGACGCGTTTTCGAAGCCTCAACGAGTCTGATGCAGTGAATTCAGTTGGCCAGCCACAACAATGTTGCAAATTCATGGGTGTCATGAAGTTTAACTTTTGAAGGATGCTGTGGGCGTGTATTAGTGGTGCAATTCCATGGATTGGCCAGATTCAGAAGATGCAAACGACTTGGACCTATCACTTTGGACACATGCGACAGTATCTGCCTCTGCAGCACACATATAATGCTGGCTGTTCCCCTGAGGGCTCACTTGCCTGCACTACATGCTCCAGGACGACATCTGCCACCAACACTGCTGCTGTCTCTGCATCCTCTGGCTACTGCAATGGCACGTACTGTGGAGAGAGCCCCAGCCTTCAGCCTTGAGGAGAACCAGGCCCTGCTGGACAGCCTCCTTCCACAGTACAGCAAGCTGTATGGGACACCAGGGGAGCAGGTGAGTGTGCTGTCCACTGCCTTACTAATTGTGCATGTTGTCTGACTAGCAAGACTTACAGTGTGCACACCACTGGCTAGCATGCTCACTGAGTAGTTCTCCCCCCAAAGTGTGTAGTCACATGCACTGAACAGGTACAGTGCAGTAACAGTGCATTCCAACAAGGTTTACTTCCCATGCAATGATACCATGTAGTAACTGCTGGCAAACTGTTCATAGCCATCGTTACACTGCCTGTGTACATCATATGCCCCTGTGATTGAGACATGTATATCCAACTGTGTGATGCACGGATATGTTGCATGTGTAGTAATGGCCTTTTCACTTTGTCATCCTCACAGGTTGATGCCCACCATAAGCAGGAAATCTGGCTGACCATCGCCCGGGCAGTAAGATCCATGGGGGTCTACAAGCGCCGGATCCGCAACTGCCAGAAGAGGTGGCAGGACCTTCGTGGCTGGACCCGGAGGATCGCAAGGGTCCAGCTGAAGCTGTCGCCTCCTCGCAGGAGGGGCGGACACCGGACCCTGACCCCCCACATGCCCCGGATCCTGGCGGTGGTCTTCCCTGACCTGGATGGGCAGCTGAAGGACAGACAGCAGCAAGGAGGGGGTGAGTCCATGACTGCACTGTGAACTTTGTCTGACATGCTATGTGCCCTCCTCTGGCCTGGTTAAACTTCCACAGTACATCAGTCTTGTGGTCCAGGACCCATGTCCCTCAATTGTGACATGCCCACTCCTCATCTGATACGCAGGTGTGGTCCTTACAGTCAGGAAATTGTGTCACTTGGGTACTGTGTCCTTGTATTTTGCTACGCTCAAGGTGGGGGACAGCATTTGTTCCCGTGACTTTGTGGTGTGCTTCATGGGTGGGTCAATTGCTCACACAATGCCTAAGTCCTGACATGTAATCTGGGTGTAACTTTGATATGTGGTCCACTTGCTGATCTGAATCACCACATGTCCCTGGGGTATTTGGCACACCCCCATGCTGCGGGTGGGAACAATGTTTGGGCCTCAGGAGTATGTATATCAAGTGTGTCACACATGCTTAGCCACCTGCCTACTGTCCAGGGCTCATCCCTCCTTCAGGTGGAGCATACAATACACTCTGTACTCCCACTCCCGTGTATCAGCTGACATGTTGTGATCAGTGAAATGTTCCCTCAGGTGTCTGCCTCTGTGTCATTGCGCTGTGGCTTCGTTGTCAGGACTACTGGGATGTTAATCGGTTAGGGCTCAGCATGCCATCTGAGATGTGACCATGAGAGCGATACTTCTGTGACTTATAGGTGTTTGATCACTTGACTGTGCACACAGGTGTATGCGACTGTGAATTTCAGGCAGCTGTTTTTCATTCACAGCAGACTGTGAGGTGCTCAGGTTCAGTGAGTTGTGTTTCATGTCTCCCATATGTCCAATTGGTATGACGTGGACAAATAAGAGTTCAGATGATGTGGTTTGTGGGGTATGGACATGTGCACTTGTCAGCTACATAACTTGCATTCACCATGTCCTAGGATTGTGACACAGTGCAGACTGTTGTTGGCTGGCTGCCATGCCCATGTGACTGGAGACAGTGATGTATGACTTTGCAGGCATGCCTGTGCCATGGCATTGAACTTCCTAAGAGTGATCCTGCAGGGGAGTGACATGTGCAACATGCACCCCATTGTGGCATTGACTATCCGGACATGGGTGCATCATGGTGTCTGGTGCTGGTATGCATCACATGCATTTCTAATTAGACTCTGGCCATCCCTTCATCCGGACACCTGTACTGACTCAGTGGCAAGAGATGTGATGTGTGCATGTTCACATACTTCACCGTGTTCTCTGCAATGTCCAACAACTGTGTAGGTGGTGCATGTGTCCACACTGGGGTATTACCATCAGACAGGCACCAGACCGATGGGTGCAAGGGCAGGAGGGGTGTGAGTTCCATGGTTGACCATCAGACTGACAATTGGCTTCTCCTAATCTGTGTGAGGACTTTTGGCAATGTTCAACTAAGGATGCCAGGGCTTGCTCTGTAATGTGCTGTACTTACTGTGGTGTGTGCGGTCAGTGCAGGTGACTGATGTTTGTCTGTTTCCCTAATTGTTTGCAGATACATCCACGGCCACAGGAGGGGACAGCTCCACGGACCAGGAGGAGCTGCAGAGCCAGACTGGGTCAACAGCCGACGAGTGGTCGGAGGGACCCAGTGGCACGGAGGGCGAGGGGAGCCACACCGAGGAGTCCTCAGCACCATCCACCTCAGCTGAGGACCACAGCAGCTCGGAGGATGACTCCCTTGTGGAGGCGGGTGTCAGCAGCCACCACACCCCAGCTAGTCTGTCTGGCCCCGCCACCACCACCACCACCGCCCTCCCATTGGCTCCCATTCCAGAGGTCCGTGGAGGCTCCCGTGTTCGGGAGCGTGTCTCCTTCGTGCCAGGCACCGCACCCCCTGCCCCTGTGTCCCCTGCTGCCCTGAGTGAGGAGTCTGTGTACCTACTTCGGCAGCTCAATGTAGGGCAGACAGCAATGCTGAGTGTCCTCCATGCACACACCACTCTATTGACACAGCTGGTGTCGTTCATGGAGGGCATCTCGACGGGTATGTCTGCCCTACAGAGGAGCAATAAGTCCATGGACTCCTCCCTGACGGCAGCAGTGTCCCTCCTCCAACAGTCCCTCACCCATCCTACCTCTGCCCCATCCACACTTCCTGGCACCCTACCTGTCCCAAGCACATGCACACCTGCACGATCACCCAAACACACAGACACGAGCAGCACAGAAACACCCAAAACAAAGGCAAGACGTGCACACAAGCATCCTCAGGGGACTGATACCACACCCACAGGGGAACAGACACACACACAGGCATCCACAGTCACTCCGCAGTCCTCCAAATCCTCTCCCTCCAAGACCCCTTCCGTTGCCTCACCTGCAACCCCACCTACACAGAAAATCTTCCTCTGTGACCTCGGCCTCTTCCCCTCCAATCCCGCTGATCCAGCATACAGGGGGAAGAGGAAGTCCACCCACACAGAGGGGAGTGCCCCTCGCCCCCAGACACCCTCCCCCAGGCGCAGACAGACGGGGGCCCCCACCCGCAAGTCCCCCGGTCCCGGAAGAGCAAGACCCCGCCACCGCCCTGCAAGTCAAGCACACAGTCTCCTTCCTCCATCCCTCAGGCCCCCACAACACAGGTTCCCCCACCACACCCTGCCCCAGGTTCACCCACCCACAGATACACCATCCCCAAAATGATCCGGCCTTCTCCACCTCCCACTTGCTCTTCCAGCACCACACCCCCCGCTGCACATGTTAGTGCCACTGGTGTGGAGACCGTGTCCTCCCCCTCTGTCCTGCCCACCTTACCTGAACCCCATTCTACTCCCCTGGAGATGGGCACTGCAGTGGAGTCCACTAACACCCCGTCTGATTTGGGCACTGCAGTGGGGAACCTGTCCTCTCCATCTGGCCAGCCCACTGGAGTTGTGCCGGCACCCACACCATCCGACTCATGCCCCCCAGTTGTGCCGGCACACACCATGTCAGACACCTCCACTGCAGTTGTCAGTGACTCTCCAGCACCAGCCACCCCTTCCCTGCCTCCTTCTGGTGAGCCCTGATCCTGTCCCTGCGGTGCCTGGCCTGCCCCCCGTGTACCCCTCCGAGGGGAATGTCCCTGCTCCATATCAGTGCAGGCAAGCAGAGGGTGACATCTGCCACTGTCACCCTGTTTGGACTTGATTCATGGACTGGACATTGGCCTTTGTGTTTTTTCTGGACTTTAATTTTCAATATAACATATGCTGATTAAAGCTACTTTCAGTTCTCTAGTGGTTTTGCTTCAGATGTACATGATGTTGATGATGCTAACCATGCCCTTGCTGCAGTGATGTTGATTTTTGATGTCAGGTAAATGAAGTGTTACTGTGCAGGACCCCATGTGGTCCAGGGGGAATGTGTCCTATCCTGGTGTGTAGCCATGTCATCCTTTGTAGCAATATGAGGGTGTCATGTTTTCCATATTTGCCAATGGGATTCCCTACCTGTTTTTTCAATATCACATCTGTGGCTTACAGCCCTGCACATCAAATGTGCTTGCCATTGTACAATTGGTCTATTTCCCTGACCGTGTGACCATCTCCACTGGACATGCATGTTTGGGCATCAATGGGGAAGGACTCATCTGTGGTATCAGTGCAACTTGCTATACATGTCTATTTGATCGGTGCAGATGATTTGGGTGACAATGACATGACCAGGCTGATGTGACGTGAGCCTTCATTTTGTGCTAATTGTTGACTGAGTGACCAAGTGTTCTGCTGACATGATAGCGCCCTGCAGAGACAACGTATGGCACAGCTTTTCTTACACAGGAGTGGAGTCCCCTCATGGCAGTGTGTAATTCCGTGACATTGCCTGAGCCCAAGGTGTGTGTTGTGTGAGCATGTCTGTGTGTGTTCACTTCCATTTTGCTGCGCAGGCTGGGGGCCCTAGTGATGTTCCTGTTTGTGATGCTTGCTGAGTTGAGCAATGTTCCCCCCAGATCTTCTCCCTGGGTGCTTTGTGATGTGGGTGCATGGCACATTACTGGTGATCAGGGTGTCATCCATAGGTGTGTTTGTTGTCAGGGCTGAGTTTGTGGGCAAACGCAGATGAGACACAGTCAGGATTCCCCTTGGCACTTGTTGGTTACACAAGTCATGTAATTTACAGTTTGCGTTAGCTTCCAGTGATTGTGACACGTTGTGTTTGTGACTGCTGCCACTCCTCAGGCTCAGAGCTGCAATGTTGGAAGTTGTCTATGTGTGTTGTTTGTGGGTGAGCTTGCCATCTTCATTGGTGTGTGACTGTGTCCGGGATCCCATTGGTTGGTGTGGATTTGACGTCATGCCCATGTACAGCGTACTGGGCAGTGTGTGAGACATTCACAAGTCTTGTTGACTGGCCATGTGTGATGGGTATCTCCACCTTAGTTCTCCCCACCACCCCTGGGATTGTCATGGGTGCATGTGCAATGTCACCAGTCCATGTGAGCTTCACTGCTGCACATTGGTAGAGATCAAGGTGTGTGGTGTTGAGTGTGTGCAAATGAGAGTTGTTGCACGGCTAGACCCCTACCTCCATGTTGGCCTTGGCTGACAGGCCATGCTGTTTTATTTGTGCTTGTGTAGGTGTGATGGTAGTTAGTTGCTCAGGACACATGACTGTGGTTCACAGTGTGTACGACATCTACCTTTGTCATCACAGTGGGATTATCATGCAGGCCAGTGTCACCACAATGTGGGGTCCCTGGGGGTAGTGCTGTGGTGGGTCTGTCTCTTGCTGTGTTAGTTGCTGTTCCTACAAGCTTGTGTGACATTTGTAATTTGGGCTCCCTCATCTAACAATGCCTGATTGCCCACATAGGGGAATACGATCCATGAGTTACTTTTGTGTGGCCCTGTGTTGACATCTGTGTAATGGGGATTCAGGCCTCCTCGTGTGTTGTGTGTTTGCCTGGGGACACTGGCACACCACCCCCTCACCTGTAGTGTTTGATATGCAGTGTGAGTCTGCCTGTTTGTGTTTGTGCATTTGCACCACTGCATTGGCATATCTTTAGTGTGCCATTGGCTGTATGTTGTTTGGTGGCTTACCCCTGCTGTCCCTGGGACTCCTAGGTCATCAGTCAGCACAATGATCATGGTTTGTATGTCCCATTGCTGCCATGGTATGGTATTTGTTCACCTGACATCTACAGTCTCCACAGGATATCTACATTTGTGTGTCCATTGGTGCAGATATGTGGATCTGCATTGTGATGGTCACTTCTGTCATTGTGTTATTTGTGAATGTTGACAATGTGAGCCCCCATGGGTGATGTTTGTCTGCACATGGCCAAAGCGATGTTTCATTTGCACTGCACTGTTTGCCTCACCCAATCTCTGTTGCTATGGGACACAAGCACTACTATGCCACTGATGTGTTTGTTGTTGTGTGACCAGGAATAATCCATGCAGTTTGGCATTTGCAGCTTTTACCATGACTACACTTACATTTTGGTCACTGTGGTGATGGGGCTTTAGACCCCATTGCCACAATGTTTAAAATGTGCTTCAGCTATGGAACCCACACTTACCTTTTGGTCACTGTGATGATGGGGGTTTAGGCCCCATTGCCACACTGTTCAAAATGTGCTTCAGCTATGGAACCCACACTTACCTTTTGGTCACTGTGATGTTGGGGCTTTAGGCCCGATTGCAACACTGTTCAAAATGTGCTTCAGCTATGGACCCCACACTTACATTTTGGTCACTGTGATGATGGGGGTTTAGGCCCCATTGCCACAATGTTCAAAATGTGCTTCAGCTATGGACCCCACACTTACATTTTGGTCACTGTGATGATGGGGCTTTAGGCCCCATTGCCACACTGTTCAAAATGTGCTTCAGCTATGGACCCCACACTTACATTTTGGTCACTGTGATGATGGGGGTTTAGGCCCCATTGCCACAATGTTCAAAATGTGCTTCAGCTATGGACCCCACACTTACATTTTGGTCACTGTGATGATGGGGCTTTAGGCCCCATTGCCACAATGTTCAAAATGTGCTTCAGCTATGGACCCCACACTTACATTTTGGTCACTGTGATGATGGGGCTTTAGGCCCCATTGCCACAATGTTCAAAATGTGCTTCAGCTATGGAACCCACACTTACCTTTTGGTCACTGTGATGATGGGGTGTTCGACCCCATTGCCACAGTGGTCATGGTCGGCTTGCATTGTGGAGGCCACACACATTTATGTGTGACACATGTGATAGGGGGTCACATTGTATGTTCAATGTCATGTTCAGTGTTGTAGGCATTTGACACAGACTACACACGCTTGTCATGGTGTGGGGGGATGTAATTTTCAGGCATTCCTTATGTTGGAGTATGCTGGTTGTGTCATGCATAACCCGTCCTATGAGTGGGGGTTGTGTGGGTGGTAGGCATCCATCCCCCTATGAGTGGGGGTGGTGTTAGTGGTAGGCATCCATCCCCCTATGAGTGGGGATGGTAGTAGTGACAGGCATCTAGGCCCCCATGAGTAGGGGTGGTGGCAGTGCTAGGTATCCATCCCCCTATGAGTGGGGATGGTAGTAGTGACAGGCATACAGGCCCCCCTGACTAGGGGTGGTGGTAGTGGTAGGCATCCATCCCCCTATGAGTGGGGATGGTAGTAGTGACAGGCATCCAGGCCCCCCTGAGTAGGGGTGGTGGTAGTGGTGGGCATCCATCACCCTATGAGTGAGGATGGTAGTAGTGACAGGCATCCAGGCCCCCATGAGTAGGGGTGGTGGTAGTGCTAGGCATCCATCCCCCTATGAGTGGGGATGGTAGTAGTGACAGGCATCCAGGCGCCCCTGACTACGGGTGGTGGTAGTGGCAGGCATCCAGCCCCCCATTAGTAGGGGTGGTGGTAGTGGTAGGCATCCAGGCCCCCCTGAGTAGGGGTGGTGGTAGTGGCAGGCATCCAGCACCCCCTGAGTAGGGGTGGTGGTAGTGGCAGGCATCCAGCCCCCCATTAGTAGGGGTGGTATTAGTGGTAGGCATCCATCCCCTTATGAGTGGGGATGGTAGTAGTGACAGGCATCCAGGCCCCCCTGAGTAGGGGTGGTGGTAGTGACAGGCATCCAGCCCCCCCTTAGTAGGGGTGGTGATAGTGACAGGCATCCAGGCCCCCCTGAGTAGGGGTGGTGGTAGTGGCAGGCATCCAGCCCCCCATTAGGAGGGGTGGTGGTAGTGGTAGGTATCCAGGCCCCCTGAGTAGGGGTGGTGGTAGTGGCAGGCATCCAGCACCCCCTGAGTAGGGGTGATGGTAGTGGCAGGCATCCAGCCCCCCTGAGTAGGGGTGGTGGTAGTGGCAGGCATCCAGCCCCCCATTAGTAGGGGTAGTATTAGTGGTAGGCACCCATCCCCCTATGAGTGGGGATGGTAGTAGTGACAGGCATCCAGGCCCCCCTGAGTAGGGGTGGTGGTAGTGGCAGGCATCCAGCCCCCCATTAGTAGGGGTGGTTGTAGTGACAGGCATCCAGGCCCCCCTGAGTAGGGGTGGTGGTAGTGACAGGCATCCAGCCCCCCATTAGTAGGGGTGGTGGTAGTGGTAGGCATCCAGGCCCCCCTGAGTAGGGGTGCTGGTAGTGGCAGGCATCCAGGCCCCCCTGAGTAGGGGTGGTGGTAGTGGTAGGCATCCATCCCCCTATGGGTGTGTATGGCATTGGTGATGGCCATCCCGCCCCTATGGTTCTGCTGTTGCTAGTGTACGTCATTTGTGCATCCCTATGTGTGTGTGACATATTTCGGGTACGTGTCGTTTGTTAGTGTTGTTGGTGTTTGACTTACCGCCTGTGCCGTACGCGTCCGTGCCGGTCCCGGTAATAGATGTAGAGTATTGGTAGGACCTGCGCGATGGGATTCATGCTTGGGTCATCTCGTTCGGGTTTCTCGTGTCTTCGACTCGTACTCGTCACAGGCTTGTTCGTCTCGTAGCCGTGGATCGTCTTGTGGCGCGAAACGGAGCTTATGTACGGTTCGCCCAGATGCTCAAACGTGCCGGACGTGGCGACGGGTTCGGCGCGTACGGAAGGCGCATTGTACTCGTCCGGCCGGAAGGTGCTGTGTATTTGCTTCCGTGCGACTCGAATCGGCTTTTACGGATCCGGCTCGGGCGGGGAACAGGAGCTGGAAAGGGTAAGTACGGCTCGCTCGGAATCTGGGCTGTTATGCGCATCGTACTTGTTCGTTCGGACGAGTGTTCGAATCGGTCGGGAAACACGCATTCGGCTGTTTTTTTTTCCGGACGAATACTGTTAGGTGCGCTTCCGGCCGAGATCGAAATCGACCCCATAGTCTTTAGTCTGCTTCGTTAACCCAGGCCACCAATAGTGTTGTTTCAGCAAAGAAACAGTCGCCGTAACTCCTGCATGTGCAGAACCTATCCCTTCGTGTGCTGCTAGAATCAAACCTAACCTACGATCCATGTTTGGAATTACTCTATCCCCCACTCCAGGAATCTAAGCAAATGGAATGTTATTGTCATCTAACTTGTAGGAGTACTTGAGTGGAAACAAGCATTAATAGCTACCATAATCTCACTGTCTATTCTCGTTTTAGAACGAGTGATTGCAGCTACGGAAGCCGTGCGTACAGCCACCTTTACGGCCTCATCAGCCAATGAATTCCCTTCAACGTGAACGCCATCACGCTGATGACTCATTGTATGTATCACATGAGCCCCCGGTAGTTCGGTTTTCAACTCCACTACCTGTTCCCATAGCATTTTATGCTTAATTCTGCCACCTTTTGCATCTTTGAACCCATTTTGAACCCAGTACTGCAAATATTCAATGTAAGACTGCACACAATGAAAGGAATTGCACACAATTAGTGTGGGGAATTCTCGATCCGTATTTACTAGTGCCAGTACCAGCGCTTTTAACTCTGCCAGCTGTGCCGTGCAGTCTCCTAGAGACTGCATTTTTGTGCAACTTGGGTGGAACTTTCCATCCCGCATGCGACCTTTAACGATTGCACATGCTGCGCTATATTGTTGCTTACTTCCTATGGCCGGTTGAGCACATCCATCAGTGTAAATTATATATTCATACTGATCTAGAGGCATTATTTCAAATGGTAGAGGATATTCTTGTTCGTATTGCAGAAATGCTTGTGTCTTTAAATTTGGGTCGTACCTGTATTCTACATCTGTTGCAGTAAGAGAATTAGCCCATTGTATTCATCTAGGATGTAAAGCTTTAGCATTGGGAACGCTTGCCTTTGTCGCAGCCTTTAAGGCTGGAACTGGAGTTACTACTATTATTCGTTTCCCCTGAGCCAGTGGTCTTTCTCTTACTACAGCAGTCTGTACTGCTGTCAGAATCTTTTCTGTGGATGCGAAGCGCATCTCAGCATTTGTGTACAAATGTGATTTGTATGCAATTGGTACCATCTCACCTCTATTATATGTTAGATAGGTGTACCCAGATTGACCCGCAACTATACGGATCATCAGGTTGCATACGTTTACGCGTGTCTGTAAGTGTTTGGAAGCTATCATGTCCGCTTGTAAGGAACGAAGTGTATCTATGTTCCTGTGTCCATTGTTTTACTGAAAAATCAGGTTTTATTATGTCGTAGAAAGGTTTCACTCTTTCTGCGTAATCCAAAATGTATGTTCCACCAAAATTTTGGAATCCCAGAATTGACTGTAAATTTTTCAAAGATTTAGGAGGTTGGAGCAGCGCGCATTTTTCTAAAAAATTGGCTGCCAGACTTTTTCCTTCAGTTGAAAGCTCATATCCTAAAAACAGGACACTGAGATGGGCAATTTCTGATTTTTTAAAGTTGAATTGGTAGCCCTCAGATGCAAATCCCATAAGTATGGTATTTACCCTGTTCAAGTGATTCTCTAGGTCATCGTCCGTTAGATAAATATCATCCACATAGGACAATGCCTCTTCGTCCAAATTTTGAAGTAACTCAGTTACTCTGGCTGAAAACAACCCCGGGCTGTTCTTACACCCCTGGGGGAGTCGACAAAATTGCTGCTGGGTCCCTAGTGCTGAGAAGGCTGTCAGATACCTGCTTTCAGGCGCTATATTTTGGCAGAAAAATCCATTTGAGATATCAAGTGTTGTTTTATATTTTTTCCGCACAATGTTATTCATTAATGCGGCACTGTGTGCATTTTGGACTGCAAATGTCTTAGTGCAACTGTTTAAATGTCTGTAATCTAAAACTAGACAATATGAATTGTCAGGTTTCATGACAGCAAACAAAGGATTGTTCATTGATGAGGGGCAATTTTCGATCACCCCTTGGTATTCAAGTTGATCTAAGATCTCCCTGGCCTGTTTTTTAGCTTCTTGCTTTATTGGATACTGCCTCTGTGCAGTTGGAGTATTTTTTAAAGGAATTATGTAGTGGTTTGAATCCTCATCCCATCCAACATGGTTTTTATAAAATGCTGGAGCCTGGGCTACCGCCCACTTCTGCGCATATGTGTGTTGTAGATGCCTGGGAATACGGTCTGAGAAAGCCGGAAGAATTACTGTTTCTCCTTTAGGGCAATCCATGACAAATGCTGGCGGCCAATCTTGTTCAGCTAATAAAATATCATAGCCAAACTTCAGGTTCTTCGAAAAGAGACCTCTCACTGTTCTACATTTGTCCCCCTCCATTTGGAGCGGTATTTCATATACTTTATGTGGGACACTTACCCTAGTATCGGGTGTTTCTACCGTGATGTAATCATTCAAGTCCGCTGTCACCAGAAATTCCTTCAGGTTCTGGCGAGCTATTGTTATTTCTGCCGCACTGTCTAGCATCGTCAGAGCCCATTCCCCATTCAGTAGTCGAGTCCTCAGAATTCTGGGCATGTCTGATCTTTAGACCTGCAACTTTCTTCTTTTTGAACTGTGGCTTTTGCTTTGGTTTCTCTTCTTTTTTAGAAGTGTCTTAATCTTCAGTGTGCTGCTTGTCTCTGGACTTTGTACGCTCTTCTTGTCTTTCTGACCGTCCTTCCCTCTCGGAGTTTTTCGATGAACCCTGAAAAGAATGAGAGGAACGTGTATCAGTATCCTGATACCTGTCAGGTTTCCTAATATTATCCCTATTCCTGAGATTGTACCTCTTTTCGGAGGGCTCCTGTGGAGGAGATCTACCTCTGGATTGAGATCTATTTCCTTTAAAGTTTTGTTGTTTTTTATTGTCCCACTTCTTCGTTGTTGAAGCAGGTGTCTGCTTAGTAGTGTCCTTTTCAGGACTGCCCATCAGTTGTGGTTTTAAAGCTTTCCCACCCAAACTGTCTCTGCCTAATTCTGCATATGCAGTTTCAATTATTTTTGGCAGTTCGTGTTCCTGTTTTAAAAGATTGAACTCCCTCAGGCGTTGGCGGATGGCCACTGAAGCTGCTTCCCCCTTAATGTTAGTTAGTATTATGGCTGATACCTGGGCATAGCTACCTAGTAACTTCATCCCTAAGTTTAGGGCAGGTTCTGCTCCGTACACGTTTTGTATTTGTCTCAATACATCAGGTACATTTGCTAATGACGGGATACCATGAGTTCTGGTATAAATGGCAGCAAAGACTGTACCCCAAGTGGTACAATCCTCTAATTGTGGTGTTATCCCCATGGGCAAGCAGATTGTTAGCATTCTGTGTTTTTCATACGGGGTAGTATTCGGGAATACTGCCTCTAGCTGTGTTATTTTCTGAGCTACCCAGAATGGTATTTGTTCATATTTTGTGGGCATTTTACCCATCACTGCGTGTAATGTTTGAGGTGTAATTTTAGTTGCTGTACCCTGAACTTGAGTTAGTTGCAACTATTGCTGGTTGGACTGTAAATGTCCTCATGACGAATTGCGTCAAGTTCCTATAGATTTTGATTAAATCTTTATGTTCTATGAGTAAGTCTCCTGGCGGCATTGTGTCAATGTCAGGAAGTGGTGTGTAGGCCGCTAATATTGGCCATGTTGCCCCTTCTCTACGGAGCGGGCCGAGTCTTACTCTTCTTCTTATGTGGGGTAGGGCGCCTTTAAACCAGTATAAGTGTTCCTGGTACGTGAGCGAAACATCTGTATCCTCGAACGGATAATATTCTGCTGGTGCATCTCCTTCCGTGTAGGAGTGAAATGTTTTTGTTCTTGCATTTGCTGCTGGGAATGTAACCCACAAATAAAATACCTCTGTTCTGTTTGATTCCTGTGCCTCAATCACGAAAGCTACTATGCCACCCCTTGCTGATAAACCATGCGCAAGTAGTTTCAGGGTGACTGTAGTTCTAAAGTTTGGTGCCATTTGTATTGCACCTGCATCTTCCTCATCTGTGAGGGGCAGATTTTGTTGTAATGGGTCCAATTCTTGGTTAGTCATTGTTTTTAGTATACTAAATAATTTTTCAAGGGAATCAAGATACGGTGTTTATGCACAATTTTAGGAACAATGTGTCCTTTAAGCTTGATTAACCAACAGCCAATAAATAGGATTTTTTATCCTACTCAGCTGTGGCGGAGTTTGTGCTTACCCACTCCAGACGTCTCTGGTGTTTTGTGAGTAGGGGTCTCTGAGAATAGCACGACTAAACTACTGAGATTCTACTGTAAAATAAGTACCCAACCAACTTTGGCGGCGCCATGTCGTGTAGTTCCTATATAACCTATACAGGATCTGCGCGTTTGGATAACATAAACTGTGGGTTTGGTGGCGGACCGATTCTGTGCACCCTCATCGGATACGTTAGCCTGTCTGTATTAGCTAGCTCACAGTGCCACTAGAGTCTCTTCTTATCGGGGAGAGAATAGTTCTTGGCAACCTCAGAACATGACAACCCTGATCCCCCAGGATCGGGGAAACAATATACTACCTTTCGCTCAGTCACTCGTGCTCACTTAGTTTGTCTCAGAGATACACAGAATAACCATACTGGGCGTTTGTCAATAAGGATGTATTGAACAGTTGTTATTCTAGTGTAGAATATATGAGCTGCAACAACCATTAGACAGTAGCAGAGATATATGATTAGCAATATTACAAAAGTAAAGGGATGGTATAGTTCTACCATCTTGCAGAAATCATGAATATATACAAGTACATAAAACACATGATAAAAAGTGCGTTCTCCTACGATGCCTCCCTAACTAGATGTACCTAAATGTACCTAGCATCTATGTAGGTGTTATGCCAAGAATCCCTCTAGGATCTAGTCCACCCCATTACCTAAGAGTTAGAGAATATGGGACCCCGTCCTGGCCTCGAGTTGGACACCCCGCGAGGGATGTTAGACCACTGCTAGCTGGAGCGTCTGCATGCAGGAACCTCAGCGTCTCCGGTCAGTGTGTCAGCCGGGCAGTCACAGTCTCCTCTATCTTCCTAAGCAAGATGTGTTGTATATATACCCATAGGTCTCCCCAGGGGTCCTACCTTGCTGTGTTACTGTGTCGGCCTAAAGGATGACGTTGGGCCTGAACTTTATACAGAGATATTATACAGGAGATGGTAATCCTACTGTTAGTCCTGCCGTGCTTCCAAGAAGCCTCATGCATAATGTATGAGAATCGAACCAGGGAAAAACCTGCGTTCTGAGTGCAGTGTCATATCTAGGTAACAGGTCAGTGCCTAAGAACTGTTATGTATGCAATGTAGGGAAGGATGTAGGTGAAAGGTTGCGATGTTACCTGCGCCTATATAGGGTACCTATATGGCATATAACAGTGGTGGTTGTTGAATGTCTGTTTTTGTTTTGCGATTTTGCGATGTGATCGCAAGCATCGCGACACCATCGCAAATTTAAAAAATTTAAAAAAATTATTTGACAAGAAAATGACCAAAATTTTGGCTTCTTGGGTGGGTCTGATTTAAAAAATGTCTGTAAGTGTATTTTTCAGCATGTGAAATACATTTGCTGATCACAGATTCTCCTCAGTAAATGCAACAATGTTGTGCCGTCTCAAAAATGTTTTAAAAATAAAACCAGTTATTAATGTAC
This sequence comes from Calotriton arnoldi, assembly GCA_963921515.1. NCBI lineage: Eukaryota > Metazoa > Chordata > Amphibia > Caudata > Salamandridae > Calotriton > Calotriton arnoldi. The sequence continues at coordinate 626,159 of CAWUFW010007196.1, read as the reverse complement.
TTTCTGATAAACACATATCAAATCAAAAATATGAGTGGTATATAATATAACTATAATATACAATATCCAATTATAGAAAGAAAATACGACAATCTTAGAGGCTCACTTTAAAAAAAATGGACGTTACAATTAAGAAATAGAATTTAAAAAAACCTGAGAAATTCACTGAAAAAACCAAAGGTTACAGGGACAATATAGTTAGGAATTAGCATTTAAAAAACTTTAGAAATTCACTGAAAAAAACCAACGGTTTCAGGGGCATTATAGTTAGGAAATAGAATTTAAAAAAACCTTTGAAATTCACTGAAAAAAGCAAAGGTTACAGGGATGTTAGGCTGACATTTAACTCCAAAACAAAACCAGAGAATTCTGCAGTTGGAGTTAGCTGAACTAACTTAACTCGCACCCCCGCAATGAACTGCTTATGACCTCACATATTATATCACTCATGACATGGTCAGTGACATCCCTGATGACATCACTGATGACATCTCAAATGACATCAATGATGACGTCATCCACAGAATCCTTTATGCACCCATTCACATCCCAATATAACCTTTCATACACCCACTCCAACTTCCACACTACCATTCTCAAAACCATTGAGACACACATACCAGTACTTACACACCCACTCAATGATTCGTAGGTCTACACTCACATATACTCAGTTACCCATACAGCCACTCATACACCAACTGACTCACTAATACAGCCACTGATATATCCACTCATACACCCATACAGCCACTCACACACTGTCAGTCACCCATAGAGCTACTTACACACCTACTCACTCCCCCATAGAGTCAATCACACAGCCACTTACCTATACAGTTATACACACACCCACTCACTTATTAATACAGATACTAACACATACTCATTCACCCATACTATCACTGACACACGCACACACTCACCCATAAAGCCACTCTCACAATCACTCACGCACACCAACTGTCACTCATGTACTCCAATACTCACCTATACTGCCTTTCACATATGCAGTTACTTACCCATATACCACTAACACATTCATTCACTCACTGACACAGCCATAAACACATTCAGTCACCCATACATCCCCTCACAGATACACTCACTAACCCATACAGCCACTAACTCACCCACTCACTCATCCATCCAGGCAGTCACACACCCCCTCACCACCCACACAGACACTCATACAGCCATACAGGTACTCAGACAACCAATCAGTCACCCATACAGCCACTCATGTACCCCCACTCACACACCCAATCAGCAACTTACACACCAACTAACATACTGATACAGACATTCACATAATCAGTCACTCACCCATACATTCACTGAGACACATACTCACTCACTTATGCAATCAGTCACACACCGACTGAATCATCCACACAGGCACTCATACACTCACTGATTCACCAATACACCTTGGTATATATATTTGACATTCATAAACTGTTTAAAAATAGTCATAGTCACTGGATGATGTCATCAGTGATGTCATTTGAGATGTCATCAGTGATGTCATAAGTGATGTCACTGACCATGTCATGAATGATATAATATGTGAGGTCACAAGCAGTGCATTGCGGGGCGCGAGTTATAGTTAGCTCAGCTAACTATATCTGCTGAATTTCTCTGGTTTTGTACGAGTGAAATGTCAGCCTAACTATAACGTCCCTGTAACCTATATATATATCTATATATTTATCAATATATATCCAAAGCGAAGCTGCCCAATGCAGTCGTGCACAAGTAGGGACATGGACTCAGTATATGGCTGGTGCCAGATTCATTTATTGCAGTGAATATCAACGGTGCTGTCTCTGACGCGTTTCGGACACAAATCGGTGTCATTGATCACATGACTTACAGGTATCAGAAACGGAATTTAAAGGAAAAGTGGCGCTTGCATTGACATCGTCAGCACTGGTAAACATAAAAAAATACTGTGCGTGCTTGCATCTTTTTTTACAGAGCTAAACATGTTCTAAAAGCATCAAAACTCAAACGTATCCATTTTCTATACAGCCTGGAGCGCAAACAGCGTGATATAATTGAATAAGCTCTATTATTTTTATATTCTTTTTTTGTTCCCCCTTGCTTATACCTCTATTTATATATGTTGCCATATTATATTGTTTCATCACATCGTTATTTTCTATAGTGCATAGCCATAAAAATGAAAGTGCAAAGTGCATTTTGAATTCATCTACTACATTAACATTATTATATTTGACGATGGATAAAACCAATATATGTATATTTCTTTTAAAACTGTTTAAATATGTGCAAAGGACGCAATTGTGCAAACAGGGCTTTCTTTGTTGAGCAATGTGCAAATACGCTGATATGTGGAAAAAAAGGCATTGATCATGTGCAAATACGCTCATCGGGGCAATATGTATCATGGTACAAATACCTTAGCAGCTCTGTAGATAAAAAGTGCCAGTGCTAGTCTAAGTTCTAAAAGCGCATAAAGTGCCAAAACGTGCAATATGTGTGCATGTGCAAAAATGTGCAAAGTAAAAACACCCAAGTATTATGGCGGCAGCTCATATTGTCATACCTATATTTAATCCTTTTGTCGTCCTTAGTCTACAAAGAGCTATATCTGTATATTGTCAATACTGATATAATTTGTGTAATCTCATCAGTTACCTTTTGGACAACTATAAAGAATCAACCGTCCATAGGGGAGATAGTGAACAGGGAGCCCCCTGACACTACTAAAAATTCTTGGCAATATGAGATAACCTCATACTATCTAAAATGTAAATTCCTTATACTCAAATTGTCGTTTTTTTGATAGACATAATCATAATTCATAGTTATTTAATAATAGCATTTTTGATCAACCTACGGTGCCTCCCGGATGCAGTTCATGCTAGGCCCTAATGTGTTGTCATCTCTCCCAGATATTCATTTCGATGTTAATTCATGCTAGGCCCTATGGTGTTGTCATATCTCACAGGAAGTTATGCAGATCTTCTCTGATATTCAAACCCATAGGGGTCTTGGTGTCCAGCTCGACGATGTATCTAGATTCGAGCTGGCGCAATGTTTTCTCCCTGTTCCCTCCCCGTTTGTTTTGTGCCACTGCATCAATTACAAAATATTGCAAACAATTCAGGTTGTTATTGTGTATTGCTTTGAAATGCCTGGCCACCGGGTAGGGTGGGTTGGAGTTCACTATTGCACGTAGGTGTTGTAAGATACGAACATACACTTGCAGTTTTGTGCTGCCTACGTAGTATAAATTACAGCTACATTTTAACACATAAACTGCGTGATCAGTTCTGCAAGTGTAATGTTCTCTCAGTACGATAGGTCTATCTGAGAAGGGTGTCAAGTATGTAGAAGTGTTCATGCCAAACTTACAGGCCCTGCATGAACTACACCTGAAGAACCCTTTCTAGGGGACAGCCAATTTTCTATTTTGTTTGTTTCTGGGTTATTCCGCACTAGGTCGTTGCGCATTGCATACACTCTTCTAAAAGTGGCCGTAGGGGTGGTCGGGAGGACCCTTTTCAAAGTCGGTCAGGACAATAGGCCATTCCTTTTTGATAATGGTCTTTATATCCTTGGCCTGTTTACTGTAGCCTGTGATAAGTCTCAATTCTATATTGTCATTGCCCTGTATTTCACTTGGAACTGTACTAACTGTTCCTACATGTCTATTGGGGTCGAGTAAGGCTGCTCGATCTTTGACATTTGCCTTCCTCATGGCCACATCCAATTTCGTAGATTCATACCCCCTGGCTTCCAATCTTTTTTTGGCCTCCATTTGGTGATATTCCCGGGCTTCTTATGTGCTGCATGCCCTGTGTATGCGAAGAAACTCCCCATATGGAATGCTTGATATCGTGTGCTGTGGGTGAAAACTACCCGCTTGTAACACAGTGTTGCCCGATGTGGGCTTCCTATATAGGCAAGTTTCTATTCTACCCTGTACCACTTGTACCGTGATGTCGAGAAAATTGGCAAATGTCACATCTATGTTGGAAGTGAAATGTAGATTGAGACTATTGTCATTAATTGTTTCTACAAATCTGATGGCCTGATCTTTTGTCCCATGCCATGCAACAAAAATATCATCAATATACCGCCAATATTTAACAACATGCATCGACCATAATGAGGCATGTTGTGACCTGAGGACATGTTCCTCCCACCAGCCCACATGGAGACATGCGTAGCTGGGGAGAAACATGCCCCCATAGCCACTCCTCTAAGTTGTTGAAATACTGCATTATCGAACATAAACACATTGGGGCATATTATCAAGGGCTTTATCGCCGATTTAGCGGCACTTTTTGCCGCTAAATCGGTGATATTTTTAACGCCCTATTAGCAAGCTGTCGCTAACAGGCGTTAGCGACAGCTTTCAGGCGTTAGAGGCCGGGAATTACATCGCCTTGCATGTCAGCGATATTTATCGCTAATGACATGCAAGGTAGGCGTTCTCACTAAAAGCGACTGTAAACAGTCGCTAACACCACTAACCCCTATTATCAAGGCAGGCGAAGCGATAAAATAAATCGCGCTAAGCGCGCTATTGCTAGATTTTAACACCTGCTACTGACTATGACTTACCTGTTTAAGGTATAGGAGGTGGATTCTAATGCTGAATCCACCTTAGCGTTAATGCAAGAATATCGCTGGTTTTCCAGCGATATTCTCGCATTTTGCCGCTATCGCTGGAAATATTATCGCTATGGAGATAAACCTTACTAATAGGGTGTTATCTCAGCGATATTTTCCAGCGATAGGCGGCGTTAACAGGATTCGCGCTAAGCGCGTTTAGCGATAAATATCGCTATTCCTTGCTAATATGCCCCATTGTTGTATAGACACCAATGGATCATTTTGATTAACATTTGACTATGGCAGTACATTTCAATTGGCCTCTTGCCCAAAAAATATTCCACAGCTCTTAATCCATCTGGATGGGCAATGCTTGTATACAGAGCGGTAATATCCATGGTAAGGAAAAGGTACTCATCTGACCACTCTAGATTATTGAGTTGGAACAAAAAGTCGGTAGTGTCTTTAATGTATGTTGGTAAACTCGTAACAAACTCTTGGAGGTAAAATTCAACATATTTAGATGTATTCTCAAAGGTGCTATTAATCGATGAGACTATGGGTCTTCCTGGAATAGGTAATTCATTTTTATGCACCTTCGGTATAAAGTATATATTCGGTAAAACTGGAAATTCCTTATTTAGAAACATAAACTCATCTCGAGAAATGAGGCCTTCTTTCCTCCAAGCACTTAGTTCGTCTTTGTAGTTTTTTTGTAGTGCTCTTACTTGTGCCATATTTATTTTGCTATAACATGCCCCATCATTAAGATGTCGATATGCCTCTTTAATGTAGTCTTTCTTGTCCCATAGCACAACGTTCCCCCCTTTATCCGATTTATTGTTGACGATGGTATTATTCTTTTTTAACTTATTCATTAGCATAGTATAGTGTTTCATTTGTTCATTGGGTGGAATATGTTGTGCCTTGGTTCTGCGTTGTAATTTCTTTAACTCTTCTGTGATGCGATCATGATATATGTCAATTGCATCGCGAGGCATTGTAGGGACAAAGGTCGAAACTGGCTTAAATGAACTGTGCCCAGGCTTAGATATATTGATGCCTTCTGCCTCAGCTACTTCCTGTATGTTGCCAATCCGGATCTCTTCTTCACTAAGGGCATGTAGGGTCTGAACAAGTGACATGTCTTTAACTTGCAGTCCTTGTATGTTTGTACTGATGTTACGCTCCTGTTTATTTCTGGTTTCATGCTCCAAGTTGTTTTTTATCATGAAGTATTTCCTTAATTTGATTTTTCTAATGAATTTGTAGACATCTATTCTGGTGTTACAATATCCAAAGTTGCTTTCTGGGCAGAAAGACAAACCCAGTGCCAGAAGTTGTTTCTCTGCTTGATCTAAATCGATGTTCGTAAGGTTGACAATGGTATTGTCATTTATTGTTTGCTTTTCTTCCAATAGTGATTTTGCTGCCGCCTTCCCCTTGTTCCTGAGGCATTTCCTTCGTTCGCGCCTCCTTGTGTTTCGCCTTTGCTTGTTGAGGCGTTTTGAATATATGTATATATATATATATATATATACTAAACATTACTGCTTGAATTCATTAATTCTGCGTCTCAATACCCATGTTTGCCAATGTAGCAGGAGACACACTATTTGCACCAACACACAATCTCAGGCAATCATCAAAGTGGCAACGGACAAAAGAATACAAACCAATGAATCCATCTATCTGCAGCTAATGAAGTCAGCACAATAGATCACAATACATAATTGATAGCATAATAGCATAACTGGTAATATAGATCACAGCTTGTCAGTCTCCAATGGATGTCAACTAGTTTCAATGACAGTGAACGTGTCTCACCTTGGGTAATGTGGTCTCAGCAGCAAGTCAAGCCACAGAGAAAACCTGTGAGGTGTCTGTAACAAGCCAAACAAACAACAATACAGATAAAAAGATAAAAATACTTTATGGAGATTGCTAAGTTTCTTTAAAAATATCAAATAACAATGATAAAAAGCAATAAAAATATCAGACAAGGTGATTCAATTCAAGCTGATTGCTGGCCATACAAGATGCATGTCATCACACTTAAAAATAATTCTAGAGCAAGTACTGCCAATCTTTGGGCTTCATCAGAAAATGGCTCCGAAGATGTTGGATAAGAAATGTAGGAGCTCTTTCTCAACACTGATGTTGGCGCTCCACCTCTAATTAATTAAGGAGGCTCAATGGGCAGAAAAGTGAGAATCCTGAATGTTTACGTTCAATCAAGACCAGTTCTCAGTATTTGTAGATTTATTCAATTAACAGTATCATGACAAAAAGAATATGTTGGTTATTCAAGGGAATTAAATTAAAATCACAATCATAATAGAATACAATAATGCAATGTGCCTTTAAGAAAATGAGTAGCAACAGCACATCTGGCAATCAATCAAATTAATACTAGTAAATAGGCCTAAATATGGAAAGGACCACAAACATTTAGCCCTCTCTAAGCAACAAACAGCAAAGTCTGACATTAGAATATCTGACTTTAGTAGGTAAAATCAGAATAGTCTGGCTCTTTCCCCAAAAGGCACATTTATATAAAGTTTGCACAAAGAAAATACATAAATTCATAGCACGATTTTGTGTAAATGGACAGCACTAGAAGTGTTACTAGGAGAATATCACTCACATTATAATTTAAATATTACACATACTTGCACATTACTGCTGTTAAATAAATAAGTTTTTGTGCAGAAGAATTCATACATTTTATTAATGCAAAACACAAATAAAATACCTGCTTCTGTACATTCATAATGATGGAGGTTAAGCTAATAGCCTTCCAGTGGTGCAACATAAATAAATGCCTTCCTAAGGAAGCTAGAGAAAGTTACATTTGCACACTAAAACAGAAACCATGGGTTACAGCTAAATTTTGATCATTTTATGAAAATAAATAAAACACATGAGCATGGGAAGCTCATCCACAACAAAAAACCATGTGCTTTTGTGCAATGTGACAGGCATTCTTGTTAATGCAGGGTAGGTATGCTAACTAAACCAAGCCTATATTAGGCCCTATTTTCTAATAAAACATTTCACTTCTACAGTTCCCCTGCTGACAATTTTTAAATGATCCCACCATCACATTATTACAACTCTGTCTTCCTTCTTGATTTTATTGGATCTTTCTTCTGTAATGCTCTCAGGTTTGCATAGATGGCAGCTTTTTGTTCATCAAGAGCAATCTCTTCTTTCATCAATCATCTCATCGTCTGCTTGTTCTTGTTCCTGCATTAACATCTAAAACTTCTAACAGGAATACACAAACCGTGAACATTAGGACAATGCTCATTATCACTATAACTATTATTACTTTTGAAGCAATAATCTAATCTTTATTAGTAATAAAATATTTAATCTTTAGTGGTATGTCTTTCCCTACCCCATTAATCCATTAGGTTATCTTTTCCCAGATCCCATGTAATGGGTGAATTTCGTTCACAATGATAGTACGGCTGTCAGTATATTCATTAATACTCTCATTATTATGTGGAACATATGTTTAACAGTGAGTTTTCATAACATGAGGGACACCTCCCTCTTTATCCAAAAACATTTTTAAAGCCATTCTTTTCTGAATCGTCATTGATCTAATAGTGAGCATTTCTTTATTAATTTTAGCTAAAGCTCTTAGGGGCATATGTATCAATCCTTTTTCCCGTTCGCAAACGGTCCGATTCTCAGAATCGACCCATTTGCGAACGGGAAGAAGCCTTTCGGGATGCATCATCCCAAAAGGCCCTCGCACAATAGGGATTCACAAAATGTGCGATTCCCTATTCTGCTAATGCATTTAAGGAATCGCGATTCCTTAAATGCAATTCTGGAAGCACCCAAGTTGTGCGATTTTGCCTTTAAAAATCGCAAATTACCACCAACTTCAAGTTGGTGGTAATTTGCGATTTCTTTGAAAAATGCACTTTTTTGCATTTTCCAAAGTGCCATGTGACGCACATACATGCCCATAGGGCATGTATGTGCGCCACATGTGCACACATGCTTATTCCAGGGGTGCAACACTGTGTCCTTTTGACACCCGTGCACCCTTGAAATTGCATTCACAATTTGCGAGTACCTAATGGGTACTCGCAAATTGCGATTGTCTTCCCATACATTCCGATGGGCCTCTAGGCCCATAGGAATGAATGGGAAGGTATTCCTTAATTGCGAATCGCAATTAAGGAATATGTTGGAATCGCAAATAATATTGCGAATCCTATATACATTGCCTTTTGCGAGTCCTTAATAGCGAATCGCTAAAATTCGCTATTAAGTACTCGCAAAAGGGATTTTTGATGCATATGCCCCTTACTGTGTTATCTGCTGAACACTCTACTAAGGTGGACCATTCTCTCTTCTTTGCATCATTCAAAGTAATTTCTGTAGGAGGAATTACAGCGCCAACCATATCTGACATGTTTTGGCCTACAGCTTCTCTTTTCCTTCTCTAATAAAGGACATTACTCAGACTATTCACATAAAATATTTTAGGAAAAACTGAAGCTGAATTACATGAACCTCATCAATCTTGCAGAAGAGTATAATATGCAGTTTTATTACAAATTTGATAAATACTTCTAAACATAAAATCAACACTTTCTAGCATGTAAAACTATCTTCTCGTGTAGTTCCCAGTAATTCGTAGGATCTGCGCATTTGTGGACAACATAAGCTTTAGGTGAGGTGTTTAGACTGATTCCATGCACCATGTAGAATATGTTGCCATAAAGACCAGCTGGTTCACAGTGCCACCATAAGCCCCCCCAACCCAAACAGGGAGCGAATGGTTTCTGGCAACCACTGAACATGACAACCCTGATCCCTCAGGGATTGTGGTAACAGATCCAGAACCCTTTTGCTCAGTCACTCATGCACTTTTTTAGAGTAATATACAGAGAATACACAATGGGAGGTTTTCAATATATTTATTGAACCAGCGCTATTTTAGTTTAGAGTACATGTGCTGCAAAAATCAACAGACAGAAGCAAATGAAAGTGATAATAAGCACCAATATAGTAAATAGCAGGTATAGTTCCACCATGGTGCTAAGAACAGTGTATATATGCAGGCATATAAAACAAGGTAATAATCAGACATAGTCCTACTATGCAATACTTACTCTATGTGCGTCTAGAGTGTATATAAGTGTTTATATGTCTAGAGCCAAGAATCCCCCCACAGGATAATCCAGCCCCATTACCTGGAGAGACAGAATGTAGGACCCCTTCTTGATCATAAACTGGACATCCCTCACTGACTCACGGAGATGTTAGGCAGCTGCTTGGCGAAGCCTCAGTATGCCGGGACACCTCAATGTCAGCTGAAGTGTCTCTTCTCCTTTACTCCAGGAAATGCATCTTTATTTATAATAAAAAGCATCCTTGTGATGTATATGCAGATTAGTATTCTTATGGATATGCAGATAGCCCTGGATGAAGATAGAATGACATTTGTACAGCATGCGTAACAGTGGCGTAACTAAACTTGAGGGTGCCCCCTCCAACGTACTTGGAGGGGCCCCCTCCAGACTCAATCAGGGGCTCTCGGGTCAGGGTACTGTGCTGCGAGGGGCCTATGGAGCTTGCAGCCCACCTGCAGCGCAGGGGCTGTGGAGGCCTTTGTTACACCACTGATGCCTAAAGGCCTTGTACTCAGTGTTCAAGACATCATGATAATGTTGCACTAAGCCAGATGTATAAGCAAAGCCATTTCAGAAAAATTAATTCAACATTGTCAGGCACGCAAATATGTGCAACAGGTTACAATGAAATGGTATTGTGCAGAAAGAGGACAATGTAAGAAAATGTGCAGTGTCGCAACATGGGCCTAACCCAAGTACATAACATTCTATAATATAATTATAAGCACACATTTTTCTCTATCATAACTGGACTATGGTTCTCATGTATTTTCAATTGCATTATACACACATTCCCTCCCTTCTTTTTCCAAATTCTAAGACTAAGACTAGGATGGATTTGTGACTTTTAAATCACAGTCTCTTCCCTCAAATCAAATCTCATGTTTTCTGAACTTCTCAAGTTATCTTTGATATTTTCCTTTTATTCTCTCTGATAACATTATGCTCCACATCAGTCAATCTACACACATTCTGTATGTTAGCATTTCCAATGTCAGTACTATTAAACACTATTTTAACGGTTCAGTTGCTTCAAGATTTGAAATTCCAGATAAGTAATATATTGGAAGATCATAATGTACATTAAATTCTCTTCTAAATAATCCTGGTGAATGATATAGATGAATGATATAGAATAATATACTGCACATCATAAACTATAAGAAAGAAGTAACTGTTTGAAAATTACACCTTTGTATACATTCAATATATCCATTAATTCTTCAACAAATCTATATAAGAGTTTTCTTCAAATTCTTCATCATAACACATTCAATGTTTTAACTTATAACTTTTCTGAATATTCAGAAATATTGAGCAATTAGTAGTGCTTAAGAGATATCCAGTAGAAGGATATGTTTACACTAATATACCAATAAGTGCAGCCAAAATTAGAATTATTAAATTTTCTTGGAAAGCAGTGCAAATACTCTCCTTTTTCTATCAAAATAAATCTGATCCTTAAAGCAAAGTTACACAAATTCAAAAATAGCCAGCTCTTCTCAAAAACGAAACATATTAAACACAAATTCTAAAGAGCAAAAATTAAGTCTTTCAAAAATTCAAGGCAATTAAATTACTTCTTCAGCAAACTTATTTATCATTGATCATTTAATAGTTCATTTTTCACTTCACCTAATGGTAGCTCATGAGTAACTTAAAATAAAAATCAAAGAAGTTTAAAGTCTATGTCCTTTTTATCCAATCCAATCTTCATCTGATACGACTATACAGGAGCTATGTACTCTTTGTCTGGCACTTTCTCTCTTGTTGTTCCTCTTGTTGCACCGCCTGCTACAAACCTCTCAGATGATGATTCTCCAGTATTTAGCTCAGATTCTGTGTCAGCACTTTGACTGCTTTAGGTAATTCTGTATTTTGCTTCGGTCTTCTTTCACTACTGTGGTTCTCTCTCTCATACTTTCAGGAAGATCAGCTTGAATAAAGCTTACACCTTCTTCATTTCTTTGATCTGCTTGAGTTTCATGAGTTTCAATTACTTGTTTTGCTCAATTTTAATTTCCTTGACTTTTATTTGCCTGAGCTTGATTTTGATTGTGTCCTTCTTCTGGATCCACAGATGAAACGTAATTTTCACTTTATGATTCAACGGTTTGTCTCACGTTGTCTTCATCAGCATGACACGCTCTCCTGGGTTGAGATGCGTTGAACCAAATTTGGCAAACCTCCTCACTTCACAGCTGTTTGTCACCTGATACAAGCTCTTCCACCTTGACTCAAGGCAGGATTCTCTCACACGTTTTTTGATGAGTACCCATTCGCCTGGCTACAGATCATGAAACAACTCTGTACTTGCTGAAGGTGTAGCAAGTTACACCTAGTGAGAGCTGGAGTGCAATGTATGAAATAGGCGATTACTGTAATCCAAGATCAAATCATCAGTAATATTCACAAGAGCTCTAGATGGTATTTCAATACTTTTCGTGGCCCTTTCTCTTAACACTTTGTGGGCACTCAACCCTGTACTTTTTCTTAGGAGTACATATCATGCTTAGTAACACCAAGGGAAGTACATCTGGCAATTTCAGAGAAGTTAAAGCACACACATTGGACAACTTTGAACAACTTATTCTTTAGCAATGCATTATTATACTCAACAGCTCCTCATGCTTCTGGATGAGAACTACAATGGAACTTTTGATCAATGTTATCTTTAAACTTCAAATGGTATTCTTAAAATGTTTCCCCTTATCTGTCTCAATCTAAGTTGGTATTCCAAACATAGGGAACAACTCCTTCAATAATAGTTTGACAACTGCTGGTGCATCACACCTCCTTGTCGGGTGTGCTTTAATCCACTTTGGAAAAAGACAATTAATCTCTCAACTTGCCAAGTGTTTGTACTGGTACACAAGTAAAGGTATTTGCATTTTCTGCAGATTCTGAATTTCATTGATTTCCATTGGCAGGGTAGTGTTCTTCAAAGCACAATATTTGGCAACTGAGTCTGCAAATCCATTGCCAATTGTAATAATGTCACCACCATTTTTATGTGCTGCACATTTATCAATAGCTATTTTCTTTGACAATTTAAAAGCACAGAACAAATCATAGAATGTGTGGTCCCGTTCGAATTGGTGTCCCATCAGAAGTCATAAACCACTCTTGTGACCACTCGTCATTAAAATCATGCACCACTCCAAAACTATACGAACGATCAGTGTAGATTTCAATACCTAATGTATTGGCTGTATTGCAAGCTCTGGTAATGATAAATAATTTCAGCCACCTGTGCCGAAGTAACATTGGGAAAGCATGATGCTTTCCTAATACATGTCAATTTGCAAACTGCATATGCTGCTCATAATCATCCTAGGCCTCTCTCAAACATGAGCCATCCATGAACAAAACCAAATCGAGTTGTAGATCTTGAAATGAGGGCCCGCCTTAATGCACAATTCTGTTATATCACTGCAATTATGACCAACATCATTTACCTCATCATGACTTTCACCTCTTGGCAATGGTAAAAGATTAGCTGGAATCAGTATTTCACATCTTTTGATTCATACATTTTGAGCTACCAATACCAAATGCTCATATTTAGTCATTCTGCTGTTTGCACAATGCTGCGTTCTTATGTGGGCTAAAAGTGTCTCCAGAGAATGAGGCATAAACACAAATAACATGTGACCCATAACAATTGATTCACATTGACCCATGGCAATGGCTGTCACCGCTACCGATTTCACACATCCAGATAATGCACCAGCAGCTGAATCAAGGGTTCTAGAAAAATGCATTTCAATGTAGTTGTGGAAGAACAGAAAGTTAGCACTCCCTTTTGATGACAGAATAAATAAAACTTGTTTTCATAATCGGGCATTACTAAAGCAGATGCCATACACAAAGAGTGTCTTAGCTCCAGGAAGGCATTAACACATTCATCAATCCAAGGTACCAGATTCATTACATCACAATGAGGCAATCTCTGTAATGTTTTTGCAATCAAGGACAAATTTGGGAATCTACTAATAACAGTAGCCAACCATTCTTAGAAACAACCTCACTTCTCTCTCTGTTGCTGGGGGGTTCTTTCTCAGAGTTGCAGAGATGTGATCCTTGGACACCTTCTTCACTCCTTTGATTCAATAAAACAATTGTGTCCAACTTACAGCCATCTTTTGATTTTGTTGCAATCATCAAATCATCAACGTATTGCAACAACACTGGTTGACAAGATAACTTTAAGCATTCCAAATCTTTTACGTACATTTCGGAGAAAATATGTGAAGAAAAATGTAGAATACAAATCATTCTCTGTGGACCACTCAGCATCTGAAATAAGACCAGTATGTTTTCCAGTGAAATCCTAAACCTCCCCTTTCAATGTGTGTCTTAAATCTGTATGTAAGTCCTCCTTTGTGAGAACTGGTAATATGTCATTTTTCACTTCATGTGATTTTATCTTGAAGTCAAAATCGGGATCTTTTATTTGAATGTAGACACCATCCAGTGTGTAATAAATTACAAAATTCAATTTACACAATAGGTCATGACACAGATTTACTGGACTTGCTTCACTAGTCATGAATTCCTGCTATTTTATGGCTGAACCTATTTTTACTGGAACATTTGCTGACTACTTCTTAAACACTTTTTTACTTGAAGTGCCTACTACTTGGACTTCTTTTCACAAGAGGGGTAGGTTAGAAATGTTTACCAGTCTACTTGTAGGACCATACCAATTATGCAAACCTCCTCCCATCTCAGGCGCCGGCTGTCTGAAGGTAGTTGGAAATTGTGAAACCAAATCACCGATCACTGATTGTCTCACACTGGGTTGAACTGCATTTTATTCTGAATTTGGGAATTATGTAAAAATTCTGTTGTTCGATTCTGCTTCTGAAGTTGAAGAGGTAGAACCATAGGCATAGTTCTTTTGGAATTGCCTGTACTCTGCACATTCTGCGTTGAAACTGGTGTGGCTTGGGTCATTGACTTACTCATATCATTCTGTGCCCTGGGATCCATAGTCTGTTAACTAGGGTTAACACTACTGGAAGTTACCAGACATCACCGCAGGACCTGCTATATAACAATTCAGCTTCTCTATATTAATTTTCCCGTTTCATAGGAGCAGGTATTCAAACTTGTCAGTGCAGCCAAATCTGGCTCCCCGGCCGACCCATGCCCTCCTAGAATTATTTGCTTGATACCAGAAATTATATCACAACATCTTACTGAGGTTTTTTACTTGATTCTTAAAACGGGAATGAAAAAAAGCAATGAAAAAAAGCCACTATCTTATTCTCCTGAAAAAGCCAAATCTGGATCCTTTGGACTCCAGTAGCTACTGGCCCATCTCACGTCTCCCTTGCCTTACTCATTCTTGTTTGCTGGTCAGTCCTGACAGCTTGAATTTAGGGTGACTAGATAGTCATAAAACAAAAGAGACATGCAGTGGACATAGAAATAGGACTACATAATGCCACATAAATTTGACATAGAAGAACTCACAGGAGTGTTCTACTATCAGGCACATACTTTGTGCAAAGCCAGCACCTAAGATGTAGCAAGCACTATGCCCTCCTAGAATTATTTGCTTGATACCAGAAATTATATCACAACATCTTACTGAGGTTTTTTACTTGATTCTTAAAACGGGAATGAAAAAAAGCAATGGAAAAAAGCCACTATCTTATTCTCCTGAAAAAGCCAAATCTGGATCCTTTGGACTCCAGTAGCTACTGGCCCATCTCACGTCTCCCCTTGCCTTACTCATTCTTGTTTGCTGGTCAGTCCTGACAGCTTGAATTTAGGGTGACTAGATAGTCATAAAACAAAAGAGACATGCAGTGGACATAGAAATAGGACTACATAATGCCACATAAATTTGACATAGAAGAACTCACAGGAGTGTTCTACTATCAGGCACATACTTTGTGCAAAGCCAGCACCTAAGATGTAGCGAGCACTATGCTAGCACATACATAAAACAGGCTGGAGATATGTTAAAATACAAAGTTTCAAATGTTTCATGTTTAATCCCTTTTTGTTTTTTATATTATTTCAGAACGATTTATTGGTTTTCAGAAAATCGAACATAGATCATACATATATTGAGAAAACTCGAAAAAACAAAAATAACCAGCCATTTTTGTTGCATTTGGTAATGCATTACTATAATAGTATTAAAGGATATCAACAGGACAGATTATTAATAAATAATAGTAAGGTAGATGAGAGAGGAAGAGAAAGGAGAATAGATTAGAAGGAAGGAATGGAGACAATAACACAATAAGGTAAAGCCAGTTTGAACATTAATGAAGAAATACCAATATTAGTGATGAGTTCAATATTCACTGAGGCTTAGTTTGATCAAGATAGAGATCTAGTTCTTCCCATATGGTTCGGGTCTTGTGACTCCAGGGGAATTGTTATAATGTGATGTTATCTGGTCCTCTCATGTAGAATAACAAGTTCTTTTCAGGCTTGGAAGGTGATCTTGTGAACATTTTCCAGTCTCTGAGTGTAGTTTTACAACCACTTATAAGGTTGAGGTTGAGAAATATATGTAGTTTACATCCGTTTGCTGTGTATCATGAGGACCAAGAACAAGATATGAGAAACAAAACATTGGTTTAATTTGTAAAAATTCTTCAACAAAGCTAAAGATTTTTAGTCAAAATTCTCTAAATAAATGATAATAAAAAACATGTGAGCAAGGTCTCCTGTTGTAACTTGACAATTCCAACATATCGTGTCATTTCTTAACTTCATTTTATACATACGTTGTGGAGTCCAAAAAATGTATGTAGAATACGATATTTGGTTTGCGACAGGGAAGGCATGATTTTATATTTAAAACTAGAGGTCCACATCTCTTGGCAATTATAAGGGGAGTTGTCTAAATCGGTTTCACGTTCCCATTTGGATTGAGTAGATGTCAGTAACTTAGAGGATTTGGTGACAAGGAGGGCGTAGACTCTGGAAGCAAAGTGACCACTATGATTGTACAAGACTATCAGATCTAGAATAGATGTGAAGGAGAATGCAAGTTGAAGTTTGGAGATGACTGATTTCAATTTAAGGAAGCCGAAGATTTCCATACTGTTTAAGTAATAGTTAGCTTACAAGTTTGCAAATGTCTGATGGGATTGAGGAGGACCAAGTTGGCCCAGCGTAAATATACCAGCCAGGGTCCAACTTGGCCAGTTGATACTTGAGTCATCAAGTTTGATTAAGTTATTATTCCAGATGAAAGCCAAATTTGATTTTTTAGATTTTATGTTTGATTTTGAGTCAATATATAACATCACTTGTTTGGATTGATGTCATTTCTCAGTGGAGTGAGGGAGATGCACTTTAGATGCTGTTAAAAAAGAGATAAGATTGGAGGGGGCTTATTTATGAGCCCTTGCGTCACTTTTACGCTGCTGGTGCGTCACTTTTTGTGACGCACCAGCAGTGTAAAATATGCGCCATGGTGCATCATATTTCAAAGTGACGCATCTAGGTATATGCGTCACTTTGTAAACCCCTGCGCCACATTATACCTGCGCCAGGTATAATGTATGCAGGAGGGGCGTTCCGATGCAAGAAAGGGTCGTAGAAGTGGTGCAGTGAAATCTATCAGATTTCACTGCGCCATTTCTTTGACCCTAATGCGTCAATATCTTACGCCTGCCTCATGGCAGGCGTAAGACTGACGCAGGCCCTTTCACATGGGGCTTGCCCCATGTGAAAGGACACATTGCTGGAGTTGCGTCACTTTTGTGACACACTCCAGCAATGCGTCATTTTGCGCCTACAGATACGTCAGAAATACTGACGTATCTGTAACTCCTTGCGACATGATGCGTCATACTGTGAATATGAGGCATCATTGGTGTCGCAAGGAGGGCGCAATGAAAAGTGACGCATCGCTGTTTTCACGCAGCGATGCATCACTTTTCATAAATGAGGCCCGAGGTTTGTTGTATCTGATGTTCTACCTCAAGCCAAACTGGTCGGTACTGGTCTGGTTGTGATAACCATTTAGAGCTTTGCTTGAAGAGGAAGGTTTTACGATATAATGAAAAGCTTACTAATCTGACCCCTCCTAAACCTAGGCAATCCTAATTTTTTCTTGGAGATCCATGGGGTCTTGACATTCCAAATAAATTTGCTAAATAGATCGTCCAATTTGCAAAAGAAGTCTTTCGATAGGCAGATCGGAATTCTAGAAATCACATAATTAATCATGGGTGGTATCATCATTTTTAGTGTTTCAATTCTCCCCCACAAAGACAGAAATTTGAGGACCAGCTTTTCGAGATTTTCGTTACCTTCTTTAATGAGATAGATTCATTGTGTTTAAGGGATTCATTCAGATCATCATTAAATTCAAAACCGAGGTACTTTATACATTTATTTTGCCCAAATAGACCAGAATAGCCCAGGACTTCTTCCCCCCCCAACTTATTTGCGACCATTTCTTAAGATTTACCTTTATTTAATGCATTTCTTGATTCTCATGAATACGTTTCAATAGTTTTTGTCAAGGCCTGAATAGGGGATTCAGGGGCACATGCATCAACAAAAATACCGATCGCAAACGGGCAGATTCGCAGAATCTGCCCCTTTGCGACCGGTATTTTTGCATTTGAGATGCATCAACCCAAATGCTAATTCGCAATTTAAGTAATGGCAACATTTTTGCGATTTCTTAAATTGCAAATGCATTTAGGGAATCGCAAATTGCGATTCCCTAAATGCAATGCATGATGCAATTCCAACTTGCAAATTCGCAATTAGGGATCGCAAATTACCATCAATTTGAACTTGATGGTAATTTGCAAAAACTTTGAAAAATGCACTAAAGTGCATTTTTCAAAGTTTCATGTTACACACACACATATCCTTGGGGCATGTATGTGCGCAACATGTGGTAACATCTCAATTTCAGGGGTGCAACAGGGAGTCCTTTTGGCACCCTTGAAATTGCATGTGCAATTTGCGAGTACCTATTTGGTACTTGCAAATTGCGCATGCAATTCCCATTCATTCCTATAGGCCTCTAGGCCCATAGGAATGAATGGGTAGCTATTCCTTAATTGCGACTCGCAATTTGCAAGTCGCAATTAAGGAATATGTAGGAATCGCATTTTTTTTTGCGATTCCTACATGCATAGGGATTTGCGAGACCTAAATAGCGATTTCTTAAAATTTGCTATTTAGGATTCACAAATCCTGACTTTGATGCATGTGGCCCCTAGTGTGTTATGTAAATATTAGTATATCATCCATGTATGCAGCTGCTTTAACCATAAGATTACCAAATGTAACACTTGCAATATCCTTGTCATCCCTTATGGCTTGTAATAAAGGTTCAATTACCAGAAGAAAGAGTGCCAGTGAAAGTGGACAGCCTTGTCTTGTACCCTGTGTTAGGTTGCAATAATCAGAAATGGTACCATTGAGTCTAAACCTCGCTTTAGGAAGAGTGTATAAGGCCACAGCCATTTTAATGAAGTATTTTCGTACGTTGAATTTGTTGAGGACTGCTTACAAGAAGGACCAGGATACATTGCCTTTTCAGCATCAAGTGCTGTTGCAACTGTAGGGGAAGTTGACAGCGAGTCCTTTTCAACAACATTGCAAAACAATCCGGTATTATCAGAAGACAGTCTATTTTTAATGAATCCAACTTGGGTGGGGTGAATCTATTTAGGAATTAGTTTATCCAATCGTGTGCCAAGAACTTTAGCATAGATTTTACAATCTCTATTAATCAATAATGTCGGCCCATAATTTGTCAGAAGTGAAAGATCTTTACCTTTCTTAGGAATGACAACAATAACTGCTTCAGCCGCTGTGCCAGTAATTTCTCCTTTAGAGGAAAATGACTGATATAAGTTTATGAAAGGGGAATTTAGTTGTGGCCAAATAAGTTTGTAGAAGGATGCAGTATATTCATTGAGGCCTGGAGCCTTGGAGGACTTTAATCATTTTATGAATGACCAACTTTCACCCCAGAAAAAGGTGCGGCAAGATTTGCTCTTTCCTCATCAGTAATGGTAGGGAGATTTACATTTTTAAGCAATTCTCTACACTGCTCAGAATCAAATTGTTTGATATTATCATATGGGTCCAATTAGAAGTTTTAGAAAAGTTTAGCTAACTGATCCAGACTGGTGTATATTGTATCACTAGAGTCTCTTATACTCGTTATCGAAGATTTGTTTTCTTTACATTTCAAATATGCAGCTAGCATATTTGCACATCTGGATACTTTTTTGCTTTTAATCCAGACACCCGCCCTTATACTTAGGCTCCTTTTTGGGGTATTAAGATGTTCCTTAGGTGCTCCACCACTGCTTTCAACCGTTTATGGCTTCGGATGCATCATGGGCCATGCTGGGTTGGAGATGCCGAACTAAGCAGCCATCTTGAGCCACGACGTAGCCACGCCTCCCATGTTTTTTCCCTTTTCAAAAGTTTTCAGTAGCCAAAGAAAAGAAGAAAAGAGGTGGAGGGCTTTACATTGGATCTCTAATTAAAAACATTTGCACTTTCTATATAAAGACCCAAAAATACACACAGTGCACTAGTGCATCTTTCCCTGACTTGATATAGCCATTTAAAAAATAATGTGTGATAAAAGCTGAATGACGAAAACACTGGAAAAAAACATTTTATAACCGCTCCTCCATGCTATGATGAAGTCCACGGCGAAGCCTGAACATTGGTCAGTAGGTTGCCTCAGGCTATGATTAACGCCTCCCTTCAAATGCTCAGTAAGCTCAGGATATTTTCCCATCAACACCGATGAAGGTTTTTTAACTAGGTGGACCCCTGCGCAGGTCTTCATGTGGCCACTCTACTACCGCTTTACATTCAATCCACAAATTTTCGGTACTATGATGGAAAATAATACATCCAAGTCTTCCCATAATACCTTGAACACAGTTACAGTGCATTCTATTTCAGTATTTCATTTCTCTGGTACTTCTCTAAGCTTCGGAAAACTTTTGTAAAAGCCCGTAAATCATGTCTACTCTATGGTACATGAGCATAAGCTTCTGCTGACATTTCTCTCAGTGAAAATTCTTGTTCCACAGTATAGCACTCAGAGGGCCAGATGTATCAAAAAAGCATTTTGCGATTCTCAAATAGCAATTTTTACCGAATCGCTATTTAGTAATCGCAAATTGGAATGTATCAAAAATTTCGCTAAAAAATACTGATTCAGAAAAATTTGCATTCACAAATACAGATTCCCAATTTGCAATTCTCAAATAGTGAATTAGCAAATTAAAGAATCACAAAATTGTGAATTTACTAATCCGATGCAACATGATGTCCTCACAACCAGGAAGTGAGTTTTCTCATGCTGTTCCTGAGCACTTGAGGCTGTGTAGGAAATTAAGAGCAGGAGCACACCACTCACGAGAACATCCAGAGTGCAGAGACAGGCACAAATATCCAGCATGGCATCACAGGAGAAAGCTAAGAAGGCTGTAGGATACAAGAGAAAAATACAATTCAGTGAAAAAGAATTGGAGGTCCTAATTGAGGAAATGGTCAAGACCCATGAACAATTATTTGTCAAAAAATCCCTCCATGTCACAGAGACAGAGAAAAGAAAAATGTGGTCGTACATACAAGCAAAAATCAACGCTGTAGGGGGTCACACAGTGCTTCATTGAAGATTTATGCAAGCTCTGGTACGACTTGTGGTCAAGGGCAAAGGAGAAGGTGGAAAGCAGGCTTGAGGACTCCAAGAAGACCGGCGGAGGACCATCTACCCAGCCTGCATCTACGCCCCTTGAGAACTTGGAGGAGTCGACCCTACAGCCTGAGTCTATCAGTGGTGTTACATACATCGACAGCTCAGCTGCTCCCACCACCAGCCAAGGTAGGATGCATGCTAAAACACACTTCGCCCATAACTCACAAAATGCACTCTTAGTAAGTTGAAAAACATTTTTGTAAAATCCCACTCCAGTCCACTTATTGGCTACCACCCAGCAATGCATCATGAAAGATGTAGTCAGGCACACAAGATAGAAAAAAAATCATTGTAGCAGTATAGGTGCAGTTGAGAACCACATGCAAGTGACCAATGAACATACCATATTTTGGTAGATCAAATCAATTTTCATTTAAGTTAAAAATGTCACAAAGCTATACACACATAATACTGAAGTAGTTCTGTTACAGTCACAGATACCCCTGCGCCACAGGGTGACGACACTGCAACAGATGAGCCAGAGGAGACCCAGGAACAGGCAGAAGAAGAGACAGTCACCACAATGTCAACAACACCTGCACCAAGAACACGCAGGTACACTGTGGCTCCACTTCAGGAGTTTGAGGTAGAAGGCGAAGACACCCTGGATGAGCTGCAGTCGAGGCCAGATGAGCAGGCAAAGACTCAGAGTGACACGTCCCACTTGCAGCGTCACAACACCAATCGCAGGAGACACAGAGCAAGAGCACACAGTGCTGCTGAGTAAGGAGAGATCTCCTCTGTCTTTGCTGGGCTGGAGGGCACCATGATAAAGGTGCAGCGTTTGCAATTGAAAAACATGCTGTCAATGCAAACCCAGCTGGTATGTCTAAAAAACAATGTGGTGGACATTAAGGACAGCATCAGGGAGTTTACCAACACAGTGGCGGAGGGCCTCAGTGTAATGACAGAAGCCCTTAGTGACTTCTGTAACACCATGCAGAGGGAGCATACCTCCAAACGCAGACAAAGTCCCCACCTATTAGGCCGTTTGGATGGTTACACCAAGGCAATAAACCATCTGGGCAATGCCACAGCTGTCCTGTCCAGACACACTGTGGCCATGCAGGTGGAAATGGACCACTGCAGTTCTGATGTAGCCAGGGGATTGGGGCAGGTCACCACTGCTGTAGAACAGTTACAGACAGCTGCTATAGATGGGACAAGTATACTGGGTGCAGGTGACAGTGAGGAGGCATCCAGCATCAGCAGGATCACGGCCCTGGTGACTGAGACCAGACGGCAGAGTGCAAGGCATGGTACGTCATCCGAGGCCCCATCAAGGGAGGCCAGTGTACACACTGACCGCTCCAGTGCTGTGCGTGCCTGTAAAAACTAGTTAGTGATGTGACCAAGGCATGACAATGGGTGAGGTAACCTGTTATATGTGATGGTCAGTGCAGAATGTTGTGCATGTTTATTTTAAATCCTATGTTGTCCTGCAAATTTACACACATGTAAGATGATGACGGCTGTGTGCATACAGATTACCTGAAATTAAGGTGAATAAAACACAGTAGAAAATAAGTCATGAAGTGCATTGTCTCATCATTACTCACTGAAAAAAAGTTCAGTGATATTTTGTCACATCTCTGTCTGCCATCTGCTGCCCTTGCACCATCTGCTGCTCTGTGAGGTTGACGTGGTTCATCCTCTTCATCAGACTCAGAATCTGTCAGGTCCATTGGTTGTCGCAAGGTTGTGCAACATGGCACAAGTGGCCACAATTTTGCAACATATCTCCGGCCTATACTGCAGTGCACCTCCACTTTTGTGTATGCAGCGGAACCTACTCTTCAGTAGACCGAAGGTCCGCTCTATCACATTGCGTGTCGACTTATACGCAGCATTGTATTTCCTTTTACTTTGAGTAGCAGGATTCAGGTATGGGGTGAGTATGAAGGAGTACACAGCATATGCGTTGTCACCTACAGGGTTAAAGGCAATAGATTAGTCACTGTACTGTTCCACCTTATCCAAAGAGTCTACCAGACTGTGTTACATGCATTTACATAGCAGGCATCCTTCGCCAAATTACCCCCAAGGAGACGCATGTATATACCACTGAGTCTGAATATGAAGGAATCGTGAGTACTGCCAGGGAATTTTGCCACTATATCAGTTATGTGTGAGGCATTACATATGACCTGGATGTTCATTGAATGAAAGGATTTCCTGTTCCTGGCCATGTACTCATTACCTGAGGGAAACACGTGGCTGCATGTGTGCCATCAATGCACCCAATTACATGGGGGAATTGGGCTATCCGGTAAAAATCTAATTTGGTCTGCTGCAATTCCTGTGGTGTAGTGGGGAATCTAATGTAATGGTGTATCCTCTGGACCATTGCATCCAAGAAGGCATTGAAAGAGCGCAAAAGCGCACTTTGGGAGACCCCTCCTGCTGCTGCTATCACCCCCTGGTAGCTCCCTGAAGCTAGTAGGTGCAGTGTACATAGGACCTGCACATGTGTGGGAATGGAATCAATTTTTTTGCGATTACCAATATTGCAGATGCGAACCCTTTCATACATTGGGAAAGGCCATTTTGCGTTTGCAAACGGTCGATTTTTGCGATTAGCACCGTTTGCAAACGCAAAATGGTTTCATGCATCTGGCCCAGAGTCACTTATAACTTTCCTTCCTTAATTCATTTAAAATCCATTCAGACTTGTACATTTTTGCATTCTTTTAGTCTCTAATCATTTCTTTAATTCTTCTTAAATTTGCTCCCAACTGTATGTGTTTCTTTTCGCATTTAATTTGTTTAGTCAATTCTATTTGACTTACAAATTATTCTGTGCTTACATCTACACCCATCTCATTTGCCAGTCTTTTAAGTTTCTCATTTGCATGAAAAAGCACGTGTTCCTGCTTCCAAATGTAAATGCACCAATTGATCAAATGTTAATTTCAGAATCCAATTTGGTCAGATTTTCAATCAATAATTTGTTGCAAATTAAATTTACTTGTTCGATGCATCATTCGCAGCAAATGCTGTGCCACTTTTCTGTAAAACATCTAATACCGAAATCCCAATCTCCAGTCCCAATTCCAATTCACAGTCAACAATCCATCCATCAATTCATCTTCTTCGTCTGAATGGCTTTTCTCAATTTTATTTTTAATTTCTTTTTATTTGTCATTTACTGGATTATTGTCAATGACAGGAATCACCCCTGCTGTTTCCAGCACTTCATTATGCCTTGGCTTTGTCTGCAAAGGCAACCCAGTTTCCATCCAATTTTACACCTCCTTACCAACCTGATCTCGCAACATTTTCTGTTGTAACTTCATTTTGGCTAACCTATTGCATTAATCCAATGCTTCAAACTGTGCAGGTCTTGGTTGTGGTTTTGTGTGAAACAAACTATGTGTCAAGGAAGCAAGTTTCTTCAATCTAGACGTACCATTCTCAGGCAGCACCAAATTAGAGCATGTTCTCTAGACAGCTCAGTTTCGTCAAAAAATTAGATCAAGCTTCTTCCAGTGATGATAATTGGGTGCATAAGAAGATTCTTGACAAGGATATTGTGATCTGAAGCTTTTTGGAACATAGGAGTCAGACTGTCTTCGGAAAGAATTCTATGCAACCCGACTACACACTTGTTGTACTTATATGTTTTACCTTGTATTTTATTTCACTGTCTTTTTTTAGCCCATGTATAATCCACCTTGTTCATTCCACACATTCCCACCTTTCCACTGTATTTTAGTACATTCTTACTGTTTAGAATGTTAAGGTGCGGTGAATCCCTCAACTCAGTGAGAGCTTGGGAGATTAAGAAAGAAGACTGTATTTCACTTACATGTCATTTTGTTTTCACTTCACTGCAATGAGGATCAGGCTGTGATATGGAAAGACCATTTGTCCCCTCCCATCGCAGTTTAGCTCTCTCTTCTTCACAGGAGCGCAAGGTAGTGGATTAATATTGGCTATTCTTCACATTCAAGGTGATTTCTGCATACAACTGCTACCTGTGTACGCTTCCTTTTAAATCTTCCTTGGAAGAAATAGATTACACTATTCGATTCTTACTTAATTGCCATTGGCTGGGAAAAATTCAGTACATTCAGAAAGCAAATATTTTATTACATAATTTAGGAATCCATGGAAAGTTTATGAAGCCTTACCTGAACCAGTTGATTTGTCTAATGGGGTGGAATACGGGGATTCAAATATATATGTGTTAGCAATCTTAAAATTGGAAACCGAGGGGCATATTAGCAAGGAATAGCGATATTTATCGCTAACCGCGCTTAGCGCGACTTTGGTTAACGCCGCCTATCGCTGGAAAATATTGCTGAGATAACACCATATTAACAAGGTTTATCTCCATAGCGATAAAATTTCCAGCGATAGCGGTAAAATGTGAGAATATCGCTGGAAAAGCAGCGATATTCTCGCATTATCGCTAAGGTGGATTCAGCATTAGAATCCACCTCCTATACCTTAAACAGGTAAGTCATCCTCACTAGCAGGAGATAAAATATAGCGATATACGCGCTTAGCGCGATTATTATATCGCTTCGCCTGCCTTGCTAATAGGGGTAGTGGGATTAGCGACTGTTTTCAGTCGCTTTTAGTAGGGAACGCCTTCCTTGCATGTCATTAGCGATAATTATCGCTGACATGCAAGGCGATGGTTAACGCGGCCTCTAACGCCTGAA